>JAKSZT010026707.1:0-59698 GCA_026826555.1 Tolypeutes matacus | reverse complement strand
ACAAACTATCGCTTATCCTTCCTGCATCTTTCTGCCTTCTGTTTTCTGTTGTGGCTCTTAGATACAACATTTTTTCAAAGGCCCACAATTTAAGGGTGTCAATTTCTATTCCATCTATTTTGTTTTCTTCTTTTTTTTTTAAAGTATTAACTTTTTCCTCTCAGACCTTTCTTTACTATTTCTCTCCCTCCTCATAATTCTAGCCTTCTAAATCACTATATATATATTCCTCCATTTGTTTTCCCAGTCCATTGTAGGAACTCCATTTTTTCCCTAGTACTCTACACTGCCTACACAAGTTAAATATTCATCTCATTAAGTCTCATTTTACCCCTCTTCTGACTTTTATCAATATTACTATTATCCTTCTGCCTTCCTCACATCTTTTAATTCCTCTGGCCCTAACCTTTTGTCTTCAAGGTAACATAGAAAGAAGTAAGGAAATAAAACAAGAAGAAAAACTGCCAAAGAGAAAACTTAACTCACACGCAGAACCAACAGCTAAATAAAACTCTAGAGCATAGAGAAAAGCTAATCAACTGAACAAACCCATCAAGATAATACGATGACCAGAGGGCAACAGAAAATTACAAATGACTCTGAGAAACTGGAAAACATTGCCCAGTGCAATGCACAAAATGAAAACAGGAAGAAATGAATAACATTGAACAACTAATCAAAGCTATCCAAACAAATATCATGGACCAACTTAAAGAACTGAAGGAAGAGATTAAGGATATAAAGAAGACACTGGGAGAACATACTGAAGAAATAGCAAACATGCCTAAAAAGGTAATGGATATGATGGTGAAAAATGGCACAAGCCAAGAAATGAAAAAGACGTTGGACTCACATAACAGCAGGTTAGAACAGGCAGAGGAAAGAATTAGTGATATAGAAGATAATACAGCTGAAATCAAAGAGATTGTAGAACAGATAGAAAAAAAAGATAGAAAAAATCCAGCAAGGACTCAGGGAATTAACTGATAAGACAAAACGCACAAACATACGCATTATGGGCATCCCAGAAGGAGAAGAGAAGGGAAAGGGAACAGAAGGAGTGTTGAAGGAAATAATGGCTGAAAACTTCCCAATGCTATTGAGGGAGATGGATGTGCAGATCCAGGAAGCACAGAGCACCCCAAATACTATAAATTCCAACGGGCCAACTCCAAAACATAAACTTGTCAAAATGTCCAATGCTCAAGACAAAGAGAAAATACTCAAGGCAGCAAGAGAAAAGAGAACCATCACATACAAGGGAAGCAAAATAAGATTAAGTGCTGATTTCTCAGCTGAAACCATGGAGGCAAGAAGACAGTGGTATGACATAGTCAAAACACTAAAAGAAAAAAATTTCCAGCCACGAATTCTCTATCCAGCAAAACTAGCATTCAAAAATGATGGAGAGTTCAAAATATTCCCAGATAAACAGAAATCAAGAGAGTATGTCAAGAAGAAACCAGCACTTCAAGAAATACTAAAGGAATCTCTAAAAGTTGAAAGGAAAAAACAAGGGGGAGAGAGTTGGAGGAGAGTTTAAAAACAACTGAAAAGTCAAAAAGAGAACCAAAACAACATATGACATACATTAACCCAAAGAAAAAATGGCTGAAGTAAGAAATTCATTATGAGTAATAACACTGAATGTTAATGGATTAAATTCACCAATCAAAAGACACAGATTGGCAGAATGGGTAAGAAAATATGATCCATCTATATGCTGTCTACAAAAAACCCACCTTCAACCCAGGGATTCAAGGAGGCTGTAAGTGAATGGTTGGAAAACCATTTTACAAGCTAACAATAGCCAAAAAAGGGCAGGAGTAGCTATTCTAATATCAGACAAAATAGACTTTAAATGCAAAACTATTGTAAGAGACAAAGATGGACACTGCATATTAGTAAAAGGAGTAATCTCTCAAGAAGACAGAACAATCATCAACATTTATGCACCTAACCGGGGTGCCTCAAAATATATGCGGCAAACTCTGGAAAAACTAAGAGGATAAATAAATGCCTCTACAATTATAGCAGGGGACTTCAATACTAAAGATGTAAAGGACTTATATACAGAAAACTACCCAACACTTATATACAGAAAACTACCCAACTGTTAAAGGATATCAAAGAAGACTTAAATAAATGGAAAAATATTCCCTGTTCATGGATAGGAAGGCTAAGCATCATCAAGATGTCTATCCTACCCAATCTAATCTACAGATTTAATGCAATCCCAATAAAAGTCAACACTGTATTTTTTAAGGAACTGGAAAAACTAACCACAAAATATATTTGGAGAGGCAAGAGACCCCGAATTGCCAAAGACATATTGAAAAACAAAAATGAAGTTGGAGGTCTCACACTACCTGACTTTAAAACATATTACAAAGCTACAGTGATCAAAATTGCGTGGTATTGGCACAAGGATAGACCTACTGACCAATGGAACCGAGTTGAGAGCTCTGACCAATGGAACCGAGTTGAGAGCTCTGATATAGATCCTCGCATATACAGTCATCTGATATTTGACAAGGTCACGAAGCCCACTCAGTTGGGAGAGAATGGCCTCTTTAACAAGTGGTGCTTGGAGAACTGGATATCCATATCCGAAAGAATGAGAGAAGAATACCATCTCACACCTTATACAAAAATCAACTCAAGATGGATCAAAGATCTAAATATAAGAGCCAAAACCATAAAGACCTTGGAAGATAATGTTGGGAAGCATCTACAGGACCTTGTAATAGGAAATGATTTCATGAACTTCACAGCCAAAGCACGAGCAGCAAGAGAAAAAATAGATAAATGGGACCTCATCAAAATAAAAAAACTTCTGCACCTCAAAGGATGTTATTAAGAAAATAAAAAGACAGCCTACCCAATGGGAGAAAATATTTGGCAACCATATATCTGATAGGAGCCTAATATCCTGCATATATAAAGAAATCCGACACCTGGAAAATAAAAGGACAAACAACCCATTTAAAAAATGGGCAAGTGACCTGAAAAGACACTTCTCCAAGGAAGAAATACAAATGGCTAAAAAGCACATGAAAAAATGCTCAACATCGCTTGCTATCAGGGAAATGCAAATCAAAACTACAATGAGATACCATCTTACACCCATCAGAATGACAGCTATTAAAAAAACAGGAGACACTAAATGTTGGAGAGGATGTGGAGGAATAGGAACACTCATCAACTGCTGGTGGGACTGCGGTATGGTCTAGCCACTGTGGAGGACAGTTTGGCGGTTCCTCAGAAAACTAACAATAGATCTTCCGTATGATCCAGCAATTCCACTGCTGGGTATATACCCAGAAGAACTGAAAGCAAAGACACAAACAGATATGCACACCAATGTTCATAGCGGCATTGTTCACCATTGCCAAAAGTTGGAATCAGACCCAGTGCCCATCAACAGACGAATGGGTAAGCAAAATGTGGTACATACATGCAATGGAATATTACTCAGCTGTAAGAAGGAACAAAGTGCTAACACATGGAATAACGTGGATGAATCTTGAAGACCTTATGTTGAGTGAAGCAAGCCAGGCACTGAAGGATGAACAGTATATGACCTCACTGATTTGAACTGAGGAAAGTGAGCAGTCTCTGAGAACCATTGTCTGAAAGATAGGTTAACAAGGGAGATTAAGAGAAGAGCAGGCTTTGAGCCATCACCCATGTGAACATAATCTATGGTAAAGGGATAGAGTGTGGTTGCATGTTGGGGGATGGGGCAGATGAGTGGTGGTGTTCCTGGGTTTGGTGGTGCAACACTGGCAGGTGGGTGGATTAGGAAGGGCAGGTTCAAATTCCCAGGGCATGTAACTGTGAATCTTGACATTCCATGGGTCGGGATAGGGTGGTATCATGGGACCTGGGGGGCTGGGGGGAAGGCAACAGTCAAGATCTAATCGGGTGTTTGATGGGCATGGGGAAGGTTTTACATTACCTTACAGTAATGGACACAGGACATGGTAAATATCATCAAAATTATTAAACTGTATCATCTAAATTGTAAACTATACTGTAAATCATTGACAATGTTTAGTTGCTATATTTTGCTTTCTGTATACAGTTATAACAATGCTAACATCCAAAAAATAAGGGGGGGTTAATATGGGGTGGGGAAGGGTGGGTGGTTTGGTATCTGGGAGTCTCCGGCACTCCATGTGTGACTTTGCTGTGACCTAAAATATCTTTGAAAATTAAATGAAAAATTGGGAGGCAATGGGGATTGAGAGGCGGAAGATGTCATGGCACACTGGACATCCGATAACACAGAGATAAAAGGAAGGAAAAAAAATGAAAAGAGAAAGGAAAAAAAAAAGAATAAATATATATAAATATTTTTTAAGGCATTTCTTTGCTTTTTTGCCCATTTTTTTTGAATGTCCCAAACCACTAATTATATTTTGTTTTGTGTTTTTTTGTTTGTTTGATTATTTGTTTTTGGTTTTTTTTCTTGTTTTTTTTTCCTTCTCTTTTTTTTTTTTTCCCCTGAGTTTCCTTATGTTTGTCTCTTGCATGTAAGCTTATCATAGTTGTTTCTTTTTCCTAGTAAATGTATTTATTTTATGGACTACATGTTCATGGAGGATTTGGATCACAGAAGGGTTACAATGGGTACTGCAGGGGATTATTTGTGGGGGTGTCTGGGAGGGGGGATTCATGGGAATTAGTTCATCCGAATATACATGAAGATATACAAAATTGTTCTAAAGATCAAAAGATGGGGCATGGTCACAATGGTTGGACAATCACACAATCAATGAGGGAATCTGAATTCCTAGCCTGGAGAGCTCTGCCACAGTCTCCAAGGGAGCAGCAATAGTCCTCTGAGTGCAGGGACAGTGTCTGTCAAAAGAGAATGACCTACTGATGTGCTCTTTTTATTGATGACTACCCTTGTGAGTCTTTGCTCTTGTAAATGAGACTTAGCCTGCAGTTGTGGGGTGCCTAAGTGTTGCCACCTGAGAGCCTCCTTGTTGCTCAAATGTGGCCTCTCTCTAAGCCAAACTCAGCATATGATTGCATTACCTTCCCCCCAACGTGGGACATGACTCCCGGGGATGAGCCTCCCTGGCAATGAGGGATTAATACCAAGTGCCAAGTGGCAACACAACTGGAAAAAGACCTTGAATAAAAGGGGGAAAAGGTAAAGACAAATGAGTTCAAGTGACTAAGAGACTTCAAAGAGAGTCGGGAGGTCATCCCAGAGGTAACTCTTATGCCCACCTCAGTAGGAACTCATAGAACATCTAAGTGCCTATCACCCCACACAGAGGGGCTCCTGAGAGCTCTGGAGACACCCAGGTCCTATATAAGTGGGGATAGCTCCAGAGAGTGACACCTTATCAGAGGGCTCTATTTTGGAATCTGTGCTCCTGAGAGTGACAGAATTGGACTCAAATAAGTCCTCCCTGCACATGGTTCATCAGTCCCTTCTATTCAAACCTATATGTGATGCAGAAATTTTTAGGTATACTTCCAGAGACTGGAACCTCTGGCCTACCTATGTGCCAGGTGTGCGTGGAATCTCGGTGGAGCTGCAACTCCTACCCTACAGCTCAATGGACTCATCTAAGTCACCTGGTGAGGAGACAACGATGGGCAATGGCCATCCCAGGGAATAGAGAGGGCCTGCATCTGCAGGAAGGATCATCCCACCCACCATATCCATGGGATATAAGCCCTCTCTCACTTGGAGGTGAAGTGGACATCACCATCCCAGTCCCATCAGGATTGGGGGAAGAACTATGAGCTAGAGTGGACTTGATGGTATTTTGTTGTACGCATATGGTGATTCTAGCAATGGAAGAAATTATAACAATGAGGTGGAGCCAGTGGCCACTCAACACTTTTGGGGCAGGGAGGGGACGAGTAGTTGAAATACAGGGGCTTCTTTGGGATTTGGAGGTTGTCCTGAGTACCATTGTGGCAACGGATGTAGGCCATTTTAAATCAGCACACACCACTCAGAACTGTGTGGGACAGAGTGTGGTCTACGATGTGAACTGTGCTCTATGGTTGGTGGCAAGGCCCCAGAATGTGTAAGTCCATTGAGGGTGGTGGGCCACACTTGTGGGAGATGTTTGTGTGGGATGTGGTGGGAGGTGTGGGAGGTGGGGAACATGGGAATCCCGGTAGGTTCTGTGTAATATTTTCGGTAATCTAAGCATTGAAGAATAGATGGAATATGACTGCAAAGCAGTTAGAATAAACCCAAGCATAAAATAAGGTGATGGTACCTATTAATTGTTATGAGCATTAATTTTCCTATTTTCTTACTATATTATTTTCCTGTTTCTCTTCTCAGATTATTGATTCCTTTGGGTAACGTATCATAATTTTATTAATAATTGAATATATAATAGGTGCTTATTATACGTGTGCTGAATAAATGAAACAAAATGAGAAAAATTTCTGAAAGATAAAATCCAACCAGGACTGCTTTTCCTCAGTGAAAGCCACCATTATCAAGTTTGACTTAAGCTTAATCATCTGTTTATTTTGTAAGGAGCAGATTGAGTATAGCCTTGCGGGACTGTGTGGATTTTACACTATAGATGATGGGATTGAGCACAGGGGGCAGAAGTAGGCATACATTAGCCATCAGTTAGTGGACTACTTTGGGGACTCACTGACCATAGCGATGCAGCCAGGACAGGCTCATCATGGGGATGTAGAAAACAGCAACTGCTCCAATGTGGGAGATACAGCTGCTAAAGACCTTGTGCCGCTCTTCAGGGGAGGTGATATTGAGGACAGAGCAAATAATCAGAATGTAGGACAGGACAATGCATGGCATATCTATCCCTATGGACAGGTTGAGATCAATTAATCCACAGAGGCTGTTGGCCCGAGGATCTGAACATGCTAATTTAATCACTTCTAGATGGTAACCATAGGAATTGGAGAGGTCATTAGCTCTACAGAAAGAGAGATGCTTAAGGAGCAAAAGCAGTGGTACTATTAATACCACAGTACATATAATCATGAAGATAGCCATCTGAATGAGTCCGGAATTAGTGAGGATGGTGGCATACCTCAGGGGATCACAGATCACCACATATCGGTCAAAGGCCATGGCCACAAGCACCCCAGATTCCATGAAGGTAAATCCATGAAGTAAAAACAACTATATGATGTAGGTATCTAAACTGATTTCACTTGGATCAAACCAGAGAATGCCTAATGTTGACATTGCAGAAACAGTCAAGCCCAGGTCAGCTGCTGACAGTATGGAGAGGAAATAGTTCATAGGCTCATGGAGACTCTGCTGAGGAATGATGACAAACAGGATCGTGCTGTTCTCTGCGAGGGCAACAACATAGACACAACAGAAGGGAATGGAGATTCAGGCATGGACAGACTGTAGGCCAGGAATGCCAGTCAACAAGAAGGTTGGAAATTTAGCTGTCAAGTTGATTAAGATATTCATGTTGTCCTGGGGTTCTAGCATTGGTCACATCTTATAAAAATAATAAATTACTTTAATGTTCAAATTACTTGATATCTTTTCTTTTAGTTAGGAATGTTATCCAAGTTCATAGGTGAGCCTAAATCAAACACTAATATTCATCTACTATTTATAATCAGAAACATTTACCAATACTGTATGAATTTTCAGCCTTATATTCAAGTAAAATATGTCCATGTAATTTAAAACATTTTGATGGTATTTATTTTTTATATTGCCAAAATTTTAAGCTCCTTCATCATATCACAAGATCCTATGACTAGATACTTAGTTAAGAGAAATAAATGCCTTATTTTGGATATATTTTGTGTGAAATGACTATGGGAAATCCACCTGAAGAAATATATGAGACTGCAGTGGCCATGTGGGCATGAAACTCCAGATAAAGTTTTTTTCCTTTTAATATAGATTTAGGAATCATAATTGTGTAAACTCATTTTAATCCAACAGAGTGGGAGAACAATTTCAGAGAGTAGAATTATAAGAGAAAACTTCTGAAAGCAGAACTCTATAGAAGTTATAAGAAAAGAGTATATACAGTAAAACAATGTGAGACTAGACAGATTTCAGGAAAGGTAAAAACCAAGAGAGTGTGGTGTTACAGCTGGGTGGCCGATGAACAACTGTATCAAATTGTTGGAGAGGTCAAGTCTCAAAGGCAGCTAAGAGCACATTAGTGATCCTGGAGGGATCAGTTGAAAACAATTGAAGTCTAGCATGGAAACCAAGAACGTGCTACAGAGGCTTGCGGAATAGAATGGAAACATAAGTAAGGCACACAGTGCCTATTATTCCTAGAAACTTGGCAATGAAGGTAAGGAGAGAAATAGGCTATGACCAAGAGGGCTATTAGGTAGATGGAAGATTTTTGAAAGATGGCAGTCTTAGAGAAATGTATATATTAATAAACTGAAGTTAGAGATGCAAGAGATATGGAGAGATTGAGTATATAGAAGAGAGTGCCCTAAGCACAGGGATTATTTGTGGGTCACAGGGAAGGAGAACAGGTCTCAGAGTGTCTCTTTCCACATTATCTTTACTTTCCTTGTAATCTACCAGATGTTAAAGCTGATTCTGGATGATGGCAGAATTCAGTTCCTTATGATTCATGGATTGAGACACCTATTTTTTGCTGGATATCAACACACATTCAAAAATTATTTTCCCAATGTAATGAAATGGGATTTTACAGGGCTATAGCCTAAGAATGTTAAATCACGGTCCCCATCAAAACTTTATAGAATACTAAAAAATCTTGATAATCAATATTACTCTGCTATTTTCTCTCAACACACACACTATTCTTTAGGAAACATGAAGATTCATAAATATTCTATCAAATAGAACAAAAATGAAATGAGTAGCCTATCTAATTAGTCACCAAATATAAAATCTCTCCTTGGGAAGCGGCTGTGGCTCAATCAGTAGGGCTCCCATTTACCATATGGGAGGCCCCGGGACCTGGGGCCTCCTGGTGAAGGCAAGCCCGCCCGCACGGCGTGGTTAGCTGACCCAGCGAGCACAAGCAGCAAGGGGGGGATAAATGAATAAATAAATAAAATCTTAAAAAAAAAAAAAATCTCTCCTTATTTCCTAACTTTGCCATTTTTCTCCTTTATGATTCACAAGTCTCCCCTGTCAACTGAGGAACTAAAAAGTGAAATGAAAGAGAATGCTCATGTACTGAAACTCAGATTGCATATTTTGTATTGACAGCTTGGTCTATGCAATTATTCCGGTTAACACAGAAAATAGTTTGGTCCTTATTTTAAGGACATCATAAAATCATCCTAGATATCTTTCCATTTATTTTGTATGGATATAGTAGGGGTTGCTTTTCCATTTGCTGTATTCGCTTTCCCAAACTAATCCTAAGACATCCCTTGATGGAATTTATATCATAAGAAAATCAATAAAATAATCTGCATTTACACCAAACAGAAGGAAAATGAAAGTCATAAAACAAGGTTTAATTGCCCACAGGGCTATGAGAAGATTGGACAACACAGTGCTCAGAATGGAGTCCTGAGAATCAGAATTTTGTTGTAGAGCAATTTGCTTTGATCTGTGCTTTGTCGCAGACCCCACTTGTTCACTTAGGAATACTCCATATAAAGAACTTCTTCAGATAAATGAGTACTTAGCAGTGTTTCCAGGAGTCAGGTCTCATTCTCAGTCCTGTCACAGGGAGCACAAGGTCAGACTCAGCTGACATGGAGAAGTCCACTTAGAAGCAACATACCAGGAAGTCTCCAGGCATCATGTAGGGTGGAAGTACATCAACTGATGGTGATCCTACTAATTTGCATTAGCCATCTCCAAAGCATTAAAAATTTAAGGTGACCCTGAAGAAATTCAGCCATCTGACTAGACAAAATGGTGCATTATAACAATTCAAAATATGTCTTTGGCTGTTGGGGACCTTTCTCTGTGGTTCAGTTTTCCCACAAACAACAAATTCATAAGAATCAATTTCCTAGGAGAATAATTTTAATTTTTAATCTATAATTGATATTAATCTTCTAGATAGCACAGAGAATATTGACCACATAGTAAAAACTAGATTCTGGGCAAATTCTTCTCTTTGTTATGGATAACACTAATTTGTACATAAATCTCCGAATTGGCAGTGGGTACTGTGATGAGGAGAGCCACTGAGTAGTGGAAAAAAGAGACACATCATTTTCTCTGTTGGCCACACTAGAACCAGTTTTAGAGGCAGTTTTTTGTGTCATTGACATACTTGTATACTTCAAGTTCAGAAAGGCTCAGGTCTCACCCAAGTCATAGAGGAAATTTTTAGAGTTGGTTTGAGGCCCTCCTTTGTCATTTGGGACATTTTTCTGCATGTAACTGCAGTGGGCACTATTGAAGCATCCTAGAGGTTAAAAAAAACAACAACCTGGTTCCCATTGTCATGTGAGGTTATAAGGCTAGATGACTGATAGCAGATTTACAATGATAAATATACTTTATTATATGGATGCATGGTGTCTTCTCAGAAATACATGATTTTCTTTAAGGGTCATGAACTCTTCATAATGGGCAATAGTGTGCATGGTGTTGGTGGTTGATGAAACGGTTGGTTCTTCGGGGGCCCCCGCCCCCTCATTCATACACAGACTCTGTTGTGATGCTAAGGGAAGAGGAGATGTGCTCTTCCCAAATGGGAGAGCCCATCATGCCTGCTATTTAGTCGACTTGGACTCTTCGCTGTTCAATAAACCACATTTTACAGAGATTATTCAAATCGTGATGATGTGCAGCAACAACACTAAGGGTAGTTTCCGCTTCCCACCTGGAAGACCACAGGAAGAGACTCCACAAAAAATGCCCTGAAACCTTGAAGAAAGGAAGTCAATGTTAGTTCATAGCGATAGACACGGAGAGAGATTGTTTCATTGTTATTTCATTGCTATTTCATGAGCAACTGCTTTTATAGTTATTTTGAGATGATATATGACATTGAGAAACTGTTTTCCTTTAAAACTCTTCCATTTTCTGTTAACTTGAGCAACAGAAAAAACTGAAATTCTGTTACAAAGAGTTTGACTTACTGTTGAAATTCTCATGTGAATTGGTAGAGCTTGCATTGGGACAATCCCTCTGCAAATGTTTTGACAGTTTATATTAATGATAAACATAGTCATGTCATCTGACTCCTGGGTCACGTCCATCAGAAACTCTTCCATGTGGTCTCAAACACATGGGCAAGAATATTCCAGCAGTGCTATTTATAATAGATAAAACCTCTGCTATTCACATTTGCCTGTTAACAGTAGAATGGATAAGCAGGAGACATGTTCTTTCATAATGTGAATGTATAGTCTACAAATCTATAAATAACTGGAATGGATTGCACAAACATTACATGAGAAAATAATAGCCAAGAGCAAAAGGGCATATATTCTGCAAATTCATTATTTATACAACATGATAAATCTGTGTTCACATGGGTTATGGGAGCTTTTAAACTTTTGAGGTTATAAAGTATAAATGTCAGCACAGCATAGCTTGGTAGGGGTTTTTTATGTGTGTTTCCTAATCAGGGTACCAGTTGCAGGGATTTCAGTTTGCAAAACTTTTTCAAGAACTTGTTCTTTGTATATATTTTAATAAAAGTTTTGGAAAACAGGAAAAAACAAACAAAAGAAGAAAGTGGGATTAATTGGTATAGAGATTTTAAAAGAAAATAGTAGGGGATTGAATACAGATCATGGGAGTAAATAATCCTCAAAAAAACGAGAATCATCAATTTCACTAATGCAAGAAAATTAGTAGCAAATGGGTAAGATGTTGGAGGGATGTGTGATGCAATTATCACCCAGGATCCACCACTGCTTTGTGAAATACTTGGGAGAAGTTCACTGCTGTTTGAGAAGTATGAAGCAAGATATAATGTTTGAGGATAAGGTAAATGTTTTCAGTAAATATTGTAGGGAATTGAAGAGACAGATGACTCAAGAACATGGAAATATTATGAAGTATTGTTGAATTAAAATTTTATAAGTTTGTATAAAACAATGCTTTTAAATTGTTAAAAATCAATTCTAGAAAAACTTAAGATTAAATAACAACAACAATAATAGGTATTTTTAGTATTTGTATTTTGCAATCAAGATTTTAAAATACTGAGTGGCAGAGTTTGAAGTTTACTTCCTGAGAGTAAATTGGTTATTTTGTTACAATTCCCTTTATGAAATTATTCCCTATTTCCACTTTAATCTCTAGTTCCCTGAGATTCAATTCAATATAAGAAGAAAACATTAAAAATATTTAACTACAGACTAATAGGGGAAAGAGATGTGCACTATATGGATCCCTGAGGATAAGGTGAACACTAATATTATTTAACTTTTTTGTAAGCTCATCTGGATATTTGTAAAGACACATCAATCAATGCACAAGCTAGACAAAAATGAATAGCTTTCTAGACCTTCTTACCAGCTTTATGTGGATAGGAAAGCCTTTACTATCTTTGCCAGCAGAGAGAGAACAGGTTATAGTTTTGGAGTTATGGATTTTATAAAAAAAGCAGAACTGAGCTGCAGGGCCATCAGTAAGATATCCATCTCCTGGGGGCCATGAATAGAGGAAAATTGATATATTTCTCTCTCCATCTATAAAAACAGGTTGGGGCTATGCATCCCAGCAGCATTTTAGCTACTAACTCAAATGACCAGTGGTCCACAAAGACAAGAAATGCAAAATAAAAGAAACCAAATCAAACATAGGAATGGAAAGTGGAGATACTGGTCTAGACACTGAGGAATAGAGGTTACAAATTATGGTCCCCACCTTCAAGGGTTATCAGTACCCTGGGAAGGTAAAGTAAACAAATGATCACTGGAAAATTTTTGTTTATAATAATGAGAAAAGGAAATTTGCATCCCTGTCTCCAGTCCCATGTTCCTATACTACCACTGTGAACAATAGGGAAAATGATATGTCCATTCCCAAATCCATCTCTGTCCAGCTACTCACTTGCTTTTCCTCAAGGATTGGGTCAGTTCCTGATATTTTTATTGGGCTCCATTTTGCTAAATGCCAGGGGCAATGTGGGTAAATGATGCATGCTCATGTGCACGTGTTCTTGCTCTCTTACTTTATGTTTTCATATTGAAATAAGCTAAAGGCCCTGAACTTTTAAAAATATTTTATTGAAGTATATCATTCATACACGAACATATATAAATAATAAGGGTAGAGTAAAAGCAGTGAACTTACAAAACAAACATGCCGAACATCATACAGGGGTCCCATAGATCAACCCACCATCAACCCATTGCAATTTTGTGAGAAACTTGTTACAAATTATGAAAGAATATCATCGTAATCTTACTACTAACTATAGTCCATATCTTACATTTGGTGTATTTCTCCCGCAACCTACCCTATTATTATTTTTTAAGATATATTTTTATTACAATAGTTCTGAACTTGAAAAATAATCATGCATATGTGTAGAATTCCAACACAACATCCCTTTCATCAACACACCACGACGTGGTGGAACATGTTACATATTATGAGATAATATCATCACACTATTACCACCAACCATGGTCCATAGTTTGCACTTGGCACACTTTATCCATACTCCCCCATTATCAACACAGTACATCTTTGGCATAGATGCATGAATAATACAGTATTGCTGTTAACCACAGTCCATAGATCACATCAGTTGTATTTCTCCCATGCTTCTCCAAATTCCCACTTGCTGCAATTGTGACGTCTATCTGCTCTAACTCACAGAAGGACATTCTTGCATCTATACCATCAACCACAATTCTCATCCACCTCTGGGTTCACTGTGTTATTCAGTCCCTAGATAATTCTCTAGCTTTCCCTCAGTTATCATTTAGTTCCCTACATCACCATTTCCAGCCACATTCTCATTTATAAACAAGCTGCTACTCACTATAATGTGTAATCATCAACTGTATACATTTTCACACTTTTACATTAAAGTTAATTAAAACTTCTACATACATTAAGCATCAGTAGTTCTTCTCAGCCTTCCTCTTAACTCCTAATAACCTATACTCCAGGTTTTAACTCCACGTGTTTATGCTTCGCATTTAGTTCATATTAATGAAATGATGCAATGTTTGTCCTTTTGTGTCTATCTCACTTAGTATAATGTCTTCAAGATTCATGACGTTATCATGTGTCACAATTTCATTTCTTCTTACTGATGCATAGTATTCCATTATATGCATATTCCTATTTTGCTTATCTACTCATTTGTTGATGGACACTTGGGTAGTTTCCATCTTTTGGTAATTGTGAAATAATGCTGCTGTGAACATCTGTGTGCAGATGTCTGTTTGTCTCACAGTTTTCAGTTCTTCTGTATATATTCCTAGTAGAGGAATTGCAAGGTGTTAGCTTAATGATGAAAGGCCAAAATATCTTCCACACAAGCTGTACCATTTTGCAATTCCACCAACAGTGAAAGATTGTTCCTATTTCTACATGTTCTCTCCATTACTTACACCTTTCTCTTTTTTTTTTTTGTTTGTTTTTTAAATAATGGCCATTCTACGCAGCGTGAGAAGATATTTCTTTTTTTTTTTAAGATTTTATTTATTTATTCATTTATCCCCCCCTTGCTGCCTGTGCTCGCTGGGTCAGCTAACCACGCCGTGCGGGCGGGCTTGCCTTCACCAGGAGGCCCCGGGAATCGAACCCGGAGCCTCCCATATGGTAAACGGGAGCACCACTGATTGAGCCACAGCCTCTTCCCATATCATTCTTGTTTTGATTTGCATTTTCCTACTAGCTAGTGATATGGAACATATTTTCACGTGCTTTTTGGCCATTTGTACTTCCTCTTTTGAGAAATATCTTTTTAAATCTTTTGCCCATTTTTAAATAGGATTTCTTGCTCTTTTATTGCTGAGTAAGGCCTGAAATTTGAGGGAGTTTGGCCACCCTTGTCAGCAGGAGTAGTTGTGTAATGGATACAGACTGCTTTGCAGACCTTGCTATTTTTGATTCACAGGAAAGGAGAAGATCTACATCCAAACATTATGCTTTTGCTTCATAGAGAAATCCTGCATTGGCAATAGAGAGGCTTGTGTTTGCCTATGTAGCAATAAAGCCAGTCCTTTGTTCCTCATTTTGAAGTTCTTTAGTTTCTATCTGGCTATTATTCCTCTGCCTCTTTCTATAAGCAAAGGCTTCCAGAAACTAGAGAAATCCATATCTCTTCCATGATGGTCCATGCCTGAGAGATACACATAGAAATTTGGAGCCCAAAGATTGAGATTCCATTTCACCTGTGAGAAGTGGAGTGCTGCAGACTGCAGTCAGAAATCTCAATTCCATGGCTTTTCTGTCCTCTTTTGGCTTTGAAAACTCCAGTCCCAGAAGAGAGAGTAGAGATCATGACTTCAGGCATTGCAGACTGAACCTCAATATTAATGTTTTGCATAACAAGATGGGACAACAGGACCTCACTTACCTATAGGCTTCAAGTTCATCTTCTAGGAGATGGCTGCCATCCTCATTCCAATTCAGAACACTAGGGTTAACATATGGACCATCATAACCAACTGCATCACTAAACCCATCACTACCATCTGTCTCCAAATAATCAGCATCACTCTCTGCATCCTTGTGGCTAATTTTCTTTTCCTCATCTCCAACCCTACCATGGTTGCTCACCAACAGCTGCCAGGCACTATCATCCTCCAGGCCTTTGTATGCTCCTCTGTGTCCTTGAATGTTCTTTGCTCCTTATCATAAAATAAAAAGATTCTTACAGATTACGATAATATATCTACTATAATATAGTGATTCCATCAACAAATGGTGCTTGGAGAAATGGATATCCATACCCAAAAGAATGAGAGAGGAAAGCCATCTCACACCTTATACAAAAATTAACTCAAGATGGATCAAAGATCTAAACATAGGAGCAAAGACCATAAAGACCTTGGGAGATAACGTAGGGAAGCATCTATAGGACCTTTAATAAGAAATAGCTTCATGAACTTCACACCCAAAGCATGAGCAGCAAAAGGAAAAATAGACAAATGGGAACTCCTCAAAATTAAAACTTTCTGTACCTCAAAGGAGTTTGTCAGGAAAGTGAAATCACAGCCTACCCAATGGGAGAAAATATTTGGTAACCATATATCTGATAGGAGCCTAATATCCAGCATATATAAAGAAATACAATATAAAAAATGAAAAGACAAACAACCCTTTTATATAATGGGCAAGTAATTTGAACAGACACTTCTCCAAAGAAGAAATACAAGTGGCTAAAAAGCACATGAAAAGATGCTCAACATCACTAGCTATTAGGGAAATGCAAATCAAAACTACAATGAGATACCATCTTACACCCATAAGACTGGCAGTCATTAAAAAAAACAGAGGACTACAAGTATTGGAGAGGTTTTGGAGGAATGGGAACCCTCATCTACTGCTGGTGGGAATTTAGAATGTTCCAGACGTTGTAGAGGACAGTCTGTCAGTTCCTCAAAAAACTAACTATAGAACTGCCATATGACCCAGCAATTCTACTGCTGGGTATATACCCAGAAGGACTGAAAACAAGGACACGAACAGATATATGCACACCAATGTTCATAGCAGCATCATTCACTATTGTCCATCAACTAATGAATGGATAAACAAAATGTGGTATATACATACAATGGAATATTACTCAGCTGTAAGAAGGAATACAGGACTAACACACAGCATAACATGGATGAATCTTGAGGATCTTAAGTCCTCAAGTGAAGCAAGCCAGACATTGGATGACAAATATTACATGATCTCTCTGATATCTATTAAACAAATCTAGCTGACTCAGAGAGCTAAAGACTGGAAAATAGGTTAACAGGAAATAGAAAGGGAAAAGAAGGTTGTGAGCCAACACCCATATGGGCAAAATCTATGATAAGGTGGAAGTGAGTAGCTGAGCAGTAATGGGATATGACAAGGTTGTAGGGATACTATTGGGTTGGACAGTGCTAGCTTGACATGGGGGTACAGTGGGGAGGGTGGATTGGAAGGTCCATCAAACTGGGGAGAAGGTTGGGGAAAGGAGCAGATGAATACTGGGGATTGATGGGTACGTGGGTGAAACTACAATGTTGAGAAACCCTTTTGACAATATGACAAGGAAGGGTTACTGGTTTAGGATGTTGGATGGTGGGGCATTTAGGACAGGACACACCTGGGGCAGTCTTTGAGACAACGTGCGAGTGATCATTCTGTATCAGTGCTGGGAGACCCACATGAGTGGGAAGGAGTTGGACTCCCATGCTGGGGAGGCCCAATATGTTCTCAAACAGAAAAGAGAATGTCTCTCAAGAGCATAAGGAGTTCCTAATAGGGGAGGACAGACTAGTGTGTCAAGCCCTAGAGTTGTAGCAAACACATATGAACTTTGTCCTTCAAGGAGTGAAGACTGGTGGTCACCATGGGCCCAAGGGGAGAGGAATAGACTAGATGGAAGAGGGGATATTTACGGGGCAATGGAAGTGTTCTGCATGGCCTTGCAATGATGGATACAGACCATTTTAAATTTCATCAAAAATTTATAAAAGTGTATGGTCTAAAATGTAAACCATAATGTAAACCACTGACCATGGTTAGTAGCTATTTTCAATATTTGTACATCAATTGTAAAAAATGTACCATCCACATGTAAAAAGGTTATTAATGGGGAAGGGAGAAAGTGGAGAAGGATGCTAGGTATAAGGGAGTCCCCTATATTCTGTATGGAACCCTACCGTGACCTAAAACTTCTTCAAAGTCAAAATTTAAAAAAAGCAAGGCACTGGGGAAGAAATGGAAGAAAATGTCACTGTACATAGAGGACAACAGATATTACACTGATAAAAGACAAAATATCAAAAAAATTTTTTTTAATTTTTCATTTTTTTGGATACCCCATTTTTTTAACTTTATTTTAGTTTTAGTTTTTCTTAATTATTATGTACTTTATTTCTTATGTTTAAAACTATCAATATTATTTCATTTTCCTATTAACTTAATTTGGCGATATTATTGGCTTCATTTTTGAAGAAATTTTGGATCACAGAAGGGTTGCAACCATGGCAGGGGAGGATCAATGGTGTGGGGTGTCAGTGATGGGGAATACATGGGAGAAAGTTCACTGGGCCTACATATAAGGTACATAAATATGTTCAGATATTCATGGGGCATTACCACAGTGGGTAGAGATTCACACAACAGCCGAAGGATTGTTGAATACCCATCCTGGGGAGTTCTGCCACATTCTCTAACAGAAGAGCAAAAATCCCCCAAGAATAGGTGCAATGATTAGTGAAGAAAGATGGTCCATTGATGGGCTCTTGATATGCTTTTGAGCCTTTTGCTTTTGAATTTTAAACTTGGCCTAATGTTGTAGGGTGCCTAAGATTTGCCTCCTGATAGCCTCCTTGTTGCTTAAATATGGCCCCTCTCTAAGTCAAACTCAGCATAGAGATGTGTTACCTTCTCTCCCAGCAAGGGATATTACTCTTGGGAATGAGCCTCCCTGGCACAGAGGGATTACTACCAAGCACTGGCTGGTGATACAACTGGAAAAAGACCTCAAATAAAAGGGGGAAAAGGTAAAGACAAAAGAGTTTATATGGCTAAGAGACTTCAAAGTGAATCAGGAGGTCATCAGAGAGGTAATGCTTATGCAAGTCTCAGCAGGACCTCATAAATGGCCAAAGTAGACACTACAACAAACACTGGGGTTCCTGAGGGCTCTGGAGACTCCCAGGTCCTATTGTCAAGGCTGATACCTCCAGAGTTTGGTGCCTTGCCAGTGGGCCCTACTTTGGAGATTGTGCTCCCAAGTGTGACAGAGTTGGACTCAGAAATGACTATTCTACACACGCCTCTTCTTTCCCTTTTATTTGAACCTATAGTTGGTGCTGGAGTTGGTAGGTGTACATCCAAGAGACTTGAATCTCTGGGCTGTCCATGTGCCAGCTGGGCCCTGAGCATCAGCAGAGTTGCAACTCCTACTCTCCAGTTCACTGGACTCACCCAGGACAACTAAAAAGGAGGTGAGGATGGACAACCACCATACCAAGGAACTGAGAGATTCTACAACTGCAAGCAAGGGAGTCCCATCCATCAGCCACATGGAATCCAAATCCTCTCTCAATTAGAGGTGGAGTGGGCATCACCATCCCACAATCCTCAGGACTGAGGAATAAAATATAGACTAGTGTAGACTTACTGGTATTATACTATGGACGTATTGTGATTCTAGCAATGAAAGAAATTTTATCATTGATGTGGAGACAGTTACCAGTGGAGGTGCTGAAGTCATGCAGAAGGATAAAAGGGTGTGATATGGGAGCATTTTCAGGAATTGGAATTGACCTGGATGACATTGCAGTGACAGATACAGGCCATTATATATCCTGCCATAGCCTACAGAATTGAGTGAGGGAGAGTGTAAACTACCACATAAACTATACTCCATGCTTAGTGGCAATGCTCCAAAATGTGTTCGTCAATTGCAATGAATGTATCACACTAATGAAAGAAGTTGTTAATGTGGGGAAAATGGGAGGACTGGGGAGTGGGGCATATGGGGATCCCTTATTTTTTTTCTGTAACATTTTATGTAATCTAAGTATATTTTAAAAACAAATAAAAAACATATTAAAAAATAAAGTACCAGATCAATTTAAGCCTCATAAAATAAAATACATTTTTTTAAAATTAAGTCTCAGTTTCTTTATTTATCAAATATAGGTAATAATTGCTCTTACTCAGGGAGTTGTTCTAAAGAGTATAGGAGAAAATTAATGTAACAATTATGTCACACAGCCTACACGTCCATGATATTTGTGTTAGTTTTCTAAGGCTTCAGCGACACTGTGCCAAAACCTGTGTGGCTTAAAACAACAGTAAATTATTCTCTCACACCTGAAGAGGCTAGATGTTTAAAATCAGGTGTTGGCAGGCCCTGTTCCCTCTGAAGGCCCTGGGGGAGAATGTTTCCTTGTCTCTTCCAACTTTTGGTGACCTACACGTCCTTTGTCTTGCAGATGCATCGGTCCAATCTCCGCCTCCTTCTCCACATTGTCTTTTTCCATTTGGTCTCTATCCAAATATCCCTCCCTTTTCTCTTATACAGACTTTAGTCATTGAATTTAAGACCCATCCCAAACCAGTCTATAATCTCATCTTAATTACATCTACAAAGACAGCATTTCCAAATAAGGACATATTCAAAGATGTTGCAGGGTAGAATTTAAAGTCCCTGACTTTTTGGGAGTGAGAATTCAACTCACTACAGTATACAATAAGACATACAATACAAATGACTGGCTTACTTATTTACTGGCATGCCTATCATCTCCATTAAAGAGGATACTACTAGTTTTCACATAAAATATAATATTCCTGCCCTCTGCTATCATTGTGCTGGGATCTCAGGTGACTGCAGCACATTCCTCCTCACAGGGAGTTAGGATGGGGTCAGGCACACTATTATTACTAGCAGATTATTAGAAGATGAAGGACGCGGGTGTAGTGAGAACAGAATATAGCAGGAGCTGCAGGAACACAGAAGAGGTGATTTTAGGGGGAGCTATTCATTTCTACATCTCTATATCGCCAGCACCACGCATAGCACTGAGATTATATTAAATGTTCAAGAAATATTGGTTGAATTTGAGTATGAAATGTCATCATATTAATAATTCTGTGTTTGGCTCTGTGAAGAGTAGATGGTACAGATGAAGCATTCCCTTCTGAAAATGCTCTTCAACTGGGCCCAGAGCTGACAGCTACACATGAGGAATGTTGAAAAGCCAGAAGCAGCTCACCTGCCAAGGGCTGACTTTGTTAAGGCTCTGTCTGCTCTCTTAGTCACTAGGTCACGTTATAGATGTGTGTGACCTGAGGATGACAGCTTCTGGGATGACTGTTAATCTTCCAAATGGGAATTTGAGTCCCTCACTCCAAGTGCTCATTTGACAGTTTATGCAAATGACTACAGACAAGCTTGAGTTTAGTCATAGATTGATGTCTTGGACCCAGTGTTTTTCCAAGTTATATGAAGATATGTATTTTCATTGATTCAGAATATTTTAAGTTTGCTTGATAGGGCCATGTAGCTTATGTAAATACATACGTTCTATATTGGAGCTGAAATTATAGGTGCTCAATGTGCTGGTTTGGGTTGTCTTAAGCTAATTCCTTGCTCTGATTGCCAGTTTCCCTTGTCTCCTTTTCTAGCCCATTCTCCAGCAAAATGCTGGTGCTGAAAAATTACTCAATATCTATTTCTGGAATAAAAAATTAAAATGCTCCAAATATTTTATTGTATTAAAAAACAAGATGAGTGAGGGACACATTGCTATTTACATAACAGAATTATTTTATTTGACAAGAATCGCTTTCAAAATTTCTGGTCCACGGGAATGTCATAATGAAAGGAGTCCTTGGGACTGAAAAGCTTGGTAGTCAGTCTTGGAGAAATCAGGCAGAAATGGACCTATAAATGCCATCATGTGATCAGTGGTGGAATTATTGGCACAATGTCACTGGGCACATGTTATCTTTCACTCACACTTTCATGCAACTAATATTTTTTTAATGTCCTTGGTTTGGGGATAGACTAGTGAACAACTATGCTATAACTTTATGGACGTTATATGAAGTCAGAATGACACATGATAAATGAGTAATTCAAATAATTACAGATCATCATATGTGCTGGGGAAGAAATAAAATTTTGGTGTTGATAGAAATTTAGGGGGACAGGATATACTTGAGAAAAATGGGTGGAAAAAATGTCACTGAGAATGTGACATTATTTGAGACCTGAAGGATGACAGGGAACCAAAACGTCCTAGTAAAGAAAAATTGAGACAGAAAGAAGAGTAAAAGTAAAGCCCTAAGACAGACAGAAGGTTGATATATTTGGAAGCAAAAGAAGCCTGGAAAGGTTGGGACAAAGGAGAGAGGTATCAACATAATAACTGACATATGTTGAAAAAAACAGAATATATCACATCAAAAACAAGGAACACCACTATGTACAATCACTAACTAATTTGCTGATAAAAGGCTTGGACTGGTTGAGTCTTTTGTGGACCACAGAAAATTATATTGTTTTATTGTTTTTTAAATGTAATATATTTTATTTGTAAATGATGACTTTCTAAAGCTGCATGCACAAATTCCAAGGATAATTATTTTTTTAAGCTAACCCATTCCTGTGCATGTAAACCTATTTTATGTGGGACACTTGGTTAGATTCAGTTAAGTGAACTTTGATCAGATCACTTTTGATTAGGTCATTTTAGGGACTTTGATGAACTACCTCAGTGAGGTGTGACCCAGAGTCAGTCTCAGCCCTCTTTCTGGAGTCCTGTATAAATGGGAGAAACATTTAGAAACACACAGAGAAACAGAATTGGCATATTTTAACCTGCGATGTGTGAAAGGAACCCAGGATCATCTACAGCTGTGGAAAGTCAGAGAAATCCCAAGAGGCTGAGAGAGAGAGAGAGAGAGAGAGAGAGAGAGAGAGAGAGAGGCTGGATGCTGGGATGAGCAGAGCAGCCCATAGCTGAAGCAATGAGGCCCAGAAGAGAGAGGAAAGAGACTGAGCCAAATGCCTGACTTTCCACAGCTGGGCTTAGGGAGAACATGAACCTGGAGGAGAAGATAGAGACTGGATGCATATGACAACATGGATGAAACTTAGGGACATATTTGCGAAATAAGCCAGACACAAATGCAGAAATAGTGTACGGTCTCACTAATATGAATGAAACATGATGAATAAACTCATGGAGTTGCACTATAGAATAAAGGTTACTAGGATACAGAATCTGGGTTGAGAAGGGGGAGTTGCTGCTGAATGTATGTAGAATTTAATAAGGGGGATTGTAAATGTGGGGAAATGATCAGAGCTGATAGTAACACATTATAGTGAGTATAATTAACACTGTTGATTTATAAATGTTATTATGGCTGAAAGGGGTAGACTAGGGAAGTTAATGCTAATTGAAAGAAGGCTAGAGGATAATCTAGGGACTGTACAACATAGTGATTTCAGTGGTGGATTATGGTTGTTGTTTCTAGTACAAATACAAAAATGTTCCTCTATTACAAGGTGTTAAGAAGGAGATAGATGGGGAAAATGCAGCTAATATATTGTTAGACTATAGCTAACAATAATATTATACTATTTTTACAGTAATGGCAGAGAATGCTAAGTGTCAATAATGGGTAAGTATAAAGGAGTATGGGATTTTTCTGTTTGGAATAATGAAAAGTTTTTTTCTTAATTTTAAATTCCAACTTAAAATTATGAGGTTTCAGAAATATATTGAGAGTTTAAAAACGTTTGAAAATAGAGAGCATGGGTGTTCATGCTTTAAAATGATTTTTAAATTTGTATTTATATTGTTTTATGTATCTCTCTTTGTAAGCAGTCTTCAGGTTAAAGACACTTATAACAGGTTATAGTACATTTCCTCTGTCTGTAAATTAGATGGAATAACAGAATACATAACCTGTAATATTCTTTAAAAGCTATGCTTTAAACTTCATTTTGTGTCTTTTCACAAAAAATTAGATTAAAACAGAAAAATACAGATAGTGGTTGCCAGGAGAAGGAGGGAGAAAAATAGGTGGGACACAGGCCATTTGTAGGGCAGAAAAACAGTTCGATAGATACTATAAAGGAGGATACATGACGTTATACATTTGTCAAAGCCTATAAAATTTACAGCACAAAGTATAAACCATAATGTAAAATATAGACTTTGGTTAGTGGCAATTCTTCAATATTGGTTCATCATTGTAAAACTTGTACCTTACTAATGTAAGATGCTAATAATAGGGGAAACTATGTGTGTGTGGAGGGGGTTTATGAGAAGGCTCTGAACTTTCTGTGTAGATCTTCCATAAATCTAAAGCTTCTCTAAAAAGAAAAAAAAAGAAAAGAAAAAAAGGAAAGTGAGTATTAACAAAGCTAAAATATCTAGTGACTTCCCCATATCTTACCATACAATATATATTCAAAGGAGAATGTTCTTCCTCATTTTTCACAAAATCCTCTCTTTCATTCAGAAATTCATTTGCTTTGGTGAATCAGTAACTTGTGGATAAGAGAGACCAACATTTTAGCTCATCTAGTCCTCATGGTTCACATTGTCAAGAAGTTGTGATTCTGACAGCAATTTTAAGTTTTGATTTTTCAAGCATTTGTGGAACTTAATTTATTGCAGATCCCCTCATCCTCTCAGGTTGCCCACTCCACTCACCTGGGCCTTGGCACTGAGTTAACCTCTTTTATACATTTTTGTGGTTTTTAAAATTATTGTTCTCTTCCTAAAATGAACATCTTTGAGGATAATTTATACAAATACATATATGTGAAAAACTAAATGAACATGTCACAAATCTCACTATTCTAAGAAACTATTATTAGCATTTGGATGAATTTCCCAAGTTTTTACTAAGTATATATAATCCTCTTTAAAATTGGTATCAAATATAATGAGCAATTGTCTTTTTTTCTTTTTTTCTTTAATATTATATCATGATCATTTTTCACATCTTTAGACATCCTTGACAAATAGAATAGTTAAATGACATGTAACATTGAATTGTGCACTGCTGTTTATTTTCCTATAGATCAACTTTTGAATATTTTCCTGTATTTATTATTTTAAAGAATTATCTTATGCATACTATTTCTAGAGTGATTCATAGATTAGGAATTATATAAATACTTTTTAATTGCCTTGATGCAAATATCTAAATTCATTAAACAACTTTGTACCAACTTCTCTGTATAGTGAAAAGAGACACCATTTTCACCTTAATCACCTGTGTAAAATGACATTTTGAGATATCTTCACTAATTTGATAGATGAAAATATTTTTCTTATTCTTCTCTTCTGATGAAGAGTTAGGTCAACTCAGTTTTTATATCAACCACATCTCTGCATAGAGCATCTTGGCCACTGACCTCTTTCTTGATCTGCGTGTCCTGAAAATTGTTTCTCTTGCCTCAGGAGGGTAGCCAACTTCTGGGCCACTTGTTCACAGAGATGGTTTTAAAATAATATGTGATATCCTGGCACATTACCTCATCAGGTCCCCAGAAAAAGTGGTGATTAGAGCAGTGGTGATGCTGTGACCCTTGGCTCAGGGATCTTTTCCACAACATCCCTGGATAACCCTGTCCCGGATCTGTTTGGTTCCAACTCCATAGATGATGGGGTTGAACATGGGAGGTACTGACAGATAGAGATTAGCAAACATGATGTGTACCACTTGGAGCACATGATGGCCAAAGCGGTGGGTGAGGAAAGTAAAGAGTGCTGGGATATAAAAAGTTAAGATCACACAGATATGGGAAGCACATGTGCCAAAAGCCTTGAGCCGGGCTTCACCTGAGGGCAACCGCAGCACAGCTCTTAAGATCATGACATAGGAGATGCTGATGACAATTATATCAAAACCAACCACAGAGAACGCTGCCAAAAGCCCGTAACCACGATTGACTCTAGTGTCAGCACACACCAGCTTCAGCACAGCCATGTGCTCACAGTATGATTGAGGAATGACCTGGTTGTGGCAGAAGGGCATTCTGGAGACCATGAAGCAGAAAGGGCTCACCCACAGCACCCCTCTTATCATCACACCTGCTCCCAGTTTACCCACAACAGGTGGGGTCAGAATACTGGAGTGGCGCAGTGGGAAGCAGACGGCCACGTAGCGGTCCAAGGCCATAGCCATGAGCACCCCAGACTCCACAGAAGAGAAGGCATGGATGAAGAATAACTGGATAAGGCAGGCATGGTATTCAATCTCACGAGCATGAAACCAGAGTATGGCCAACATTTTAGGTTGGATGGAGGAGGAGAGGACCAGGTCAGTGATAGCCAGCATGGCCAGAAAGAGGTACATGGGCTCATGGAGGGTGTGGTCAGTTTGAATTATATGAAGGACCGTGATATTGCCCAGTACAGCGACAGCATACATAACACAGAATGGAAAAGCAATCCAGAATTGGAAATTGTCAAGTCCTGGGATTCCAAGCAGAATAAAGGACACAGGATGAGAAGAGCTGTTCCAGGAAGCCAACATCAGGGTTTGGCTAAATTGTTCGCTATTCAGAGGTACTAACTTCTGTAGGTGATGAAATCAAAGCAATTATTTATTATTAATTAGAAGGCTTTTGCTTAGGGTAATTGAGTAATGTGGCAATTGGATTTAATGTTAAACTGGAGGATTTGAACTGTTTTAATATGATTTTTCAACATGAAGTAATGCTACCTCTTATACTTTATTCATATTTATTTCCTTTAAAAATGGAATCAAAACATATAAGTTGCAGTTTAATTACTTTGTAAGAATTACTATTTTTTTTGAAAAAGAATCTGCTAAATAAAAACTATTTTGACAAATAATGTCATAGTAATGCTTACTCTTATTCTTTAGAACTAAGAACTTATCTGTTCAACCAATTTCTCTATGTCCTTCTTTTCATGTGATGTTTGAGCCATTTATATGTATAGCTTTGCAGGGTAAGAAGGAGGTTTTGAAAACAGGGGTTAAAAGCCCTTTTGAGTTTATGCTGTAATGTTGACTTAGCTTAGACTCAAAGATAGACTACAACAGTTACCGACTGACCAATTATGTAACTATAATTCAAACTACTATTTTCATTCTGAAGCATTTCTTAGATAAGGGATTCAGTAAAATTTCTTTGTAAAAATCTCTAACCTTTGTGGGCCACACGGTCTCTTTGTAGATGGTCATTTCTGTCATTGTAAAGCAAAAGCTTCCTCAGACAACACATAAATGCATGAGGGTGACTCTATTCCAGGAAAACTATATTTACAAAATTAGTCTGCAAGCTGAATTTAGTTATAGCTTTCCAAATTCTGTCATTGATGATAAATTTTCAATAGGTCAGCCTAGAAACCTGCATACTCTCTAGCACCTGTGTGCTTAGCACAGAACAGGAGTTCAATAGACATTTGCAGAAGGAATTAATGAATAAATAATATTATTCAGTGACAATGCACCGTATATGAAAATGTCCTGATAGCTATTGGCAGCCCTTAGGACATCACTTTGATTTCAAGTCCACAGGGTATTTATGCCAATTTCTCTTACCAGTGGTTGCCCTACAGGCCAGGGAATGACTTTGGGAAGGTCCCTCTGGCCCTCCTTGCTTGGCATGGATGGATCCCCGTGTCTGATGCCCTGGTGACTGCTCCCTCCTCAGCGTTGATGGGACAGGAACTCACATGTATCTTACCAGCATCTTTCTAGGATTTACTCTCAGTTGTCCTGAGCATTTGCTTGAAATCTTTAGGTCTTATTTCCTCCAGAGAAGAAACATCTAGGGAAGAAGATGGTTCTTTCAAATTCCTTTTAACAAATCATCTCTGGTGAGAAACAAATGTTTCATTCAACTATACCCTATAGCTCCAGAAGGTTTCTTCAAGATCCCACATGGCCTACCCTCCTCCTGATTTCTCCTAGAAACTTCACTTTTTGGTTATAATGAATCCTAAAGGTAAGAGGGAAATGGGACCTAGATTTTATCAGTCTTGCTCTAAACCAGAAGCTTTTTCCACAGTACCATTCCACCTGGATAGTAGCTATAGTATTATTTGAAATATAGATTGATATCTAGGGTATGGAAAAGATTCAAGAACACAGGTTATCTGGGTCCTAGTGTCTGTATTATCCTCTCCTGCCTGGCCTGGACATTTAAAAAGTCTTAAAAACTCTGTATGAGCCAGAGTCTTCCTTTTACCTATCCTTTGCCCCCTGTGTCCTCTCCACTTGTGAACACACAGTTCCAGAGGCCCAGGGACACCTGGAAGAACATACTTAGATCATCCCCTTTCCTACGTCAGGCGCTGGTGGAGACGGCAGCTAAGGATAAATTTCTCCAACTTTATAATAATCTCTGATTACTTCTGGGTGACATCAATATTTTTGTAGTTGCAGCACTGTTCTATTTTTAATATTCATTGTTTTTTCTCCCATAAAACCTTGGGGAACAATGTAGCTCAAACAGTTTAGTGCCTGCTTCCCAATTACAAGGTCTCAAGATTCGTTCCCCAGTACCTCCTAAAATAAAAAAACCACAACAAACAAATGATAAAACCAACTCGGGGCAGCCTATGTAGCTCAGTGCTTAAGTGCCGGCTTCCCACATATGAGTTCCAGGTTCAATCCCCAGGCCTAGTAACTAAAAAGAAAACAAACAAACAAAAAAACCCTCTGTATCCTCATTTTACAATGAGAAAAATAATCTCAGAAAAGTTAAACGACTTGCTCTAGGGTCACACATTAAATTAGTGTCATAGTGCGGGACTCCACAGCCAGTACTGTCAGGGGTACTCTGCTGCTTCTGCTGGAGAGTGACTGGGCTCCCACCCTGCTTAGGTAGAGCAGAGACGGTTGTCTACAGTGAAGAAGTCAGATAAGAAGGAGAGTTGCACATATAAATTCTACATCAGCGACAGCTCTGTGTTTGCGCTCAGGGCCCCTGCCTCTTGATGTCGTGCTCCCCTCCTTCGTGGGACTGGATGGCTCTAGGATAGTCTCCAGGTTGAGCCCCTGGCATTTCTGGGGAAGTACTGCTTTCCCTGGGTTTATATCTGCATCATCTTCTGCCCATGAATGTAAAGGAAGACCCATCTGTTTTATACCTTCTTTTAAGAGTGATGATTCTTTTCCAGCCCAGGTTCAGCTACCCGTATTCTGCAGCTCCCTTCAAAAGCCAGTCTCTCCTCCCCCCTTTATAATCTCCTCCCTCCAGACTCTCCCATGGCCTTTTCCCCAAGGCAGAGATGCCTCTCAGCATAATCATTCCCTGCTGCCTGCTCTGCTTTCTGCTCTCAGAGTTTTCTCCCGTGTGTGGATGATGGAGTAGCAGTGCTGACTGGGACTCAACTCTGAAGTGGAAGATGGGGGCTCAGGAAGGTGCCCTCTTCCCTCTCTGCTCTTTCTCTTGTTGCCCATAAGTTCTGGTGACCTCAGTCTCAGAAAACCTCTGGTCTTTTTTCCCTCTCTCAGCTATATGAACCCATCAGGGATTGGCCATATATGGATACAAGCTGCATGTAGTGGGCCAGGACTCAGCCCATTTGCATTCATTGATGTCCAGTGTGAGGTTTTCTACTACAACCTCACTGAGGGAAAGCCCAGGTTATCAGTTTCCTTTGGTGAATTTTGGAAATGTATATTCCCTATGGATCAGTACATGGAAGAACAGGATAATTTCTTTTCTGGACAAAATTCCTTTCTCCCTTTTGCTGCTATTAAATAGGTTCTTTGAGTTACTCACTGACAAGTATTCTTTTAAGTATGGTGAATACGGAGATTTGAAATTTTAAAAAATTCTTTTCAAAAATTATAGGTAGAGTTACCACACCCTGAACTTCAGATTCTCTTCTTCTGCAACTCAAACTAAAATGTAACCTTAGGGAACTGACTATAGTATTTGATACATGAGATATGGTTACCAGAACTATGTTCTCATACTGAGGAGAGCTCAGCTTTTATCTGGGAGATCTGAGTTTGAACCCAGCAATCGTATTCAGTGGCTCTGCTGGGTTTCGATTATTGCACCCATCATATAGAAACAGTTCTGTCCATCAGTTTAGCCTGGTTGTTCAAGCCAGAGAAAGGATAAAATATTAAATGGACTGAGATCTTGCTAAGGAATAGCTTCTGGGAAATTCAGTTTCTGTTCTCTCACTTTGGGGTGCTTAACACTAAGGCATATAGCAGTGATGTTGGAATAGGACAGGGTTCAGATCCCAGCTGCTTTGTACTGTGGTGATGTAGGGAGGCAGCCTAGGATGAGCCTCCCAGGCAGGCACCATGGATGAGTGAATCTTCTCCCCTTCTCAGGTTGAAGCTCAGTCACCAAGATTCTCTGAGCCTGGAGTTTCCAGTGAGTTATGCCTTTCTGCACAATAGATCCATTATTTTCAGTTTCCTGCAACCATTCTGAGTCCTGATGCTCTGCAGCAAGGCAGAGATGCCTGGGACACAGGGAGACAGTACCTGTGAGCTTGTACTATCTCTGACCAAACTAGGCATGACCATAAAATCAGCTTTCCTTGGCTCCTTGTATTTAGCCTTCAACAGAGACCCAAGCTTGTGGTCTATTTAAAGGGTTGAATTTGGTCTTTCCCTTCCCCCAATCAATAGCTTTCTCCTTCTTCCTGAGCGCCATTACCTCACCTATGCAGCTTACCTCTGAGACAGTGGATTAAATCTGGAACCATTAACCCCTAACTTTCCATTCTCCTCTCTATATACAAACACAAAGGCAGGTAAATTGAATCTGTGAGGATGTGTTTTTTTTTTTCACTTTGGAGGAGTGTGAATTTATCTGTATGAATATTTCATCATTAAGAGTATGTGCCTTTACAATTTAAGGTTTATTTCATGCAACATGAAAGGGTGTTGATGTGTCAAGTGTGTTGATGTGTATCTGAGAGGGATATTATTATGTGTGTGTATAAGAATCTAGGTTTGATTGGGAGTGTGTCTATATGTGTTTATAAGCTTGTGGATATGTGCAAGTATGAGCAACCATTTGCATTACTATAAGAATATTTAATGTAATATTGTGGTTCTTAAGTGCAAGTGCACTGAAAACATGCTCAAGAAGGTGTGTGCCTTGATATATATCTGACAGAGTGAGATTATATACAGTGTGTATACAGGTGAATATGTACATACAAGGAATACAGGTCTGATGAGGAAATGGACAACAGTATGTACTGAGGTGGCTACGGCTCTGAGGGTCCCAGATGCTGCGTGGGTGATAATATGGAGTAACAAAAGAGCTTCCAGATGATGGTCTTGCCATAGTCATTTTTGCACTGGAGTCTGGAAGGCCTCCTTCATTCATTCTAAACAGTTAGGGCAGGGCCTACTCAGAGCTTCTCTCTCTCAAAATCCCTGTATAGGGTCCTGATATATTTTCTCTCAGAATTCTCCAATATGTGAGGCCAAAGGAAGATTTGAGGAAAAAATTACAAAGAGAAAGAAAAAATATATTTTCAAAGAGTACAAATCAGTCAGACCTCAGAAGATGTGCCTTAAACCTTACAAAACCAAACGTGTTTAAAGGGGAAAAAATATCATCCAAAGCTCTCGAGTTTACTAGGTTTATATGAATCTGTGCATGGCAGATAGTGGTTAGCATAGTTATAAAATTCATGCCACACTTTCACACATCAGGATAACTAAAGTCACGGGTACAATTTCCTTTTAAAGGCTTAAGGTTTATAGGAAATTTTAAAGGTTTTCTTATATTCAGCTCTGACTGACATTGTGATTAAGGGCTTTTTTTTAGATAGCAAAGTAGTTGTCTGTGCCCTTTCTCTCTTTCATCTGTGTTTTGTGAAGTGCTCAGCACACTGGGGGCAGTACAAAGTGCCATTTCATCTTTTCCAGAGTCTTTTCTCCTCAGTCAGAACACGACCTCTAGAGGAAGGCCTGGGAAGCCTCACTTCTCTCCTCCCTTCCAGCAGACCAAATGCCAGGGTGTCCATAAGGAGTGAAATCCAGGTCTTGTGGACATTGCTTGTCAGGCCAACTGCACCATTTTCAAGCTTTTCAAGTGGTCCTGCTGAATTCTTGAAGTAGGAAAGTCAATCTTTTCCTCACTGACACTCTTATAGGCACCTCCTCTTTTTTTCTTTCAAAAGCTGCTACTTCTTAAAGACACAACTAGGACTTGGGCAAATGACTCACGGTCCTGCTCTGAACCCTGGTCTCCATTAGAAGGTCCAAAGACTTCTGTGCTGTGTTGAGACCAGTTAAGTTTGGTTAGTTAACTCATTGCCACGCCAATCTGACAGTTACTTTTGGTAGGGTTGCAAGGTTGAGGGCAACAAAGGATGTTTGGAAAGGAAGTGTTGATTGAAGAAAAGGTTGCTGTTTGACATGAGAATCTTGTGAAACTTCCATATACCACATATCCTGACATCTGTTGACTTTATGTCAACAGTCCCTCAGTCAGTCAACCACAGGTGTGGCCGGGACCATGAGAGAGCTCAGAGCTGCCTGGTCTCTGAATCTTGAGCATCTCACTCTCTTATTGCATCTTCTGATGTTCCTAGTTGTTTTACTGCTTCTGTATATTTTCTTCAGCATCAAGTCCTTTAACATCTACATATATGTGAATATATGTAAATATATAAATTTTAGTAATTCCTCTTAACTTTTTTCTTAAAGTACATTTCTATGAAACCTAGTCTTTCTAGTCCTTGTGGTACATTATTTCAACCATTCTCATTCCAATAATCTCAAAAACTATTTTTCCACCATAGCTTCCTTTCAAAGTAAATTTGCCTGCAGCTCAACCTGTTCCACTAAACAACTGCTAGAAACAATAATGTAAACTCATATTGGTGCTGCTGCAAGTTCATAACACCCACACTTACCTGGGCCTTCAAAACATCCCAGAAATATTTTTATATTTCCCTCTTTTTAATTTGGCAAGAACTTGACAGAAAGCTCTAAAAACTGACCTTCCTTTTAGGTATACTGTTCAGGCTCATTTTCCTAAACTATGGTGAAGATTTGTTATAACTTTTTCCATCTTCTTAGGAAGTGAAGCAGAATTTACAACCATGATTTTGAAGATCAAACCTCCTCCTTTTTGACCAGTGAAAGTGCAAGACAGCTTATATATATGCTTCAGTTCTTCTTATTCACATAACCACAAGGCTGTCCTCATGGTTCTCTCTATAATCTAGTGCTTTTCACAGTAATCAACTAAGGAAATCAGATCTGGTTAGAGGGGGAAATTCATGTCCATGCTCTTCTTGGACAGAGCCAGGAGCCAGTGCATTTTGGGGAAAGCCTGTCTGAGGCCAACATTGTAGGGAAGGCCCTGGACACTGCAAAGATTCCAGAATATTCATGTGCCCTGATAGGACAAAAGTCTATCCATTATTCTAAATCTTCAGCTTTAAATAATTATTCTTCACATGGGCCCTTGAATTTTAATTATGTTCTTCAATCAGGACAGGAGTCTTTAAAAACTTATTTTCCTAGTGTTCCAGATATTCTGGGAGTGGACTTATATTTCTGTAAGGCTAGAAAATGCATTATTGGAAAGTGAGAGAGAAATCAGAAATAAGGCCAAACATATGTAATTGATTTTCAACAGAGGCATCTAGGAAATTCAGTGGGAGAAAAATGTCTTTAAGGTGTTAGAAAAATTGGATAGTTATGTGAAAATGAAAATGAGCCTCAGCACCTTCCTCACTGTAAAAACTTCATTGGAGATGGAACTTAAACCAAAATTTAAAATCTAAAAGTATAAAGCTCTAAAAGAAAAATAGAGTTATATGTGCATTTACTTGCAGAAGGCAACAATTTCTTAGATAAGAAACAAAAGGTATTAACCATAAAAGAAAAGTCAGCAATTGAACTATCTCAAAATAAAAAAGGAAACAAAATCATTTCAAAAGATACCAGTCAAAGGTGAAAAAAGCAAACCACAGAGGGAGAAAATATCCACAATGTGTATAGCAGACATAGAAAATCCCACAATCATTATTATAAAGGCAAACAGCTAATTAAAATGTAAGCAAATGACTTAGGCACTTCACAACAGAAGGGATGTGAATGGCCATTAAACATATGAAAAGGTGTTCATCATTATTAGTCATTAGGGAAATGAGAATTCAAATGAAAATGAGATACCAATATAATCTTGAGATTCTTGCCACTCTATTAGAGAATATATCAGGATTACCCAGGATGGGATTTCAATTAATCTTTTTAACTAATGAATTTTATTGATACAGATTAATAAAGCATAAATCCATCCAAAGTGTACGATCACTGGTATTCAGTATAATCACATAGATGTGCATAAAATCTGCTCTAGGATTATGCAATCAGCCAGTGTTGTTAAAATCAAGAGAAAAATAACTGTCCTCCATCCCATCAATCCACTATTTCCTTAACACTAATTTCTGCCATATGGATCTCATGGAAATTGTTCAGACATACTGTTCTTATGAAATGAACTGATTATGTGTTATGTGAGAGGCTTTATCCTAAGTTCTTCACAGGTGTTATTTTATAGCAACACAACAAGAGGAATAATACTATTATTGAGTTACAAACTGAAGTTAGTGTAAAGGAATAACCTAAAGATTAGATGTTTGGATACATTGCTCATCCATATAAATCCAGGAAGTGTGAATATTGACTTTGAATATGAGACAGCACGGCTCCAGAATCTGTGCTATTAAACACTATTTTATATACTTTATAAGATGACATAGGGAAAAGTTGGGAGAAAATAAATTTTTATGTGGGTTTTTCAATTTATATATCTCTTGAATTATGTAAATTTGTATTATTTATAATTTGATCAAGTTCATTTCATGAGTTGCTTGTAAATGTATGGATAAATAAAGTAATTTGATCTCTTTTAAGCAAATAAACAGCTGTTAAACATTACACTTAGACTTTTGTTTGGAGAATAGGTATCTGTATAAATGATGTAACAATTGCTCAAGCCATGTTTGAAACTTCCCTGGGATTTCCCATATACCTACAGAAGCTATATAAGATATTTTTCATTTGGGAGGATGCAACCTCTGAAAGCACCTGGCCTTTCTCACTCTCATGGTCCAGGATGTCATGGCTGGCCCCATTTTTGGGCCCACCTACCACCATCTTCTTTATCCTTTGAATAGGACCATGTATCTTCAAAATTCTAATTTCTTACAGAATCAATGCCTTATTATTTATGTGGGGATTTCATTCAGTTCCAACCAGGATGCCAGACCTATCTTCCCTCAACCATAACAGAATAGCCAGAGGGCTTTACACCCTGTCAGACAGGACTATTGCCCTAACCATCAGGAAATAGCTGTAGAAGAATTACCATCACCCCTCAGCACCCCCTTAAGAATAAGGGTGTGACGTCTATGAAGGGGGAGTTGAGGCACATTAGCACAGGGAAACGAGAAGACAAGCCACAACATGGCCAACAGAAATATGGCTGACAGACAAGATGGCCAACAGAGAACATGGCCACAAGACCTGTTGAGACCTTGAACTTGACCTTGAGGTCCCAGTTGGTACTCTTTCGGGACTAAAGGGAGTCCCCAAATATTTCAAAAAGGCCTCACCATTTGTAGGGCAACCAATAGCTGCTGGGGCCCCTCCTCTTAGCATTAGCAAGGGGGAGAGGGGATAATTAATAGCTTGAAAGGTAACCAAACAAGCCAAATCTCGCTATCTCTGCCTAGAGGAACCCACATCAAACCTTGGTGCATATTTCCATTCTTCTCTCCCATTACTCAGCAAGCTCTGTTCTTGTCCCCCTTTTCTCAATAAATTCTTTTTACTGGCCTAACTTAAAAAAAAAGACTTGATCCTTAAGGAGTGTATTTCTGAAATCCCCCACTGCCAGAGAGTCTTGACGGCAGCAATTTATTGGCAAGTGCCTTGAAACACCTAAAATATTTCACTCAAAGTCAGGAAGAATTTGCTATGTATCTGTTATAGATTAGAGTGGGGTTCCTAACCTTTTTTGTTCCATGGACCCCTTTGCCAGTCAGTTGAAAACCACAGCCCCTTACTAAGTCCACACCATACTCTGTTATGATTTCATAAATACATCACACCTGCACCAACACATCCCCACAAGAATAATGTTTGTTTTGAACCCGGATTAAGAACCCCTGGATTAGACCCATGCTGGGCATGTGGAAGTAACCCAGCCCAATGTTGAACACTGCTCACCATCTATTCTAGAGAGATAGACTTGAAAATACTGTAAATGCATTAAGTGTGGGCCAAATTATAAGATGACTCAGTGCAGAGTACAAATGAAGGAAAGCAATTCTGTCGGGGATTGGGAAAGATTGTCAATGAGGTGATGATTAACTTGTGTCTGAATAATTTTAACACATCAAACAGAAAAATATGAAAGACATTCCAATCTGAGGAATCAGCATTTGAAAGACAAGGAATCATAGAAAAATCAGGAGGAAAAGCAAAGTGGTTATGGAGAGAAATGAGACCACAGGGCAAAATATGGGCACAGAAATCCCCCACTGTATGTTTTAACCACAGAAGGCTGGATAAATTCAGAGAGGGGTCTTACCCTGTTGGTACTCTTAGAGAAAAACTGAATTCAGAGGAAATAAAGAAAACTATGACAGGTATATTTCTCCAGATCAAGAAAGCAAAATCTTGGAAACATCCTCAGTATGTCGTAAAGAATTAAATAGAGCACAAGAAGTGGATGGGCAAGATTCTGACAGAATTATTAGTGCTTTCCCCCCCCGCTTCTCGCTCTCTCACTCTCTTGCTTTTGCTCTTGCTCCAATCTTCTTAGGTTTTCCAATTTTTTCAATTAGATGTACAGAAAAAGAAGATTGCTCAAAACCTACCCACAGGCATAATTAAAAAGTAATGTCTTTAGATGCAGTTGACTCGTGTAAAAAGGATTACAAAGATTAATACTGCATTTATTGTGACTCGTTTAAATTTGAAGATTGAACAATTAAAATGTTTATCTTCATGGTAGAAATTTGGAACTGTGATTTCTACACACAACCATCTGGTAAACTGAATATGTCCCAATTTTATTAGTTTACTTTAGGAAAAATAGTTGTATTTATTAACATATAAGTACTTTTTTGTATAGGTAATTTTCTAATCACTCACTCTCATAATGCCCACCCTACTAAAAAATAATACATGTTTGTTATCTGGTTAGACTTTTCAGAGGGTAGGTACTTTCCCCCCATATAAGTGTAGTAGTCATGCCATGATACATTTGGGGACCTCTCCCACTCACCTACTGTGTCTATCATGACTGGAAGTCTAGAGTGTAATCAATTCTGGATCTGTTTCCTGTTCTATGCCAGCAATGGTGTAGTATATGGTGATGAGAAACATCACCCTTCTTCCTTATACCCTGCCTACACTGACTTCTTCATCTGTGAACCCATGTAGCTCTTCATGAACCTGCTGGATCTCATACTGGAAATTATATCCATCCAACCTAAGATGACCATTTTATTGGTTTGGCTACCATACCTGACTCTATTCTACCAGGTCTACTTCATTCAGGTTATCTCCAGTCAGGGCACTTCATGTGCCTCCCACCCCACCATATAGTTTTCCCAATCATTGGCAGCCAAGCTGAAAACAAATATAGCAAAGGGCTGTGGTGTGTGAGCACCTTTTGCTTCATGTTTTCCTGAACACCTTTCTGCCCCAACCAGATCATCCCCCCTACCTACTGTGAACACTTGACCATGCTGAAACTTTTGTGTGCTGACTCAAGATGATATGTATGGTCTCTTGGGGTATTCTCAGTGATTGGCTTTGATATACTTGTGAATATAACATCATATGTTCTTATACTGCAGGTTATGCTAGAGTTACACTAGGCAGAAGCCCTGTCTGAGGCATTTGGCCCATATACCTCTTATATCTGTATCATCCTGTCCCTCTACATCTCAGTGCTTTAGTCCTTCCTTTCCCATCGCTTTGTCCTCCATATACCTAGATTTATTGCCATCATGCTCCTTATGTCTACCTGCTGGTGCCTCCCATGATCAAAACCTTTATTTGTGGTAAATGATGTAAGGACTAGGCATTTCCAGGAAAACATTGCAAAGAATTGTTCTGGGAAAATTCCATGCAATAGCAACACCAAGTTGATTTTCTTCATTCCTGTCAGGTAAGGCCAAAGAGGTATAAATAACAAAATTCATGTCAACCCTCAACTGACATGGAAATTTATTAGGTGAGCAAATGCTCAGATGCCAGCTTTTGAAGGGCAAGTGTCCAGGAACCACAGAATCGAGTATTCTATATTCAGTTACCACGTTTAAATATTGCTCAATTGATCATGATTTGATATAGAAATAGAACTGTTCTTAGAATTACTGTTGGAATGACTAGGCATTCTAGATTTCCCCAGGACTGTCTTGACTCCTCTATTTGTATTAATTGATGAAAGTGAAATTTAATAAGTGTACTACACAATATGGCGTTTTAAATCCATTTGTAAATACAAAAATTTTGAGGTTGTAAGGGGATATTGAAGAATCTGGGTACTTCTGCATTCTACTAGGAGGTTTGCCCCTGAAAGCTGGAGTTCTCTTAGTAAGGATAACAGAGATAACATTCATTGACTTTACAGGGAGGATGTGATCTCAGTTTTGTTACAATTCTTAGAATGGTGCCTATAGTTTCATCAAAGTGAAATTGTAAAAATTACATGAGATAGCTTTTGTAAAAGTAGGAACTCAGTCTTGTTATAGAAACTGTTCCTACACACAACAGTAAATGGTGTTAATTGAAAGGAACATGGCTTTAATTACCAGACAGATAAGTGATTTAAATTTACCTCTGCAACTTGTCAGTTTCTTATATGGGGCAATCACTCTACTCTCATTTTTTGTTTTCTCTCACAGAAATCAACATGTTTGTTTCTAGAATTATTATGAAATAAAACATAAAGGGAATAACAAATGCCTAGCCTAAAGAAAGTATCCAGTGAATTTTCATATAATGAATTAATAACCACACATATAACCCCCATTCCTTCTTTTCTCTTTCTCTGTATATTCATCTAAAGACCTGTGACCTCACCCCAAGGAAGTCAAAGGATTACCCCCGTTCCAAGCATAAACTATGTATGTGATAACAGAAATTCATGTTCAGTCAGGTCACCAGAATGTCCTTTCAGTTTGATGATTTTTTAAAAATCAATTTTATTAAAACCTATTCATAAACCATACTAGTTCATTGATTTTTATTCCTCCATCTGATTTCCTTATTTTCTCTAATAGACGATGTACTGAAGAGTGAGTGTCCTCTCATTGTGATCAGAGATAGTTAGAGGGGTCATTTTCATTCTTCTATCAGGACAAGAGAAAGTCTACACAATCCATAGGCCAGGTAGCTCCCCTTCAAGGTCACCTGAGATTAATAAATATGGGATTGTATGACCTGGTTGCCCTTGTCCTAAAAATCCAACTGAGAGATTGTTTATCAAAAACATCTTTCTCTAAATATATATTCCTAAGGGTTGGTGAGGGACTAGAAGTGGGGCAAAAGGACAGGGTGATATTTGGGTTAATTGCAATCTTTTCCTCTTTAGAGAAAATTTTTCTCCCAAGGAAATGTCTCTATAATTAACATTATTTAGTCTGTGTTTCCCTTTTGGTCTTCAATGAAGTGAGGTGTGTGTATGTGTTGATGGATAAACCTACACTTATGAAGTATAGTTATGCTAGTGAATGTGTGTTAATACATCTACCTTCAGAATAGAGCTAGTCTTCTATTTTTTTCTTGTTTAATAAAAAAATTTGTATAGACTGGCATAAATGGGCAAGGAGTGGAAAATATTTGTTAACTACAAACAGCCAAAGATTACTATGATTTTACTAATTAATAATCAAATGAAACATACTAATAATCAAATGAAATAAATATTTAGATGAATAATAAGACATTAATAAATAAAGAATGTGGCATGAAGGCAATATTCTTAGAAGGATATATAAATTTATGTCTCTATTCAAAATCCTTTAATTCTTTACCCAGGCCATTAATGTCTCACCCCTTTCTGAGTATAAGCCGTGTTTTTATAAATGGAATCTTTGCCATTCCCGTTTCTCATTTTCAATGTCCTCTCTTCCTAAGTGTCCAGCTCATATAACCTCAAGAAAAATAAAGTACAGAGTTATCCCAGTCCAGATCAAATTTCAGGCAACCCAATTTTTTGGTAATAAAATAAAAGACAATTTCAGTAGGAAAGAAATAAAGTGGCTGGCATTTGGATAAAGAAATGAATTAAGAATGATGGGACTGACATGTGGAATGAATCTATTTATAACCCAGTGTCCAGTTGTCAATTTGCCCCGATCCATTTTCAAGAGTTTTCTAAATGGTAAAATTATCTTGGAAATAGTCCCAAATATATCGGTGACAATTTCCATCTTCAACGAAGGAGCATGTTAACTTCTAAGCAGCAGAATGGGCTATTTTTTTTTCCATGAATAGTGCACATGAGGGAAGAGAATCAGAGAAATATCATGGCATAACTAATTTTTGTTGCAGACATATTTTCTTCCAGGTGGGCACCATAGATACAATGTGTATTAGACATGCTAGTGGAGAAGCCAAGAGACAAATTTCTAATTTATAATATATTCTGGTATATGCAGCAACAGTTAATAATAATAATAGCCACACTTATATTGTACTTACAGTATTATAGGCACTGTTCTGATGATTATACATATGTTAATTCATTTCAAATCCTCTTAGTTATTTTATGAAGTAGCATAGCTATATTCTCCATTATACAAATTCGATAAGGAATCACAGAAAAATTAACTAACTTGCCCAAGGTCACACTGTTATTAAGTGAAATTCAAGATTCAAACTTAGGCAGTAAGGCTCAGAATCCACCACACTGTGCTACACTGACAACCCAAAGAATGCCTGAACAGTTGGATAGAGTAATTTCTAGGTAAGCAGAGAGCAGGATCCAGGTAGAAATCTAGGCTTGGCAGGGCTGTGTGTGTGTGTCTGGTGTTGAAGTGCAGGAGTCCAGGGCAGCGTAAAGCTAGTACTCAGTATTGCAGGGGATTGGGCACAAGTATAGGAGACCTGGACCTGGAGGCTAAAGTTTTGGTCAAAACTCAATTTTTCAACATTTTGCATCTTGCACTATGCTGAGAATTATAGTCATAAATGTAGGAGTCTACATTTAAGAAACTCACAGTCCAGCAGGAGAAATAAGGCAAGAGAACAAACTGCAACAATAAGGGGCAAAATCTTGTAAGTGTCACAACCCAGGAGCAATTTGTTACTGGAGTATTAAAAAAGTTAATAATCCAAGAGAGTCATCTAAATTTCAGGGAAATAAGGCAGCTGCTTTGAACTGGATGTGGGTACACAGTGGAAGCTTGGTGACAGGGAAAAAAATGTAAGGATAAAATTACTAATCAAAAGATCAAGGTCCAAGGAGAACTAAGTTAGCAAATCTTGAATGCTGGGTTGGTCAGTCCTCCACTATGAAGAGAATTTGTCCCAGAAGCTGAAAAATGATAAGGTTTGCTGGTGGAGTATAAAGGGTTAATCCAAAGAGTGAGACAAGCTATACAGGTTGGGATATTGTCACTCTCACTTTTGTGTCTCCAATGTATGCCATAGCTACATTATTGGCAAACTTACCTGACTATATTGTAAGAACTTCTAACTATTTCTGCTATCTATAGTAGATTATAAAACGGTGAAATGATGATAAACTCTCTGTATCCTTGCCCCTCTAGAATATCCCTTTATTTTGGTAGAATGGCTGTATAAAGAATTATACGCTTTGACAGACTGCCAGAAAACATGATGGAGTAGGGAGCTCCAGGACTCAGTCCTTCCACCAAAACAAATATTAAACAGCCAGGAACTGTCTATTTTGAAACTCCGGAGGCCGATGAACTCTGTACAGATCCAGGAAAGAACAGTAGGAAGAGGTTGATAAACCAAGGCAAAGGACAATAAATTGCTATGTGTGGCCACTACCAAATCTCATAGCAGGTTACCATGCAGTCCAGGCCCTGGTTAGCTCACTGCTGGCAGAAAGGAATGTAAAAATCCTCCTCCCCAAGAACAGGGGTGGGTATGGCCTATCACTGATTAAGGCTTTTGATTATCAAATTCAGATCACTAGAGGCCCATTCTGAAAGTAGCTATTATTTCAACCTGCCCTGGACAAAGGCTGCAGCAGCCATTGTTTCAACCTGCCCAAGGAAAGGGGCAGAGGCAGTGGAGATTTAAAGAAACTGCATATCCTCAAGGTTGCAAGGGAAAGTCAGCTGAAAATCTGCATTTGCTGGGCAGGCCAGGAAAGCACAGCTTTGGGAAGCAACTGGAGTAGTTTTGGGCGATCTTCCTGATCCTCTTCCCAGGGCACTTTGAAGATCCCCTTCATGGGTCCATAGTCCTGTTTCAGCTGGGCAGTACCTAATTGGAAAAGTCCTCCCTAGATTAACACTCCTCCCAGAATTTGCCCTCCAAGCAAAAGTAGATTGAGACAAGAAAAGGAGTGTGAAAAACTATAGAGGTAGACAATCTGAGGCAAAGGAATGCTGGCTTTTAAAGCCCAGGAAAGGGATGTATGTCACCTAAGAAATAGAGGGTACAAGCAAACTCCTGTAAATAGAGGAACTTCAAAACAACTAATAAGCAAAAGCAGAGGTCAAGACAGAGACCCAGAAAGACAGGGAAAAACCTTCACACTGCATTCACATTGAATGGAAATCCTGATAGGAGGATTGAAGCAAAGCCAAGTAACACACCTCTTGGGAAATAAATCCTAGAGTTCACATTTCAAACTATTAAAATGGACAGTGTGCAAAAAAAGAGTAAAATAAAACCAAAGAAACAGGAAATAAATAATGGTCCATCCAATAAATGGATAAAAATGCAGAAGACACCAATGAAGAAGACAAGAATGTGGACATATTGAATAAAGACTTTAAAAAATATCTTAAAAATATTCAAGGAGATGAAGGAAAGTACAGAGAAAGAACTAAAGGATATCAGGAAAACAATGTATAAGCAATATGAGAGACTAAATTAAGAGATAGAAATGTTTAAAAGGAACCACACAGAACTACTGGAGTTGAAGACCACAATAACTGATGTGAAAAATGCTCCAGAGGGTGTCAGGAGCAGATTGGAGCTAGCAAAAGAAAGAATCAGGGAACTTGAAGATAAGAAACTTAAAATGATTCAGGCTGAGGAGCAGAAAGAAGAAACATGAAAAGTGAAAATAGTCTAAGACAATTATGGGACACAATAAAAAACACCAATATATGCATTATGAGAGTCCCAGAAGGAGAAGAAAGAGAGAAAGGAGCAGAAGGAATAGTCAAAGACATGAATATGCACATTTAATAAGCTCAGAGAACACCAAACAGGATGAACATGAAGAAAAATACACCCTGCTATATATCAATTACACTATTGAATGCAAAGGAAAAGGAGAGATTTCTGAAAGCTGCAAGGCAGTCTGAATGCCAATTTCTCGTCAGAAACCATGGAGGCAGTAAGGCAGTGGGTGAAATACTTAAAGTGTTGAAAGAAAACAACTGCCAGCCAAGTAATGTATATCCCAGGAGACTCTATTTCTAAAATGAGGACAAGATTAAGACATTCTCAGATAAACAAAAGCTAAGGAAGTTTATCACCACTAGAACTGCCGTGCAAGCAATGCTAAAGGGACTTCTTGAGGCTGAAAGGAAAGAACACTAGATGGTGTTTAAAAGCAGCATAAAGGGAAGCAGCTGTGGCTCAATCAGTGGGGCTCCCGTTTACCATATGGGAGGCCCTGGGTTCGGTTCCCGGGGCCTCCTGGTGGGGGCGGGCCTGCCCGCACGGCGTGGTTAGCTGGCCCGGGGAGCGCAGGCAGCCGGGGGGGGGATAGATGAATAAATAAATAAAAAATCTTTAAAAATAAAATAAAATAAAAGCAGCATAAAGAAATAAGGACCTCTGGTAAAGATAACCGTTTGGTTGTTTTAAATGCCATTATGATTATACTATATTTTTTGGTATGTAACTCCACTTCTTACTTCTTACATGTGCTAAAATGGAAATGCATAAAAAGTAATGATAAATCTATGTGTTTGGACATACAATGTACAAAGATATAAGTGTTAACAAGTAACAAAAAAATGGTGGGTGGACAGAGGGGTATAGGAAAAGTATATGTAATGCTATTGGAGGTAAGTTGGTACTAAATATGATTGTTATATATTTAGGATGTTAACTTTTGACCCCATGGTAACTACCAGGAAAATAGATGAAAAATATCTCCAGATAGAAATGAGAAGGCACTCAATATGGTGCAAAACAAAAAATCAAATAAATATATAATTAGGCATTAATAGAACTGAGGGACAAAAAGGTTAAACAGAAAAATAACAGAAGAAAGACCTGTATTACCAGCAGTTATTTTAAATATAAATGTATTTGGTGTTCTATGAGATCCTACTGAGGTGTGCATAAGCGTTATCTCTGGGATGACCTCTCGACTCTTTTTGAAGTCTCTTAGCCAAAGTGCATATCACCCCACACAGAGGGGCTTCTGAGGGCTCTGGAGACACCCAGGTCCTATGTAAGGGGGGATCACCCCGGAGACTGACGCCTTATCAGTGGGCTCTATTTTGGAATCTGTGCTCCTGAGAGTGACAGAGTTGGACTCAAATAAGTACTTCCTGCACATGGTTCATCAGTCCCTTCTATTCAAACCTATATGTGATGCTGGAGTTTTTAGGTGTACTTCCAGAGACTGGAGCCTCTGGCCTACCTATGTGTCAGGTGTGCATGGAATTTCGGTGGAGCTGCAACTCCTACCCTACAGCTCAATGGACTCATCCAAGTCACCTGGCGAGGAGATAACGATGGGTAATGGCCATCCCAGGGAATGGAGACGGCCTGCAGCTGCAGGCAGGATAGTCCCACCCACCATATCCATGGGATATAAGCCCTCTCTCACTTGGAGGTGGAGTGGACATCACCATCCCGGTCCCCTCAGGATTGGGGGAAGAACTATGGACTAGAGTGGACTTGATGGTATTCTGTTGTACACATATGGTGATTCTAGCAATGGAAGAAATTATAACAGTGAGATGGAACCAGTGGCCACTGGACACTTTCCGGGCAGGGAGGGGATGTGCAGTTGAAATACAGGGGCTTTTTCGGGACTTGGGGGTTGTCCTGAGTGCCGTTGTGGCGACGGATGTAGGCCATTTTAAATCAACACACACCATTCAGAACTGTGTGAGAGAGAGTGTGTTCTACGATGTGAACTGTGGTCTATGGTTGATGGCAAGGCCCCAGGATGTGTAAGTCCATTGAGGGTGATGGGCCACACTTGTGGAAGATGTTTGTGTGGGATGTGGTGGGAGGTGTGGGAGGTGGGGAACATGGGAATCCCGATAGTTTCCCTGTAATATTTAGGTAATCTATGCACCTTTAAAAATATATATAAAAATAACATTTTTGTAAGCAAATGCACAAAAATGCATATATATTTATATATCATTTTACAAATATTGGTATGTATTGTGAAAATTTTGATTTTTACCCACACACAAAAAAAATTAAATTAATAATAATAATAATAATGTAAAGAGGTTGAAAAAGCATACCAAGACAACCCCCACCCAGAAGTATACATTGTCACCATGTCTTTTGGTTCTTTTTTTCTAATAACATTATGGTGTGAGTATTTTCTTATTTTATTAAAAACTCTTTTTAAACATATTTTTAATGACAATAATATTTTACTGTACAGTTATAACAATTTAATTGTTCCCCTATTTGTTATATCTCTAGGTTGTCTTTGCTATAAAAATCTGGCATAAAATATATATATATATATTTATATATATAAATGTATTTAACTCTCCAGTCAAAAAGCAGAGATTGGAAGAATGGATTAAAAAAAAAACATGATCCAACTATACGCTGCCTATAAGAGACTCACCTTAATTTCAGAGATACAAGTAGACTGAGGGTGAAAGGATGGAAAATATATATACCATGCAAGTAGTAACCAAAAGAGAGCTGGTATGGCTATATTAATATTACAGAAAATAGACTTTAAGTCAAAAGCAGTTACAAGGGACAAAGATAGTCATTATATCCTTATATAGGAGACAAATAGTGACAAATCCACAATAAAGCTCCTGCAGCTAATAAATGAATTCAGCAAAGTTTCAAGGTACAAGGTCAACACCCCAAAATCAGTATTGTTTCTATTCATAAGCAATGAAAAATTGGAAGAAAAAATCAAGAAAAGAAATTCCATTCAAACATAAGGTGGGAATGCAACTATGGACTAAAGTAGACTTATTATTATTCTAGTAATGGAAGAACTTGTAATATTGATATAAAGGCAGTGGCCATTAGAGGTTCTGAGGGGAGGGAGAGGGAAGAATAGGTATAATATGGGGCATTTTTGGGACATTGGAATCGTTATGCATGACATTGCAATGGTGGATACAGGTCATTATACATTTTGTCAAAACCTATAAAATTGTGCAGTGAAAAGTGTAAACCATATTGTAAACTATAGGCCATGGTTAGTAGCAATGCTTCAATATGTGTTCATCATTTGCAATAAATGTACCACAGTAATAAAAGATGTTGTTAATGGGGAAAAGTGTGTGTGTGGGGGGGAGGGGTATATGGGAATCTGCTATATTTGCAATATAATATTTATGTAATCTAAAGCTTCTTTAAAAATAAAAAATAGCAACTAAAAGAATCAAATATCTAGGAATAACTCTAACCAAAACATGTAAAGGACTTATACACAGAAAACTGCAAAACATGGCTGAAAAAAATTAAAGCAGACCTAAATAAATGGAAGGACATTCTGTGTTCATTGATTGGAAGACTAAATATAGTTAAGATGTCAATATTACCCAAAGGAAATTATAGATTAAACGCAATCCCAATCAATAGTCCACTAACCTTCTTTGCAGAAATGGAAAAGTCAATTATCAAATTTATGTGGGATAGTATGGGGTCCCAAATCACCCAAGCCATCGTGAAAAAGAATGACATTGGAGGACTCACATTTCCTGGTCTTAAAGCTTATTACAAAGTCACTATAATCAAAACAGCATGGTACTGACAGAAGGGCAGGCATATAGACCATTGGAATAGAATGAAAACTCAGAAATCAACCCTCATATTTATTGCGATCTGATTCTTGACAAGGTGATAAAGACCACTGAATTGGGACAGAATTGTTTCTTCAACAACCAATTCTGGGAAAGCTGAATCTCCATTTGCAAGAAATAAGGAAGACCCCTATCTCACACCATATATAAAAATCAACTCAAAATGAATCAACAACCTAAATATAAGGCTAGAACTATCAAACTCCTAGAAGAAAACATAGGGAAAAATTGTCAGGAGCTTGTGTTAGGCAATTGTTTCTATGACTTAACACACAAAGCACAACTAACCAAAGAAAAACAGAAAATTGGGAACTCATAAAAATTAAAATTCCTCTCCAATGAGAATATTTAAAGGGTCAGAAAGCACATAAAAGATGTTCTACATCATTAACCATCAGGGAAATGCAAATCAAAACCACAATGTATTACCATTTCACACCCATTAGAAAGGTTGCTATTTTAAAAAATGTAAAATGACATATGTTGGAGAAAAGACAGAGAAATAGGCATATTCCACAGTTCAGCTGCTGTGGAAGACAGTTTGGTGGTTCCTCAGAAAGCTAAATACAGAAATACCACATGACCCAGCAATCCCTCTGTATTAGTCAGCCAAAGGGGTGCTAATGTAAAATACCAAAAATGGGTTGGTCTTTATAAAGGGTATTTATTTGGGGTAGAAGTCCACAGATGCCAGGCCATAAAGCGTTAAGTTTCTTCTCTCACCACAGTCCATTGCCACGTGTTAGAGCAAGACAGCTGCCAGCGTTTGCCAGGGACAGGTTTCTGGGGTTCCTCTCTTCTCGGGGCTGCATTTTTCTCCAGGCTTAGCTCCTGTTTCCTCCACAAGGTCAGCTGTAGACGATCAGGCAAACAGCTTGCTTCTCTTCTCCTGGGGCCTTCTTTCCAACATCAAAACTGCTTCTCAGAAGACTGCTTCAACTCTGTTCTTTGCCTTGCCATTTAAATTCGATTCCCCACCCACCAAGGGGTGGGGCTCAATGCCCTATTCATAACCTAATCATGCCCAGATTAACAGATCAGTTTACAAGCATGATTTAATTATATTTTTGGAATTCAAAATTACATCAAAATGGCCAACTGTTACACCCTCTACTAGGTATATACCTAAAAAATTTGAAAGCAGGGAATCAAACAGATATTTGCACATTCATGTTCATAATGGCATTATTCACACTTGGCAAAAGATGTAAGCAACCCCAGTGTCCATCAGCTGATGAATGGATAAAAAAAGTGTCATATATACATGTAATGTAATATTACTCAGCCATAGAAAGGAATAATGTCCTGATACATGCAACAACATTAATGAACCTGGGAGACATAATTTTTGAGTGAAATAAGCCTGACAGTAAAGGATATACATTGTATGGTCTCACTGATTTGAAACAATTATAATACGCAAACTTGTGGTTTCAGAACCTAGAATATAGGTTACCTGGGAATGGGCTGGGGATAGGGAATAGGAAGTTAGGGTTTAAAATGTACTAGGTTCCTCACACAGAGAACTCCAATATACCCACCCTAAGTATAGCAAAATGTGCTTAACCATTATCCTTTCAACAGATATTTGGATTGTTTCCACATTTGGGCTGTTATGAATGCATAGAAGCATTCTTGGACTTTTTTTGTGGGACTATGTAATAATATTCATTTTTTTACATGAATGCAACTAGAAGTGAAATTTCTTGGTAAACTCTGTTTCAATTTATGAGAAAATGCCAAATGAGTCCTGAAGTGGCTGTTCTATTTATATTTCCAACAACAAGGAAGGAGAGCCCCAAATGCCCCATGTTTTTGTCAATATTTAGTGTTGTCAGTGTCTTTAATTCTAGTTTCTCTAGTGAGTTTGTATTGAATTTTCATTTCCCTAATGACTAATAACAGTGAACACCCTTTCATACGTTTATTGGCCATTCAGCTCTCTTCCTTTGCGAAGTGCCTATTAAGTCATTTGCTTACATTTTTAATGAGGTGTTGATCTAATAATGATTGGAGAATTTCTGAGTCAGCTATATTCATTGTGGATATTTTCTCCCTCTGTGAACTGCTTTTTTCTTTTTTGCATAGTATCTTTTGAAGTAGTTTTGTTTCTTGTATTTTTTAAATTTTGATACAGTTCAATTGTAGATTTTTTCTTTATTGTTCCCTATGTAAGAAATCGTTGCCTTCTGCAAGGTAATGCACATATAATTCTATTTTTCTTTTATAGCGTTATACTTTCAGCTTTTAAATTTTGCTTTAAGTTCCATCTCAAGTAAGGTTTTTACATTGAAGTAGGTGCTGAGGTTCATTTTCATTTTCATATAAATACCCATTTTTCCTGACACTTTAAAGACATTTTTCTATCACCGAATTTCCTAAATGCCTCTGTTGAAAATCGATTAATTATATGTTTGGTCACATTTTAATGCATTTGTTTAGACTTACAGAAATATAAGACCTCTCCCAAAGTATGTAGAACACTAGGAAAACAAGTTTTGTAAGGTCCATGTACAGATTAAATAATTAATTACAATTTATTTAACAACTTAATTAAAAGTACATTTAAAATTCCACAGATCCTGGTGAGTAATAATTCTTTATAGATGGAGACTTAGATTAATGGGTAGATATTTCTCCTATCTGGGCACATGAATTTTCTGGAATCTTTGCATTGTCCAGGGCCAATGCAAAGCAAGGTTCTCCCCCAAATACTCTGGCTCCTGGCTCTGTCCAAGAAAATCCTGGGCCAGAATTTCCCCTCTCTAACCAGATATGATCTCTTGAGTTGATTGTTGTAAAGAGCAACTGATGGTGGAGAGAACCATGATGAGGGCCCTATGGTTAATTCCAGAGCAGTCAGTGAGGAAAAGATTGACATTCCTATTTCAATGATGCAGCAAGACTCCTTCCTTGAGAAGCTTGAAAAGTAGTGTGGTTGGCCTGCCAAGCAAAGTCCACAAGACCCTGGTGTCACATCTTCTTAGGTCTGCTGGAAAAGAGAGAAGACAGGTGAGGCTACCCAGGCCTTCCTCTAGAGGTCATATTCAGATTGGGGGAAAAAGATGAGAAAAAAATGAAATGACACTTTGTTCTGCTTCCAATGTGCTGAGAACTTTACAAACCACAGTTGAAAAAAAAACAATGAACACAGAGAAATACTTTGTTACCTAAAATAAACCCTTAATTACACTGTCAGCCTGATGCCGAAAATAATAGAACCTTCTGTATTTTCTATAAACCTGATGTGTCTAAAAAGGAATTGTATCCTTGACTTTGGTTATGCTGTTGTGTGGAGGTGTTACATGATCTTTGTGAATATGATAAAATAACCACGTCTATTATGCAGATTCATGTAAACCTAGTAACTTTGGTAGTTTTGATGTTATATTTTCCCCCTCAATACATGTTGCATTTTATATTTTTTGAGACTTATCTTCTGAGGTCTGATTTCCACTCTTTGCAAATATATTTTTTTCTTGCTGTTTATAAATGATTCCTTCTCAAATCTTCCTTTGACCTCATCCATTGGGGAGTGCTGAGAAAAATAAACAACAGAATACAGCACAGCCCTATATAGGGATTGAGAGAGAGAAGGGAGAGGAAGTTCTGAGTATGCTGTAACTGTTCAGACAGAGTGAAGAGAGCCTTCCATTCTCACAATTTTTCAGAAATGCCTATGGCAGGACCACCATCTGCAAGTTCTTTTGTCACTCCAGAAAATCACCCACCCAGAACTAGGGGCCTCAGACCCACAGCCACCACAGTACATACTGAGGTACCAAGAGATTGTCAGCATCCTCATCAGACCCACACTCCTTGTATATATATATATACTCATCTGTGGATACACTGATATATAATCTCACACTATGTAGCAAGACATACAGCTTCCCAAGCATGTACTGTCAATGCACTTACACTCACAGAACCACCACAGTATTACATTAAATATTCTTACTCTAATGCAAATGATTATTCATTCTTGCACATACGCACAAGCTTATACACACATATACTCTCAGTGAAACCCAGAATCACATATACCTACATAGGAACACACTCTAAATGACAAAATATTCACTAATACAGATAAGCTCACACTCCTGCAATGTCAAAAAAATACATTTTCACATATCCATTCAAATTACCTGCCTCTGTGTTTGTGTTTGGAGAAGAGAGAGGAAAGTAAGGGGTTAATGCTTCCAGCTTTAGTCCACAGTCTCAGAGGTAAGCTAATGATTGGGGGAAGGGAAAGGCCAAATTCAGTCCTTTAAATAGGCCCCAAACCTGGGTCTCTGTGGAAGGCTGTATCCCAAGAGCCATAGAGAACTGCTTATGGTCATGATTAGATTGGTCAGAGACAGAACAGAGGTCACAGGTAGTGTTTCCCTGTGTCCCAGGCATCTCTGTTCTTTCTATAGAGCAGTAGCACTCAGGCTGCAAGAAGCTGAAAAATAAGGGATATACTGTGCATAATTTACTGGAGTCTCCAGGCTCAAAGATCTTTGATGACTGAGCTTCAGTCTGAGAAGGAGAGAAGAATCACTGATCCACTGTGCCTCCCGGGAGATCCTAGAAAGGTAGGAAGGCTGCCTCCCTACATCACCCCAGCACAAAGGAGCTGAATCTGAACCCCATCCTGTTCCAACATCACTACTCTTTGCCTTAGTGTTAAGCACTCCAAAGTGAGAGAACAGAAACTGAATTTCCCAGAAGCTGTTCCTTAGCAATATCTCAGTCCATTTTATAATTTATCATTTCTCTGGCTTAATCAAACTGGCTGAAGGGATGGATAGAACTGTTTCCAAATGATGAGTGAAATAATTGAAGCCCAACAGAGCCAGTGAGTACCATTGCTGGATATAAAAACAGGACTCACAGATCAAAGCTGAGTGCCACTCCACATGAGAACATAGTTCTTGTAACCATATTTAATATACCAAACGCTATAGTGAGATGCCACATGTCACATCTTATTTTGAGGTACAGAAAAAGGAAATCTGAAGTTCAGGGTGTGATAACACTAGCTATAGTAGTTGAAAAGGATATTACAAAATATCAGCTCTCAATGTTTACCACTCAAGAGTTCTGGTCAGTGAAAAAGTCAAAGAACATATTTAATACAGCAACTGGGAGGAAGAAGTGTTTGTCAAGAAAGGGAATTATCCTGTTCTTCCATGTCCTACTCCATAGGGAATACACGTTTCCAAAATTCAACACCAAATGAAACTGATAACCTGGGCTTTCCCCCAGTGAGGTTGTAGTAGAAACCTCATACTGGACATCAATGAATGCAGATGGGCTGACTCCTGGCCCTCTACATGTAGCTCATATCTATATCTCGGCAGATCCCTGGTGGGTTCACATGGCTGTGAGGGAAAAAGACCAGGGGTTTTCTGAGACTGAGGTCACCAGAACTTATGGGCAACAGGAGAAAGAGCAGAGAGGGAAGAGGGCACCTGCTCGAGCCCCCATCTTCCACTTCAGAGTTGAGTCCCAGTCAGCACTGTTCCTCCATCATCCACACACAAGAGAAAACTCTGAGAGCAGAAAGCAGAGCAGGCAGCAGGGAATGATTATGCTGAGAGGCATCTCTGCCTTGGGGGAAAAGCCATGGGAGAGTCTGGAAGGAGGAGAGATAAAGGGGGGAAGAGAGACTGGCTTTTGAAGGGAGCTGCAGAATACGGGTAGCTGAATCTGGGCTGGAAAAGAATCATCACTCTTAAAAGAAGGTATAAAACAGATGGGTCTTCCTTTACATTCATGGGCAGAAGCTGATGAAGGTATCAACCCAGAGAAGGCAATACCTCCCCAGAAATGCTAGGGGCTCAACCTGGAGACTACCCTAGAGACATCAGTCCCACAAAGGAGGGGAGCAAGGCATCAAGGGGCAGGGGCCCTGGGTGCAAACAAAGAGCTGTCTCTGATGTAGTAGTTACATGTGCAACTCCCCTTCTTATCTGACTTTGTCACTGTAAGACAACCGTCTCTGCTCTGCCTAAGTAGGGTGGGAGCCCAGTCACTGTCCAGCAGAGGCTGCAGAGTACCCCTGACAGCACTGGCTGTGGAGTCCTGCATTATGACAGTAATTTCTTATGTGACTCTACTGCAAGTCGCTGAACTCTTCTGAGATTATTTTTCTCATTTAAAATGAGGATTCAGAAGTTGTGTGGGAGTTAAAAACAATAAATATTAAAAACCATGTAGTACTGCAACAAGAAAAATATTGATGCTGTCCAGAAGTAACCAGATATTGTTATGGACTTTGAGAAATGTTGTCATTAGCTGCCAACTCCACCAGCGCCTGACATAGGACAGGAGATGGTCTAAGTATTTTCTTACAGGTGCCCCTGAGCCTCTGGAACTGTGTGTTCACAAGTGGAGGGGACACAGGGGGCAAAAGACAGGTAGAGAGGAAAACTATGGCTCTTACAGAGTATTTAAGACTTTTAAAATGTCCAGGCCATGCAGAAGGGGATAATAAAAACACTAGGACCCAGATAACCTGAGTTTTTTTAATTTTCTCCATGCCCTAGGTATTATTATATGTTTCAAATAGTGCTGTAGCTACTATCCAGATGGAATGTTACTGTGGAAAAAGCTGGCTTAGAGCAAGACTGATAAAATGTAGGCTCCATTTCCCTCTTACCTTTAGGATTCATTATAAACCAAAAAGCAATATTTCTATGGAAAATCAGGAGGAGGGGGGCCTAGGTGGGATCTTGAAGAAACATTCTTCTGGAAACTATTGGGTCTAGTTGAATGAAACATTTGTTTCTCACCAGAGATGATTTGTTAAAAGGGATTTGAAAGGATCATCTTTTTCCCTAGATGTTTCTTCTCTGGCGGAAATAAGAGCTAAAACTTTCAAGCAAACACTCAGGACAACTGAGAGTAAATCCTGGAAAGATGCTGGTAAGACACATGTGAGCTGCTGTTCCATCGATGCTGATGAGGGAGCAGTCACCAGGGAATCAGACACGGGGATCCATCCATGCCAAGCAAGGAGGGCCAGAGGGACCTTCCAAAGTCATTCCCTGGCCATGAAGGGCAACCAATGGTAGGAGGAATTGGCATATATCTCCTATGGGCATGAAAGCAAAGTGATGTCCTAAGGGCTGCCATAGTTATCAGGACATTTTAACATTTTCATTAGCTAATCAGTCCATTGCCACTGAAAAACATAATTCGTTTTTTAATTCTTTTAGCAAATGCCTGTTGAGCTCCTACACTGTGTGAAGCACACAGGTGCTAAAGAGAATGCAGACTTATAAATTGACCTCTTGAAAATTTATCATGAAAGACAGGAGTTGGAAAGCTATGCAGCTATGACTAAGTTCAGGTTGCAGCCTACTTTTGTAAATAAAGTTTTACTGGAATAGAGTCACCTTCATGCATTTATGGGTTGTCTCTGGCTACTTTTGCTTTATGGTGACAGAAAAGACCATCTACAAAGAGATTGTGTGGCCCACAAAACCTTAAACTATTTTACAGAAAAATTTTGCTGATTCCCTGATATAGGAAGTACTTCACTTTAAAAACAATAGGTTTAATTAAATTTACACAATTGGTCAGTTAGTAACCTTTGTAGTGAATATCATACAGTCTAAGATAACTCAACATTACAGCATAAACTGCAAAGGGCTTCTAATCCATATTTTCCAAACCTACTACTTTCCCTGCCAAGTTATACTAGCAAGTGACTTAAATACTCGATGAAAAGAATTAGCTATAGGAATTGGTTGAACATATCAGTTCTTAATTCTAAAGAATTAAAATTATGGTTTTATTTGTCAAAATAGTTTTTATTTAGCAGATTCTCTTTCAAAAAATATTGATTCTTACAAAATAAATAACCTGCAATTTATATGTTCTGATCCAATTTTTGATGGAAATAAATATGAATAAAGCATGAGGGGTAGCATCACTTCATGTTGAAAAATGATATTAAAACATTTGAAACTTTTCCATTTACCATTAAACCCAATTGCCCAAACCAAAAAGTTTCTAAATAATATTAAATAATTGCTTTCAATTGTTATCACCTACAGGAAGTAGCGCCTTCCCAGAGAAAACAATTTAGGCAAAGCATGATGTTGGCTTCCTGGAACAGCTCTTCTCATCCTGTGTCCTTTATTCTGCTTGGAATCCCAGGACTTGAGAATTCCCACTTCTGGATTGCTTTTCCATTCTGTGCTATGTATACTGTAGCTGTACTGGGCAATATCGCTGTCCTTCATATAATCCGAATTGACCACACGCTCCATGAGCCCACGTACCTCTTTCTGGCCATGCTGGCTGTCACTGACCTGGTCCTCTCCTCCTCCACTCAACCTAAAATGCTGGCCATACTCTGGTTTCATGCTCATGAGATTGAATACCATGCCTGCCTCATCCAGCTGTTCTTCATCCATGCCTTCTCTTCTGTGGAGTCTGGGGTACTCATGGCCATGGCCTTGGACCGCTACGTGGCCGTCTGCTTCCCACTGTGCCACTCCAGTATCCTGACCCCATCTGTCGTAGGCAAACTGGGAGCAGTTGTGATGTTAAGAGAGGTGCTGTGGGTGAGCCCCTTCTGCTTCATGGTCTCCAGAATGCCCTTCTGCCACAACCAGGTCATTCCTCAATCATATTGTGAGCACATGGCTGTGCTGAAGCTGGTGTGTGCTGACACTAGAGTCAGTCGTGGATACGGGCTCTTTGTGGCCTTCTCTGTGGTTGGTTTTGATATAATTGTCATCAGCATCTCCTATGTCATGATCTTGAGAGCTGTGCTGCAGTTGCCCTCAGGTGAAGCCCAGCTCAAGGCTTTTGGCACATGTGCTTCCCATATCTGTGTGATCTTAGCTTTATATATCCCAGCTCTCTTTACCTTCCTCACCCACCGCTTTGGCCATCAAGTGTCCCAAGTGGTACACATCATGTTTGCTAATCTCTATCTCTTGGTACCACCCATGTTCAACCCCATCATCTATGGAGTTAGAACCAAACAGATCCAGGAAAGGGTTATCCAGGGATGTTGTGGAAAAGGTCCCTGAGCCAAGGGTCACAGCATCACCACTGCTCTAATCACCACTTTTTCTGGGGACCTAGTGAGGAAATGTGCCCAGGTGTCACATATCTCTGTAAAGTCATCTCTATGATCAAGGTGCACATAGATTGGCAACCCTTCTGAAGCAAGAGGAACAATTTTCAGGCCATGCAGACCAAGAGAGAGGTCACCAGCCCAGATGTTCTGGTGCAGAAATAGGTGCTTGATAATAAATCTTAGTTGATTTACACGCTTTATCACAAGAGCTTAATAAAGTATATTTTCACATGTAAAATTAGTGAAGCTCTTTTAAAATGTCATTTTCTACAGGGGATTATAGTGAAAATATATCTATTTTTTCACCTTAGGCAGGAGTTGGTACAATGTTGTTTAAATGAATTTAGATATTATCATCAAGGCAATTAAAAAGTACATATAAATTTCCTAATGTGCGAATCACTCTAGAAATAGAATTTGAGGGGGAAAAAAACATGTACAAAGTATACATAAAATATTTCTTTATAATAATAAAAATAGGAAAGCATTCAAATGTTGTTCTATAGGAAACCAGATATAGCAAGGCACGATTTGCATATTAGCTGTCATTTAATTATTCTTTTTTGTAATGGGTGTCCAAAGGTATGAAAAATAGTCATGATATAATATTAAACCAAAAAGGAAAAAAAGAAAATTGTCCATTATGTTTGATGCCAATTTTAAAGAGGTTTAGGTATGCATAGAAAAAATGGGAAATTCATCCAAATGCAAATAATAGTTACTTAGGGTTGTGAAATTTGTGGCATTTTCATTTACTCATTCACATTTGTGTATTTTTTAAAAAGTATACTCATTTAAAGACATTTAATTTAAGGATGAGAAAATATTTAAAAGAACAGCAAAAATGTATAGAAGAGGTTAATTCAGTGCCAAAGCCCGGAAGAGTGGAGTGAGTAAACTGAGAGGATGAGAAATTCTGGAATAGATTAGTTTCCACAAATTCTTGAAAATCTAGACATATAAATTGCTTCCAGAATCACAATTCTTGGCACTGTGAACCATGAGGACTACATGAGCTGAAATGTTGGTTTCTCTTCTCCACAATTTGCTGATTCAGTGAGGGAAATGAATTTCAGAATGAAGGAGAGGATTTGGGGAAAAAATGAAGACAATTTTCTTCTGAAGGTAACTATATTTTATGGTAAAGGTGATGGGGAAGTCAGTAGATATTTTAGCATTTGTTAACATTCACTTTCCTTTTAAGTTAAAAATTTTAATTGTTTTAAATTAATTCGTCCTTTAGAATCAATGGATGTGAGTTATCTTCATTCACCCCTCTTCCCTATCAAAGCCATCAGTGAACAAGGTTCTTGAAGTCAGTTTACGTTACTGATACCATCATCAGATGAAGCTGTGTTAAGATGAATACAGGAACATGTTTGCTTCTCCCAAAAGAGACAGATTATTGGAGCCTGAAAACGCTCCCAGAGAAGAATAGGTGTTCTGAAGGGGCATTTTCACACTCCCCAGAGTTTAAAGTTGTAAGGGACCATGAGTCTCCCATACCAAATTAGTGATTGTGTATTGTAGTGTTCCTTATTTTTGATGTGCTATATTCTGTTTTTTTTTCAACTTATGTCAATTATTATGTTGATAACTCTCTCTTTTGTCTCAACCCTTCTAGACTTCTTTCACCTCCAAACACATTCACCTTCAGTCTGTCTTAGGGCTTTGCCTTTACCCTTCCTGCTGGCTCAATTGTACTTTCCTAGGATGTTTTGGTTCCCTTTCATCCTTCAGATCTCAACTGTTGCCACTTTCTCAATGATATGCTTTTTAACCTATTTCTCTCAAATTAATCCTTGCACCTTAATTTTCGATAAACAATATTTTATTTCTTCCCTAGAACTTCCCATGATCTGTAATTATTTAAATTACTCATGTATCGTTTGTTCTGTTTATTTCCTGTAACTTCCATAAAATTATAGTGTAGTTTGTTCACTGGTCTATCCCCAAACCTACCATATTAAAAAATATTAGTTGCATGAATGTATGAGTGAATTACATAACATGTTCCTAGTGACATGGTCCTAACAATTCCAACACTGACCACATGATGGCATTTATAGGTCCATTTCTGCCTGATTTCTACAAGACTGGTTACCTAGCTTTTCAGTCCCAAAGACTCCTTTCATTATAACAGCCCCATGTACCTGAAATTTTGAAAGAGAATGTATTCAAATAAAACAATTCTGGAGGACGGGGCCAAGATGGCGTTAGTGTAGGAGGGCACACACTGCAAGCTCCCAGAGCAAGGCAGATTGTGGACGGGGTCCTGGGGGTTTGTGCTGTGCATGCATGGAATGAGAAGCTTGGGACTTCTATCTGTAAGGATCAACGGCGTGGACGGAATGGTAGAGATTCGTGAGTTTTAAGCCTGCCGGTGGTGGTTGGCACAGACGGCTGAGCCCCGCAGTTAGGGAGAAAAATAAAATAAAACGGCCAGTTGGAGCTGCAAGCGGGGCAAGAAAGTTTTATTTTCTGGGGATCTGGCTGCCTGGAGCCCCTTGGACCTTGTGTGAACAGAACAGCCGGAGTGAATCGGCACCCGGTGGACAGGAGGGGTGATTCTGTTCAGGGGAGGGAGTTGATTTGCCTAGCTGCCCAGGGATAAGCTCCGGGCCGCCACGAAGCCAGGAAGAGGGGACGCTCTCCAAAAGAGGGAGGGTTCTGTTGGAGGACAGGGAAGGGAAATTTTTATTTTTATTTTTTGACATCGATCTGGCTGCCTGCACCGCCCCATAGCTTTGGGGAGCAGATAAGCCGACTTGAAGCAGCATCAGGCTGAGAGCAGACGCGAATCTGCAGAGTCAAACTGATTTACATAGCAACCCAGTGACACTGGTGCTCGGCTCCAGAAGGGGAGGAATCGGCCGTCTTTAGCACTCTGCACTGACTAACATCAGAGCTACAGCTACCCTGGGGAGTCCAGGAAGTGGGATGTGCTTGATTAATTTCCACGAGCCCAGAAGGGTCCTTTCCGTAAGGGGGTTGGTCTAGAGGAGGAATTATTTTGGGTCCTGTATTTCGCCAAAAAAAAAAAAGTGAGAAGGTCACTTCAATAAATGAAAAATAAATTCATTTTAATTTAGTTTAATAGCTAAAAGCTGTTTCAAGACCTGCATATAGAACCCTGCGGGGAAATTGATTGATAAACAAAAGCAGGCAGAGAGGATCCATGTGGACCCTAGGGGAATCATTGACCCTCCTTAGCTCTGTTTGACTGCTTGCCTGTGTGGATCTTTGGTTTTTCTCTGTTTATTTCTGGTCTCTTGCTTTTATTTCCTCTTTTCCCCCTTTTCTTTTTTCTTTCATTTTTTAAAAATTAGGCGCTGCTAGTTTGTCGCTTCTTTGCTGTGCTTCTTCTTCAGTAATTTCCCACTCGCTGTCTATATTGATTCTGTATTCCAAACTATCGCTTATCCTTCCTTCATCTTTCTGCCTTCTGCTTTCTGTTGTGGCTCTTAGATACAACATTTTTTCATAGGCCCACAACTTAAGGGTGTCAATTTCTATTCCATCTATTTTGTTTCTTCTTTTTTTTAAATTAGTATTAACTTTTTCCTTTCATCCCTTTCTTTACTATTTCTCTCCCTCCTCATAATTCTAGCCTTCTAAATCACTATATATATATATATATTCCTCCATTTGTTTTCCCAGTCCATTGTAGGAACTCCAATCTTTTTCCTATTTCGCTACACTGCCTACACAAGTTAAATATTCATCTCATTAAGTCTCATTTGGCCCCTCTTCTAACTTTTATCAATATTACTATTATCCTTCTGCATTCCTTACATCTTTTGATTCCTCTGGTCCTAATCTTTT
>JAKSZT010026620.1:1309-11574 GCA_026826555.1 Tolypeutes matacus | reverse complement strand
TTTGTCCCGGTTCCTCCTAAGATGTTTGTCTAAAGCTCCCGGAGCTCTGATGCTCCCTAGTCAAGCGTTTCCCTTGAGCTTTAGCGGCCACAGGTGCAGAGAAGTCGTCCCAGGAATGAGAGAAACCGGAAAGGAAATGCCCGCTGTGGCTCACGGGTCTGGGCAGCTCCTGGCCTGCAGCCTTCACCTGGGGACTGGGCTCCAGGAGAACAAGGACAGCTCCAGGTGCACGTCCAGCTGCTGAGCACAGGCCCTGCCTCTCCAGGTGCCGGGACCACACAAGCTCGTCCGGGGCATCATCTCACCACCCGTGAGGACAGGTGCTCTTAGGGCCCTTTACAGAGGAGACACCCAGGAGCCCACGTGGGGCGAGGGTGAGGGCAGAGGCCGGGCAGAGTGGGCAATCGTGCCGGGGCAGGGGGCCCGCAGGGGCTGGCGGAGCTGGCCGTGCTGCCAACGAGGACAGGTCACTGCTGCGCCCTTGACCCGGCTAGCTCTGCCCGTGGAGGTCGCCGCTTGCTCAGAAGCTTCTTTTTCCCAGAGTGGCTGAGTGGGAGAGCAGGCTCGGGCTTTCCCTGCACCCCAGCTTTCCTGGGACCCACCTGCATGCACTACCTGGATGAAGGCACTGGTTCTCCAGGTACAGGGGGCAGGTGAGGGAGAAAGTCCCCAAAGCTCCTGACCCCTGCACCCGAACTCCCTAACCCTCGGCATGCTGTGAGCTCCATGCCAAGCACGGTGACTGCCCACCCTTGCATCCGGCCCTCCCTGTTGGGTGTGCCCTGCCCAGGTGAGCTCCTGGGGTGCCTGGCCCACGTGACCTCTGGGTATGCACTACCAGGTGAGCTCTCGGGGTGCCCCGCCCAGGTGAGCTCCCGGGGTGCCTGGCCCACGTGACCTCTGGGTATGCCCTACCACGTGAGCTCTCGGGGTGCCCCGCCCAGGTGAGCTCTCGGGGTGCCCCGCCCTGGTGAGCTCTTGGGGTGCCCCGCCCAGGTGAGCCCTAGGTGTGCCCCGCCCAGGTGAGCTCTCGGGGTGTCCTGCCCAGTGAGCCGTGTGAGCGTCAAGGTGGTTGTGAGCTCCTCTTTCGGCAGCTGGAGAGCAGCTCGGAGGAGCCAAGCGACTTGCCTGCGGCAGAGCGCAGAGGTGAACGCAGGGGTGTAGCAGGCCTTCCTTGAACCCCCACTCTGCAAAGGGCCTGAGTGAGAAAGGGAAGGGAAGGGCGGGAGGACGGGTGGTGCTGGACCCCCGAGGGCTGCTTGCCCAGGGCGGCCCCGTTAGTTTCTTCGCCCTAATGCAAATGGAGGGGCAGCTTCTGCAGCCCCTGCTTAGAGCTCCCAGGGCAGGGGGCATCTGGCACCACCTCCCTCTCCCAGCTGATTTGAGTCCCGGGGGAAACGTGAGGGGGTGGGGAGGGGGAGCTGCCACTGGGCGCCCAGTGGGGCAGCATCTGGGGACCCCGTGCTCGGGGATGGGGGGGCGTGGCGGCGGTTCTGCGTGGGAGCTGAGGGAGCTCAAGGGAGCGGCCAGGCGGCCCCGGCAGGTGAGGGCACCTGGGCTGTCCTCCAGGGCTGGCCGTGAAGGTGAAACGGGCCTCACTGGAGGGAAGCGGGTTTGGTAGGAGGAGCCCTGCTGAAAGGCAGGCGCTGACGGGCTGGATCCTGGGACGCGGAGGCTCCCTCAGAGGAGCCCCTCGGGCGTCTGTGAGCCGCATCCTGCCCAGAGGGACTCGGGGTACCCAGGCGAGCTGGGCACACCGCGCTGTGGGCCGGTGGTTCTGCTATCCGGGCGGCTGTTTGGCTCCTGGAGCCTCAGTTTCCCTGCCTGTCGTATGGGGGTGGAGGCAGCTGGGTCCCCTGAGTTGGTGAGTGTAGACTTCCAAGCGCGGGCAGCGGTGCCTCCGGCGTGAACCTCGCGGGGGCCACTGGGCAGCATCAGCGCCTGGCGTCTTCCGTGGCTGCCTCAGGTCGGGTTCAGCTGAGAACACGCTGCCGTGGAGGGACGCAGGCTCGACTCCTGGTCTGGGCTCCTCTCCAACTTTTTTTTTTAAATAGATTTATTTATCCCCCCCCTCGTTGTTTTGCACTTGCTGTCTGCTCTCTGTGTCTGTTTGTTGTCTGCTCATCTTCTTTCGGAGGCAATGGGGAACCGAACCCCGCACCTCCCATGTGGTAGGCGGGCGCCCAACTGCTTGAGACACATCGGCTTCCCCGACTTTTGTTTTCCGAATCGGAGAGCAGAGCCGACAGCGGGCAGGAGCTTTCACAAGGGACAGCGTCAGGGGCTGGGAGCAGAAAGGAGTGAACGCTGATGGGGAGCCCCCCACACAGCCCCCACGGGGCCAGGGAGATGCAGGGCGGAGGGACCCAGGCAGCACCAGCGGATGGAGCGCGATGAGCTCACCGGCCCGTCCCCCCTCTCAGGCCATGGAGTCCCTGAGGATCGAGGCTGTCGTCAGGGAGCGGCAGAGGCTGGCCGAGTGTCCCGTATGGGATGAGGCGAGTGGGCAGCTCGTGTACGTGGACATCAGAGCCAGGACACTGTGCCGCTGGGACCCTGCCTGCCGGGAGGTGCGGACCGTGGGCCTGAAGAGAGCGTGGGGAAGCGCCCTGCGGAGGGACGTGCCCGGGAGGATGCTTCTCTCTGCCGTCCCCCTCGTGGTCACCGGGAGGGTCAGCGCGGCGAGGGCAGCCGAGCCAGGCCCCCTTGGTCTCACGTGGCCTCCGGCAGTGGCCCCCTTGGCTCTGGATGGCACGTGCCGTCAGCAAGGGGGCTGAGCTGTGGCCACGTGGTGACGAGCCCTGGCGACGTCCAGCTGCCCCCCTGTGCGGTCAGCCCCAGAGCTGCGACCTGCGCTGGACGCCGCCCTGAACTTGCTTTCAAAGCATTCGGGCACCATTATATGGAGCATGACTCAGGTTCAGACAGAAAATTAACACGAGTTCTAGCATCTTCCCACATCCCACTGCCCATGAAACAGTGCGTCTGCGCATCACCCCACGTTCTGCTTGTGGGCTGAGACACGCTGGAGTGTTGGCTCACACACCCCTGTGGGCCGCACACCCCTGTAAGGAGCTCACACACCTGACTGAAGCCCACACACCTGTACGGGGCTCCCTTGCCCACGTGGGCTCCCACAGCCTATGAAGTGGTGCTGTGCCTTTCAGCACCCCCCACTCACCCTCTCAAACCCTCCAAGGCAGAGACCACCAGCCCCTTGCCGACAAGGAGACAGGCCTGCACCTGCTGCCGGCTCACCCACGGCACCGACCGCTTTGTGCGTTGCCTTGACCCACAGGTGCAGGCAGGACCGTGGAGAGCGTGGGTGGCCTGGCGCGGGCCCAGTGGCCATTTTGGGCCTTGGTGGGTAGACTTGGTGGTCAGCAGGGGGCGTGTGGAGAAGGAGGGCTCGGAAGGGCCTTCAGCCCCCGACAGCCACGTCCTGGGGGGCAGGCGGCCTCGGGGAGAAGCCGCAGCCCCAGCCCCACCTGGCTCCTCTCCCAGGAAGCAGCATCGGCTCCATGGCGCTGCCCCGGGAAGGGTCCTAGGCGGTGGCCGCCGGCACCTGCGTGGGCTTCCTCGCCTGGCGGGCGCAGCAGGTGGGGTGGGTGCCCGCGTCGGCCAGGACGGGCACAGCAGCACGTTCAACGCCAGCAAGGTGGGCCTGGCCGGGCGGCTGGTGGCAGGTGGGCCCTGTGGGGGTGGCTTCATCCGCTGGTGCCTGGCCCGAGCCCGTGTGCCCCTCGGCCGCCCTGCAGACACGCAACGGGCCGAGCCGCAGGCCTGAGGGACAGGGTTAGGGTTAGGCCCTGCCCTCCCGTGGGGCCCGCGTCGCCTCAGCCCGTGCCCATGGGGCTGCTGGTCCGGAAGGTTCTGCTCAGCTCTGAGCCCTGGGCCTCTCGCCCAGCTACCTCCTGGGCCCGGCTGCCCAGCAGGACACCCGGTCGACCAAATGTCGTGGTGGACGCGAGTCCCCATCTAAGGCATTCACGGCTTCTTCAGAGCGCCCTGTCGGCCGTGTGGCCGGGCAGCAGCTCAAAGACCCTCGAGGGGCTGGGCTGGTCGGAGACCCAGTCATGGAAACCAGCGCCCTGAGGTGTCGGGGGCCATGGGGGGCGTCAGCGTCTGTACGTGGGCCTGGGGCAGCTGGAGCAGAGCACAAGCCGGGGGGCTTCCAGCCCCGGAGTTTCTCCCTCCCCGCAGGCCCAAGTAAGGAGCCAGCAGGGCTGCGCCGCCTCTGCAGCCTGCGGGGAGCCCTTCCCCGCCCCTCCCAGCCTCGGCTCGGGGCCGCGTCGCCCTCCCTGCCTCCATCCCCACGTGGCCCCCCATCCTCTCCGCCTTGAGCTTGTTCTCTGCCGATGAGGAGCTGTCGTTGCATTCAGCCCGGACCTCCCCTTGAGGCGGCACTTAATTCCTTCTGCAAAGACCCACGTCCACGGGCCCGAGCTCAGGTCGTGGCCACGGCATTTGTGGGCACCGTTCGCCCACTCACCTGCCACGCTCCCAGCTGCCCGCTGAGGGCCCCCCCGAGCCTGGGCTTCCTGGGGGCGCAGCCCAGCCTGCCGGGCTCCGTCTGCAGAGCCGTCTTTTCCCTCTTGCAGGAGCAGGTGGCCTGTCATAGGAACGGGCAAGGGGGTGGAAGCACCCGGAATCCTCGGGAGGGGCCCAGCTCGCTGACCTCCTGGTCTTCCCAGGCACCTTTCCGGAGGCGACCAGCCCGGGAGTGTGGGAGCCAGGACAGGGCAGCCGGTGCACACTGAGCACCGACCGCTCGCGAGCGGAGCCTCCCAAAGGGCTGGGCTGGTCCCTGGACCCCGGGCTTCTACCTGGGCGACAGCCTGGCCTACCCCGTGCGGGCTCCCGACTACGACCTGCAGACCTGCGCCGCCGGTAGGAGCCCCTCCCCTCCCTCTTCCCTCCTCTCCCCTTCTCCCTCCTCCCCACCCTCCCCTCCCTCCTCCTGTGCTCCCCCCAACTCCTACTCCCTCTTCAGCCACCATCAACCTCCCACCCATTAACATCCCCCCAAACTTGCTGAGACAGGGCAGAGACTCAGATGAATGAGAAGGAAGACACGGCAGGACCCTTATGAGAAAAGCTTTGCACAAATAACAGTGGGTTGTGCCTGGAAACTTAAATTGCTCCCCCAGCATCTCGGGAAACATGGGTGTCTAAGCTCTGGGGGCTTTAGGGGCACAAGCTCCATCTGCCTTTAAGCTTCATCTGGGGGTCTGTTCCAGGGAAAGCGTGTCCTTTGGGTATTTTCCCGACTGTTCCCATCCCCTGGTTGGTGGAAGTACTGGCTCGCTGATGGTTCTTCGCCCTGCCTGCCCTTGGGAAAGAATTTTGTTTAATAAGTACCGGGGAGGGAAGCGGCTGTGGCTCAATCAGTGGGGCTCCCGTTTACCATATGGGAGGCCCTGGGTTCGGTTCCTGGGGCCTCCTGGTGAAGGCAAGCCCGCCGGCACGGCGTGGTTAGCTGACCCAGCGTGCACAAGCAGCAAAGGGGGGATAAATGAATAAATAAATAAAATCTTAAAAAAAAAAAAAAAGTACCGGGGACACAGCCAGGAGGGCTTCCTGTAGGTGGCGCTGAGCTGCTTGTCCCGACAGGCTGGGCAGGAGGAGGTGGGGAGAAAGGCGCCGACAAGCAGGGACCAGCAAGGCCCAAGCCCCCTCTGTGAGGAAGGGCGGAGGTCACGGGGAGGTTGGGGCAGGAACACGCCACAGGGAACTTTAGGCCAAGGCGCCTCCCTCTCCCCCCTGCGTGAATAATGGCGCAGGGCTATCTGAGCTCACTCGAACTGCCCCCTCTGCCCCATCCCAAGAAGGCTGCCAGGTTTGGGGCTCTTTGTGGAGGGGACCTCGGGTTGACAGAAGGAAGCAGATGTCTGAAGATGTCTCAGCTTTGCGGGGAGCTGGTCCGCTGGATTTGGGGACACTGGTCTTCCACCTGCGGATGACGCCAGAAGGGGCTTGTAGGGTCGGCAGACTGCCCGGTGTGCTGGGGGTTCTCAATGTGTGCTGGGAGGCCTCAGTGTGTGCCGGGGGGACTCAGTGTGTGCCAGGGGGTCTCAGTGTGTGCTGGGGGACTCAGTGTGTGCCGGGGGTCTCAGTGTGTGCCGGGAGGACTGTGTGCCGGGGGTCTCAGTGTGTGCCCGGGGGTCTCAGTGTGTGCTGGGGAGGAGCGTGGCCATAGGCTGTGTGCCCCAGGTGCGGCGCCCGTCCTCTCCTTGCAGTCACCCCGCGGCTCCGGCACCAGCTGCACGAGGAGGGCATGCCCACAGGCTGTGCGTGGACGCCACGGGGACGCTCTGGGTGGCCTGCTCGGTGGGGGCAGGGTCATCCACCTGGACTCCGAGACCGGTAACCACTCACTCCCACAGCCCATGCCCTGAAAGCGCGGCGAGGAGGGGGGAGTGGGTGGGGGCGGCCCGCGGATGCCGGGTGGCATCCCAGGCCTTTCCTTCCTAGGACGCACCTGCGGGCACCTGGGCGCGTCGGCTCCCTGGGGTCCTGATGTCCACTCAGCCAGGTTGGTCACTCCTTGGCCCTCAGCCCCACACACCAACCCACCGCTCCCAAGGACGCGTGATCAACTCCTGCCCCCTCCCCTCCTAGTAACTTTGACCTAAAGTGGCTGGAGTCAGGGGTGGGCACAGGGAGCAGGAAGAGAGGGAGAGAAGCACAGGAGAGAAGGGACTGCAGCTGCATGGAGGGGAGGGGGCCACGGCTGCAGGAGGCCACACAGCCACGGCTCAGGGGCGGCATGTGGCACACCTGGGGGAGCAAGGCCAATTGGACAGGTGGGTCACCTGGATGATGGGCTGCACTGGACTGTTGGCCCCGCTGGAAGGTCAACCGACTGGACGGTCAGATCCTGTGGACAGTCGGCCCCTGTGGAGACTGAGCCTCTCTGGGAGACTGTGTGTGGATCAGGCTGGCCCTGGCTAGAGCGGAAAGGCAGCCGCAGCTCCTGCTCTAAGGCAGCGGCTATGGACAGAAGAGCTGCCTGTGTCCAGGGTCACTTCCTGCTGCTTCGGGAGCCCCGACTACTCGGACCTGTAAGTGACCTCCCCGTCGGACTGGCTGAACCTGCAGGAGCTGTGGCGGGAGCCCCAGGCTGGAGGCGTCTTCAAGGTGATTGGAGGTCCTCACACCCAGTGCTCTGGGGGGGGGGGACGTCACACCTAGTGACCGAGTAACCCTAACCCTCCTAGTAACCCTAAACCTAACCCTAACCCTAAACCTCCTAGTAACCTTAATCCTAAGCTTAGCCACAGCCATAACCCCCACCCTCACCCTCACCAAATCCCTAACCACTAGCCCTAGCCCTAACCCCCCAACCCCAAACCCCAAAACCCAACCCCAAACCCTAACCCTAACCCTATTACCTAATCCCAACCCTAACCTATAACCCCAACTCTAAGCCCTAAACCATGACCCTAAACCCTAATCCTAACCCTAACAACTCTAACTCAAACCCTAGCCCTAAACCCTAAGCCCTAGAATTAACCCCTAACCCTAATCCCTAACCCTAACTAACCCAAATGCTAACCTAACCCTAATCCTAACCTAACAATAACCCTAACCTAACCCTACCCCAACCCCCAAACCTAACCCTAACCCTGAACCCTAACCCCTAACTCTAACCGTAACCCCTAAACCCTAACTCTAACCCTAACCCCTAAACCCTAACCCTAACCCCTAATCCCTAACCGCACATGCCAAATAAATAACTAAACTTCAAAAAACAGCAACAAAACCAAACAGCATAAAAATAAGATTGTCCAGAAATCAATAAAAAGTTACAATACAAAGAATTAAATGTAAGCCTTTCACAGAAAAAAAAAATGAGGAAAACATCCCTGAGGTAGATCATACAGTAGAATTATTAGTAAAAGTCTTTAAATAACCTGTCTTAAACCTGTTCAATGACCTACGTGAATCCAGATAGAAAGAACCGGAGGAAATCAGGAAAACAGAAAACTTTCATAACAAAAAAGATATTAAAGTATAAAAAGAAAAAAATTTGGAGCTGCAAAGTAACTGAATTTATTCAAGCAAAGGATGTACTGAAAGGAAGGAAAAATATTACATGCAATTAGTAGCAAAATGAGAACTCAAGGGGATATATTAATATTGGTAAAAACTGTTACAACACAGAATATTTTTTTTAGTCCACAGATCTACACTACACAGTCAACAATAACTGAAACCATGGGCTACAGTTAATAGTACAACTATGAAAATGTGCTGTCATCAATTGTAACAAATGTTCAAAACCAATGCAAGGTGATGATAACAGGGTGGGGTTTATGGGAGTTCTGTGTGTGTGTGTGTGTGTTTTCCGTTGTTCTGTAAACCAACCTCTCTAATAAAGAAAAATATTTAAAAAGAAAGTTACAAGACACAGAGAAGAATGCTATATATTAACGAAAGGGATATTATAAGAAGATGAAATAAACATTTATTCATTTAACAGTAGTCCCCCAAAACACATAACTTAGATACCTAGAAATTATTTAGAATCTATGATAAGGGGCATGCAACAAACAAAAATATAATCTAAGACAGCAAGACTACAAAGAACAAGAGACAGAGTATTATGGGAATAGACTTAACTAATGAGAAGAGGTTGGGACAAGCCTAACAAGGTTGTTTTAGTTTAAAATGCTATTGTTCATTACAAATGTAACCAATAATAACATAAAAACATAGAAGAGAGGAAGGGAAGAAAATCAGAATAGTGCACTACAAAAAGCCACTGGAAGCAAAAAATGGCAGTATGAGTGTCACTGAGGAACAAAGAACATACATGCCATACAGAAATCAAATAGCTACATGGCAGCAAGTTCTTCCTTCCGTTATTGTTTTAACAGTCAAAGGCTTAGACTCCCCTAGTAAAAGGAAGAGATTGTTAAGTTCGATGAGAAGCCTGATCCCGCTAAATGTTGTCTACAAAGACTCACGTTACCTCCAAACACAAAAAGAGGTAAAAGAAAGAGAAGGGGAAAATTAATTTCATGAACATGGTAATCAAAAACAGTCACACTAACTATATGGTTTTCTGAAAATGTAGTTTTCAGGTAAAAATTTATATTAATAAAAGGTTCATTAATGCTGATAACCATATCTACAACCAATAATAGCAGAATACATAGTATGTATAGTATGTGTAAAGTACACAGTAATTTTTTCCTGGGTACACTATATGTTAGACCACATATAAAATCTAAGAAAAATGTGAAATAGAGGAATCATAGAAAGGATCTTCTCAAACCACCATGGCAGGAGAAAACTGGACCATTTACAAATAATCGGAAATCTAACAATAAATGATGAAACAATGAATGAGGTGAAGAAGAAATATCAAGGGACTAGCGAAATACGTTGATATTGAAAAATAAAACATTGCTGAAAGAAATTAAAGAAGACCGGGAAGCGGCTGTGGCTCAATCAGTGGGGCTCCCGTTTACCATATGGGAGGCCCTGGGTTCGGTTCCCGGGGCCTCCTGGTGAAGGCAAGCTCGCCCGCATGGCGTGGTTAGCTGACCCAGCGAGCACAAGCAGCAAGGGGGGGATAAATGAATAAATAAAATCTTAAAAAAAATAAAATAAAAAAAAATAAAAAATAAAGAAGACCTTAATAGACAGATATACATCCAGTGTTCATGAATTGAAAGACTTAATATTATCAATATATCAGTACTGCCTAAAGGGATCTACTAGTTCAAAGCAATCCCTATCAAAATTCAAGTAGCATTTGCAAAAAATGGCAAAGCTGATCAATCTCATATGGCACTATAAGGGGCATTGTAGAAGCCAAAACAATCTTGAAAGAAGGAAATAAGTTAGAGGATTCACACTTCCTGATTTCAAAGCTTACTACAAAGCTACAGTAAGAAACACTGTGTGGTACTGACATACAGATGGACAAATATACCAATGGACTAGAATTTAAAGCCCAGACATAAGTCCACACATCTATGGACGTTTGATTTTTGACCACTGTCCAAGTCGATTCAATGATGAAACAGTAAATAAACTCTTGAAAATATGGTACTGGGACAATAAATCCAAATAAAGAATGAATCTGAACACCTACTCATCATCGTATACAAAAATTAATTCAAACTAGGTCAAAGACCTAAACATAAGAGCTAACACCACACAAATGTTACAAGAAAATATAGGTAACTAGCTTCCTGACCTTGAAAGTAAGCAATGATTTCTATATTTTACAATGCACAACACAAAAAGAA
>JAKSZT010026593.1:0-14335 GCA_026826555.1 Tolypeutes matacus | reverse complement strand
TATTTAGTCTTCCAATCCATGAACATGAACATCCTTCCATTTATTTAAGTCTTTGATTTCTTTTGGCAGTGTTTTAGTTTACTGAATACAGGTCTTTTACATCCCTGCTTAAATTAATTCCTAGATATTGATTCTTTTAGTTGCTATTGTAAATGGAATTTTAAAAATTTCCTCTTCATATTCTTCATCACTAGTATGTAGAAATACTACTGATTTTTGCATGTTGGTCTTGCATTTCCCCCCTTTGGTGTACTCATTTATTTTCTCTAGTAGCTTTGTTGTTAATATTGTTGATTTTTCTAACCATAGGATCAAGTCATCGCTAATAATGAAAGTTTTACTTCTTCTTTTCCAATTTGGATGATTTGATCAAGTCATCTGCTAATAATGAAAGTTTTACTTCTTCTTTTCCAATTTGGATGATTTTTATTACTTTTTCTTGCCTAATTGCTTTAGATAGAATTTCTAGCAAAATTTGGAATACTGTGGTTACAGTAGACATCCTTTTTCTTTACTTTTTTTTTTTTTTCAGGTATTGGGGCTAGGGATTCAACCCAGGACATTGTATGTGGGAAACCAGTGCTCAACCACTGAGCCACATCGGCTTCCCTGAGCAGCTTTTTACATTTGTTTGCTTATTGTTTTATTGTTGTTTTGTTTGTAGAAACCACTGGAACTAAACTCTGGACCTACTATGTGGGAAGCAGATTCTCAACCACTTGAACCATATCTGCTCCTTGGCATCGTTTTCTTGATCTCAATATTAGAGGGAAAGCTTTAAATATTTCCCCATTGAGTACAATGTTGGCTTTGGTTTTTTCATATAAAACATTTATAATGTTGAGGAATTTTTATTCCTACCTTCTGATGTGCTTTTATCAAGAAAGGATGCTGGATTAGGTCAAATCCTATTTCTAGGTCAATTGAGATGCTCATGTGATATTTCCCTTTAATTTGTTAATGTGATGTAATAGATTAATTGATTTTCTCGTGTTGAACCACCCTTGCGTAACCAGAATACATCCTACTTGATAGTGGTTTAAAATTCCATTAAAATGCTGTTGAATTCAATTTGCAGGTATTTTGTTGAGAAGTTTTCCATCTACATTCATTAGAGAGATAGGCTTGAAATTTTGTATTCTTGCTGTATCTATATCTGGCTTTGTTATCAGGGAGATATGGACTTCAAAAAATGAGTTATGTAATTTTCCTTCATCTTCTATATTTTGGAAGTGTTTGAACAGAATTGGCAGTAATTCTTCTTGAAATGAATGGTAGAATTCACCTGTGAAGCCACCTGTTCCTGGGCATTTCTTTGTTTTGAGAATTTTGATAAATCATTCAATCTCTTTACTTGTGATTTGTTTGTTGAGGTCTCAGATTTCTTGTGGAGTCAATGGAGGTTATTCATGCATTTTGGGTAATTTGTCCATTTCATATTGGTGCCCAATTTGTTGCCATACAGGTTTTCATGATATCCATTTATGATCTTTTTATTTCTTTGGGGTCAGTAGTAATGTTCCCTCTCATTTCTGATTTATGTGCATCTTAATTCTTTTTCATTTGTAATTATAACTGTGGGTTTGTCCATTTTTCCATCTTCTCAAAGTAGCAAATTTTGGCTTTCTTGATTTTCTATATTATGTTTTTGTTGTTGTTTTCAATTTCATTTATTTCTGCTCTATTCTTTGTTATTTCTTCTTGGTTTGGGGTTAGTTTGCTGTTCATTTTCTAGTTCCCCAAGATGTTCAACTGGGGCTTTGATTTTAGCTATTTCTTCCTTTTTAATATAAGCATTTAGTGCCAATATTTCCCTCTAAGTACTTTCTTTGATGCATCTCATAAATTTTGATAAGTTGTTTTCTCTTTTTCTCTTGCAATTTCTTTGTTGACTCACTGATTCTTTAAAAATGTGTTCTTTAGCATTCATGTATTTGCAAATTTTGACATTTACTACCTATTATTGATTTCTGGCTTCAATCCATTACAATCTGAGCAGGAGCTTTGTAAATTTCAGTCATTTTAAATTTATTGAGATTTTAAAATGTTTTCTTACCCAACATGTGGTTTATCCTAAAGAAAGATTCATAAGCACTTGCGAAAAATGTATATCCTGCTGCTTTGGAATGAAATATTATGTATATGTCTGTTACGTCTAGCTCATTTATCACATTATTTAAATTCTCTTTTTCCATGTTGTTCCTCTGTCTTTTTGCTCTATCTCTTGGCATGAGTGGTGTACTGAAATCTCCAACTACTATTGTAGAGATATCTATTGATCCCTTCAGTTTGCCAGAATTTGCCTACTGTATTTTGGGGCACATTGTTTAGATGCATAGACACTTATGACTGCTATTTCTTTCTGTTGGTTTCCCCTTCTATTAATATATAATGGTATTCTGCATCACTTACAACATTTTTAAAAAATGTAAAGTCTCTTTTGCCTGATTTTAGTATAGTGACTCCTGATTTTTTATGGTTACTGTTTGGTTGAAAGCTTTTTCCAACTTTTCCTTTCAGCCTATTTTTATTATTCTGTCTAAGGTGAGTCATTTGTAGACAGCATATGGATGGCTCATTTTTTATCCATTCTGTCAGATTGTGTCTTGTGATCCAGGAGTGCAAATCATTAACATTCAATGTCATTCTTGTAAAGACAGTAATTATTTGACAATTTTATCTCTTGTGTTTCATATGATGTATCTTATTATATTTTTGTCTGTCTTTTGACCATTTTGATTACTCTTTCTGAAAGTCTTCATTTCCATACCTGTGTCCAATCCTCTTTCTCATGCCTTTAATTTTGAGAATACAGAACTCACTTTAGTAATTCTGATACAGCCAATCTCTTGTTTACAATCTCTCTTAGTTTCTGTTTATCTGTAAATATTTTAAACTCACCTTCATTTTTTATCACCCCAAGTGAATCTTTATACCGACTAGGCAAAAATTACCAGCACTGCTTTTCTGAAGCACCTTGCATGAAACTTATTCTTTCTGCCATTCCATGGGGATAAGGAGAGAAGGATTTGGCTTTCTTCTGGCTTCCCAAAACATTTCTCTTCCAGCATCAGGGAGAAGTTTCCTGTTGTCTGAGGTTGCTGCCACAGATCTGTGCAATCTTCCCTTCTCCCTGCATACCAGTTCTGTTTGCCTAGAATTTAAGATTCATAAGTGAAGACAATGAAGTTGAAATGTACATTGAGTCCATCCCATTCAGAGCCACATGTGACAGGTAAAGGAAGAAGAATCTTAACCTGGAGGAAATGGGTTATTACTCAGGGTAATTTTAAATTAATCATCTCTTTCACTATAAAGCATAGTAAAAAGTCAGATATCTCCTTTAGAATGATAATTCTGACAAAACTGGGCTGAAGCTGGTGTGGAGACAGAGCACCAGTTAGAATGTTACTGCTAATGGCTGGATGAGAGACTATGGAAGTGTTTGCCAAGATTTTGGGGGTGGGGATGGTTAGAGAAGTTGAAGAGAGAGACATTTCAGAAGGCTAATCAAATGACTTGGTGACTGACTGATATGGGCTGTCATCCTCATTTTTGATGGACAATTTTACTGGATACTGAATTCTTGGTTGGCATTTTTCTCTTTTATTATCTTCAATATATCACACTAATGTCATCTCATCTTCTTGGTTTCCAGTGATAACTCTGCAATATGCCTTATTAGATATCCCTTGTATGTGATGGATCTCTTTTCTCTTACTGCTTTCAGAATTCTCTCTTTATCTTTGGCAATTGATATTTTGAATAGTATATATATGAGAGTAGGTCAATTCAGATTTATTCTATTTGGAGTTCAACACATTTCTTGAATATGTATATTTATATATTTCATAAGAATTTGGGAAATTTTGACTAATTTCTCAAATATTTTTTCTGCCACTTTTCCCTTCTACTCTCCTTCTGGAAGTCCCATGACATGTAGGTTGGTATGCTTCATGGTATTATTCAATTCCTTGAGCCCCTGCTCAGTTTTTCCCCATTTTTCTCCTGTATCTATTCTTCTATCTTTTCAATATCAGCTGTTTTTTTCTTCTAAGTAACAAATTCCTTCTTCTATGATTTCAAATCTGTTCTTGTTTGACTCTAACATATTTTTAATCATATCCATTCTGTATTTAACTCTGATAAGCTATTTTATATTTCTATTCAATTTCAAATTCTTCTTTGTGCTCACCAAGTTTCTTCTTAATGTCCTTTATCTTGTAGCCATATTTTTCCTTCATATCCTTGAACTTATTTAGAAGATTTGTTTGAACATCACTCACTTGTTTATTTTTTTTAATCTTGTGCCTCACTTGGTATTTGGATTCGTTCCTTAGGCTGGGGTATACCTTCCTGTTTCTTAGTATGATTCTATGATTTGTAATTTTTTCAGATGTCTAGGCATCTTATTGTTATGGCAAGTTCATTCTGATAGCCAATTTCTCTCTTTGTCTAGGATTTTATTGTTGTTGCCAAGTTTTGTGTTATGTCTCTTCTTTGATTCTTGGTTCAACTTATTCTACATATTTAAATTGCCCCAATTTAACCGATCAAAGCAGGAAGAGGGACCCACTAATGGTGTGTGGACCAGTTTCCAACTCCATTGAGGTAGGGACAATAAAGTCAAGATAGCACAAAGCCTCTTTTAGTATTTTCCTGGTGTACACTTTCTGGCTTTCCAGCAGATGGCACTCATTGGCAAACCTCTCTGTTCAAACTCTGGAGTTGAATATGTTCACTGAAATCATAATTGAGCAAGAGGTGCTGAAGTAATGTCTTGGTGATTTAATCCTTCTGGGTGGGCTATTCAGAGCCATGCCTCACATGGGTGATCTGAAGCTACTCTTATCTTTGGCCACACCCTCCCTTTACCCAGGAAGGAAATCATCTGCTCTCCTCTGCACCACCAGTCCCAGTCAGTCAGAAAGGTGTTTGAGAAGGCAGGATATTTTTAACTCTCTGCTAGCTCCCAGGTAGAAAAAGTAGTGTGACTGTGCCCAGCCAGGACAAATGAAAACCAGCAGACCAAATTTGCTCACCAAAACTGGATCAGCAGTGGGCTGTGTCCCTGCCTCTCCCTGTTTTTGGGTGAAGTGGACCCATGAATCTATCTCAGTCCATAGGCACTTACCAATCCAGAGACTTGATGCCATAAAACTGTCTGCCCTAAAAGTACAGGTCAGGCACTAGCACAATCAATGGCCTGAGTTATTCACAAATCTTCATTTCAGAGTTTCCTTCTGTTGTCCTCACTCTTTTCTGTTTGCTGCCCGGTACTCCCCTTATCACCAGAGTCCAAGAAAATGAGTTCTAGACACTTTCTGCCTGTCCTCTATTTTTCTGGGAAGGATTTGAATCTTGTAACTATAATCCTCCATCTTCCAGTAAGACCACCACTGTTTTTTAAAATTATTATTAAGATACTTAGATTACATAAATGTTGCCTAAAAGTTATAAGGAATTCCCACCGCCCCACTCCCAACACCTCCAACATTTTCAACATTTTTAACATCCGTTAGTGTAGTACATTCATAGCAATTGATAAACACAATTTGGATCATTGCCCCTAAGCACAGATGATAGTTTACATTGTTGTTTACACTCTCTCCCACATGATTCTGTAGTTTATGTCAAGATATATAATGGCCTGTATCTGTCATTGCAATGACATTAAGTAAAATTCCTGAGTCACAAAAAACACCATTAGGTTTTTTTGTTTTTTTTTTTTCAGGGGAGAGCGCGAACGCAGTCCCCCACTACCACAAATTATGCAGTCGAGTTTCCCACTTTTGGGGAAATCGCAGGGGTCAGCACATCCGGAGTGCAATGGATAAGCCTCGCCCTGGGAAAACCACCTTCGTGATCATGGTATCTCCCCTGCCAGGTAAGAATCCCATTAGGTTTTAAAATAGAATTGATGCAAAAGTTCTTTGGAATTTTCCTGAAGAAAACTCGGTGTTTTCTGTTATTGTGTTCCATGGAAAGATTGAAGAAAGAAGAATTTTCCTTTGAAGATTCTTTTACATTAAATGAGCATAATTATTTTTTTTACAAGTAGCACAATTCTTAACATAAGGATTTATCTTCATCTGCTAGGTTATCTGTTTTCAGATCCAATTATTTCAATCTAAGTCTCATTTCATAGCTTCATGGCAGATGGAAACTTGAAACTGAATTTCCCAGAGTGTCATTCTCAGTGTAGTTCATGTTATCATCTCTGAATGATAGTAATTTAGGCACAATTTGGAAGACCAGAAGGGAAGAAAATGAGTTATTCTCTGAATCATGTAAAATGTGGAAATTATCAGAACCAATACTGGTATTGATGTTCTTGATTTATTATTATTATCAAATCATTTCACATCTTCAGTTATGCTCTAGAGGAGTCAAATGTGTGGACATATGTGATGTTCAGGTTCACTTCCACGTGATTTTCTAGGAAATAAACTATATTGGCACTATTGTTTGAGATAGTCAGAGGGAGCTTCTCTAAATTCTGAGATTTGCAGGATCTTCAAGGTGAGTTCCAAAAACCAACACATATAGCCTTCATTCTCACAGCCTTTCTGAAGTTCTCATAAATATCTAATTCCTCATAGTAAAATCCTTTAGAGCTGGAATACATTTAGTCACTTCTCTTTTCCCTAATAACGCTACCATGCACAGTATATGCTACTAGCCATCTTGAGGAAACAGAACTTCAAAAAGACAGGAATCTTGAATTGATTTCCTAATCTCCATAGATAAAAATACAGTGGCTAAATAATTGCTTATGGAAAATTGAACACTGTTTGTAGCTTACTGAGGCAAAAACATTTCTTGAATTATTACTTGGAATTGGCTAAAGTCAATTTCAAGAGTTGAAAGCAAGCATTTGGAGGGACAAGTGACATGTACAGTCTACATTACATTACAAATAAAGAGTCCATTAATTATAAATTAGAGTAGATTTATCTGAATGCACTAAACAGACTACAGGAAAAAAAGAAAACTCAATACTTTAAATTCCTAAGTCAAAGCACTCAGAGAACCAAGGGACTTTAGTGATGGAGAAACAAAGTACAATTTTTTCTTACAGCATTGATTTCTGGATAAAATAGAGTATCTGGTTCCACAGATAACCTTAATTATAAAATCAGCTGAAATTGTTGTCTCAGTAAAACTCAATTATAACATTTAGGTCACTTATTGGAAAGAGGAGTTAAAACGAATAATGGAGATCAATTCAAAAATATGAGTACATTGACCTCCCAAGTACCACTTAGAGTCTCTTGCTTGAAGAAGTCCTGTTCCAGTAAGATGTATTTAGTTTCCCCTTACCTCTCTATCTTATAAAGAACATACAACAGAAAATTTCCATATGGGAGAATTCCCATTCTTCACAGGATCCAATTCCTATTTTAGTTACTTGCAGAGCTTCGCCAAGGTTAAAAATTCAGATGTTCTTTTTTATTATTAGATTAGTTGTAGGTTTACAGAAAATTCATGCCTAAAATACAGTTCTGATATTCCACTCTATTATAAACAGATTGCCTTTGTATGGTACGTTAGATACAATTCAAGAATTAACCATTTCATAAATATAGTCCATCATATAAAATAGCGTTAACTCTTTGTGTTTACAGTCCTATGATTCTTTGTTTAATTTTTTTATTCTAAAAATATATATCCAACCTAAAACTTTACCTTTTACCAATATTCAAACATATAATCCATTGCTGTTAATTATGTTCACAATACAGATGGTCTTGTATGAAAGAGAGAGTGAATAATCTTTGGAGGATACTTAAAACACTGCCAAAATTTTATATACTGCAAATTCTCCTGCTGGAGAATTATCCCAAAGTGACCTGAGATCATTTGCAATGGTTATTGTGCCTTACAGAAAGGAAATATCCAGAGTTTTTGAGAAATACTGGACATAGTTTTTGAACCAATGTTAAGTTCTGAGAATCTGGAATGTGTCTGTAGTCCACTGATTGTACTGAGACATATGGAAGGAAATTTATGATGTAGATTTGACAGGGGTATAATATAATAGGCATAGTGGGTTCATGACTCCATACAGTAATTGTTTCCCCAGTTTTTGAATGCAGGTTTGGAAAAGTCATTCTTATCAGTATTTACATACTGATTTCAGACCCCTGAGTGAGAGTTATCATAGCAGAAGGATCCAGTTGATGCCATCAATACTGACTTTTCTTTCCAAAATAAATAAACCGAAATTAATATTATATATGGGAGAAAATTTCGTGCACTATGTTCCAAATACTCTTCCCTCCTGCTCCCCTCAGAACATCTGATGACCACTCTCTTTAGATCAATGTTACAAATTCTTTGATTACTACACTAATAATAAGTCTACATGGTCCATGGTTGCATTCTCTAATCATGTTGGGGTTAGTGATGACCACTCTGCTTCAGATTGAAGGGGGATCTTAGATATTATGGGTCAGATGAAAGTTACAGTTTTGCTTGCAGTTTTAGATAATTTTTGAGTTTTGAAATGGGATTGTCTATCATCATCATTTTATTAGTTGTACTGGGCGAGTCCAATAAATTGGAGAATAGGTGTTTGCTGTAACTCTGCTGAGATTCATGGCACAATCAGCAAATGAATGGACTGAATATTTTAGTCCTTGGATCATATACGTAATTAGTATAGTGTTAATTAGGGGTCCAAATGAAATGGGTAAAAGAATCATGTGAAGGGAAATTGTAAATGACTCTAACTCTGTTACATTGGGAAAATAGAGTATCATAGATTCCAAGGTAAGGTTCACTGATGGAGTATTAATTTTGTGGGGATGTATGCATTGTCTATAAGTTCCAGATTTCTCTAGAGTTCTCAGGAACACCTCTGCTTGAGGCAATGTGTAGACAGTGAGATCCTCCTGACATGTGCATAAGTGTAACCTCTGGAATGATGTCCCAACTCACATTGAAATCTCTTAGCTGTAAAAACTAATTTTATTTAATATTTTCCCATTTTGGTCAAGGTCTTTTTCCAAATACATTGCTAGTTGGTGTTTGGTAATAATCCCTTGGTTCCAGGGAGGCTCATCCTGGAAAGCCATCCTGGGGGAAGGTAGTGATTATATTTGCTGAGATTTGCTTAGAGAGAAAACACATTTGAGTAACAATGTTTTCATGAAGTAACTCTTAGGCAGTAGATATTATTAGGCTAAGTTTCAATGTTACAAGGCTAAGCTTCAAAACGATAAACATTAATATTGACGGTGGGGCATATTAGACTGTTTTCTTTTATTAGGCACTGCTTATATACTCTGGAGTTTCTTACCACTCTATTAAAGAAAATAGTAGGACTCCGCAGGACGGGAATTTATTATTTGTTATTTATTGTGTGGGTCTCCACCCCCTGATAAAACATCCTATGACCATATGAATACATTCATATTCCATAGAGGAATGCCCCAGGTGCATTCTTCCTCATATATCCCGCCACCACTGACACCCTGCACAATTGACCCTCCCTTACCATAGTTGCGAAAAGAATACTCCCACCATTTTATTCTCAACCAGAGTCCATTACTTCTCCAGAGTTCATCTCTTCCTTCCTCCAGCCATCACCTCAGCTTGATGGATAACCCAACCCACTGCCCCAACTCTGCTCACACTCATACTACAGTATCACAACCCCATTTAAACCTCTGATCACAATAACCCCCATGCACTACCTAACCATCTCTATCCACCTTATCATGAGATTTGCCCAGATTGATCATTGATTCATCATTCTCTACCCCTTTCTATATCCTTGTAACATATCTTCCAGACTCTATCTCATTGAGTCTGATCAATAAACTTTGTTCATATTATTAAGATCATGTAATATTTGTTCTTCCATGACTGGTTTAGTCCACTCAACATATGGTCTCTGAGATTCATCTACGTTATCACATGCATCAGTACTTCATTCCTTTTTATGGCCGAGTAGTATTCCATCATATGTACATACCACATTTTGCTTATCCATTCATACTTTGATGGACATTCAGGTTGTTTCCAAATTTTAGTAATTATGTATAATGCCACAATAAAAAAATGGTGTGCATATATCTGTTCATGTCTCTACTTTCAGTTCTTCTGGGTGTATTCCTAGTAGTGGAACTGCAAGCTTATGTGGCAAATCAATAGTTAGCCTCCTGAGGAACCACCAACCTGCATTCCATATTGGCTGCATCATTCTACATTTCTAACAGCACTGGATACATGTTCTTATTCTTCCACATTATCTCCAAAATTTGCAGTTTTCTGTTTTTTAATAGCAGACTGTCTAATATATGAAAGAAAATCTCTCATTCGGTTTTGAATTGCATTTCCCTAATAACAAAATCCTTTCATGTGATTTGTCCATTTCTATTTCCTCTTAGGAAAAGTTTCTTTTAACTCTTTTTTCCATTTTTTAATTGTTGTGTTAAAAACACAACAATTGTTGTGTTAGTCTTCTTATTTTCAAAATGTAAGATTTCTTCATATATGCAGAATATTATGTTTTTATCATATAGGTGGATCCCAAATATTTTATCCTTTTGAATAGGCTACATTTTCACTTTCTTGATAAACTCCTTTGAAGCACAGAAAGTGTTTTTTGTTTTTTTTTTAATGTTTGAGTTTTTTATTATTAGACAAAAGTGGAAGAGCCTATGTACTAGTAGGAAATCAAGTTCAGAGAGTGCTATAATAGTCAGAGGGAAAATAAATGTTCAGAAGGAAGAGTGAGCAACAGTGCCAAAGGCTGCTGAGAAATCAAGCAGGTTAGGACTGGAAGACTGGATACCTTGAGAAGAATTGGGTGGGTTGGCAGGGCTGGAATCTTGAATGCAGCTGAGTGAGAAATGAGTAGGTTGGGAAGAAATGGAGAAAGTGAATGTAAGCAACTCTTACAAGAATTTTGTATGTGAAGAGTATAAGTGAACCAGAAATACTTGAAGGCAGAGTTTCCCTTCCTTTTTATCCTTGTCAGGCCCAGCAGGATAAGATATCCTTATTTGTAAATACAATCCATCACATGCATATCTATGCAAATAAATGTTCCACTGAATCTATATTATCAGATTGCCTATCACTGTCATCTATAAACATCCTAAAGATAATGAGTATGTATATATATTGACTTCTCCCATACTTAGCAATTATTCAGGAAATTATTTGGTGACAGATTAATTATTACTATAAATTAATTAATGAATAAGTGAATAACTGAGTAATAAGATTTTCTCTTCAAAACAATTTTCAAAGCAAAATTTCATATTAGTCACAATTATTGAAAGCTTGTCTTTAAATCTCTACTTGCTATTGCTTCAGGACCTTATTTTCAATGTTTTCGAGTCTCAGTTTTCCCTGGTATCAAATTTCAAATGGTCCTGAATTTTAAAGAACAAAGGTTCCAGTGAGGTATTAACTTGACTTTAAGAAAGTTATCTGTGATATAGATTCACATAGGCAAATTTCCTCATAGTACATATGCTTTAAGTTTCTTCTCATTAATATTGATCAAATATAAAAGGATGACCCTTTATGTTTTGTTTTCCTTACCTGTGTAAAATTAAATGGCATAAATCTGAAGGTAAAAAAAAAAAAAAAACCAAAGTGTCTATCTGGTAGTAAGAAATGGTTTCATAAACTTTAAATCCAAAGCATGAGCAACAAGACAAAAAAAGAGACAAATGAGACCTCCTCAAAATGAAAATTTTGTGCTTCAAAGGAGTTTATCAAATGAGGGAAAAGATAATCTATTCAATGGTAGAAAATATTTGGGTACCACCTGTCTGATAAGGGCTTAATATCCAGCATATATTAAGAAAGCTTAAATCTCAAAAATAAGACAAACAACTCATTTTTTTTTTTTAAAGATTTTATTTATTTATTTATCCCCCCCTTGCTGCTTGTGCTCGCTGGGTCAGCTAACCACGCCGTGCAGGTGGGCTTGCCTTCACCAGGAGGCCCCAGGAACCGAACCTGGGGCCTCCCATATGGTAAACGGGAGCCCTACTGATTGAGCCACAGCCGCTTCCCCAAACAACTCATTTTAAAAAATGGGCAAGAGATTTGAATAGAAATTTTTCTAAAGAGGAAATTACAAATGACTAAAAAGCATATAAAAGATACTCAACATCACTAACTATTAGGGAAATGCAAATCAAAACTACAATAACATATCATCTTACACTTTATGACTGTCTGGTATTTTAAAAAAACCCAGAAAACTAGAAGTGTTGGAGAGGATGTGGAGAAATAGGGACACTCATCCATTGCTGGTGCAGTCACTGTGCAGTTACTGTGTAGGATGATTTGGCAGTTCCTCAGGAAACTCAGTATAAAATTTTCATATGATTTTGGCAATTCCTCTACTAGGAATACACCCAGCAACATTGAAAACAGGGATGCAAAGAGATATATGCACACCGATGTTCATCATGGCATTGTTCACAATTGCTAAAATTTGGAATCTACCCAAGTGTCCATCAACAGATGAATGAATAAACAAAATGTGGTATATACATATGATGGAATATTACTCAACTGTAAGAATGAATGAAGTATTGACACTTGTGATAACCTGGATGAATCTCAAAGATCGTATATTCAGTGAAATAAAAAGCCCCTAAAGGGCAAATATTGCATGATCTCACTCATATGAACTAAAGATTTTGAGGAGATTCACAAATGTAAAGTTTGGAAGATAGGTTACTGGGAGATAGTAAGAGAATAGAAAGTGGTGAGCTGATGCTCAGTCTGGGCAGAGTCAATGATAAGGTGGATAGCGGAGGTTTGGCAGTGAACAGGGGAGATGGTTGTGCATTGGTGTGAGTGGGATTGACAATGCTTGAGTATGAGTGTGAGCAGAGTTTGTGGAGTGGATTGGTCTATCCATAGAGCTTGGTGGAAAGGCTCGAGGAAGGAACAGGTGAACTCTGGGGATTCTAAGGATTGTGATTGAGAATAAAATTGTGGGAGTGATCTTTTGGCAACAATAGCAGTGAAGTGTCACTGGTGCAGGATATCAATTGTAAGGGTATGTTTGGGGAAGTTTGAACTGGGGAATGCTTCTATGGAAAATGAATGTGATAATGTAGTAATAGGGTATTATCTCAGGGGGTGGATACAAACACAATGACAAACAAAATATTAAATTCCCATTCTGGAGAGTCCTGTTATGTTCTCTAATAGAGTGGCCAGGATCTGTAGTGTATATAGGCAGTGTCTAATAAAAGAAAACAGAACAATACACCAGGCTCTTGATACTAGTGCTTGCACTTATGAACTTTAATCCTGTAAAATTGAAACTTAACCTAATAGTATCTATTCCCTAAGAATCACCTCCTAAATATCTCCTTTTTATTGAAATCTAACCTCTCTCCAAACCAAACTCAGCAAATAAACTCACTACCTTCCCTCAGCATGGGACATGACTACCAGGGATGCTCCTCCTGGTCACCAAGGGATTAATTGCAAGATCCAACCAGTGATGCATTTGGAAAAGACCATGAACAATAGGGAGAAACATTAAATACAAAAGAGGTTTTATGGCTAAGAGATTTCCAAGTAAGTTGAGGGATCATTTCAGAGGTTATGCTTATGCATATCTCAGGTAGATCTCACTAACTACTGCAGTAAACAAAACCTCAAAGAGAGGTGCTCTCAAGGGCTATAGAGACATCTAGAGACTATAGGCAGGACAGACAACCTCAGGAAAAGCAATGTTTCAATATTTGTTCATCAATTGTAGCAAATATACCACACTAATATAAAATGTTATTAGTAGGGGAAAATATAAGTGGGGAAGGGATGGTGTATATGGGAAACCTCTGTTTTATATGTATTTTTTTCTGTAATCTAAAACTTCTTTAAAAATAAAGTTAAAAGACAGAAATAGAAAAGTAAAAAAAAAAAATGGCCAATCTCTTTCCTCCCCTACTGTTTGGATCCAGCCTTCTGTATGTATACCTATATAAAGTATGGCCTAAATTTGATTTCTTCAAGTTATGGAGAACTTTTTAACAGAATTCATTGTTGATAATGATTACAAAAAGATTATCTTTTGGAAATAGAGATGATAGATAACTGGATTAGAAAACTTCCTTTATGCTTAAAAAAAGCCTATGAATTCTATCGTTATTCAAAATAATGTTTTTGAAAATAAATGTAGAGAATTATACATATAACTTTTAAACCTAGTAGAAATTCAAAATGCATTTCATGCTGAGTGAAATTCGTGGGGAATTGGGCATAATTAATATATTCAAAGGTCAAAATCTACTCAGAGCTATGGGAATTAGATGAGAAACTCTATTCCCTTTGCAAGTCA
>JAKSZT010026581.1:0-21637 GCA_026826555.1 Tolypeutes matacus | reverse complement strand
AACCTATATTCTAGACACTAATATTGTTTTTGCTCATAATAACTACATCATATCAATGAAGTCATGCAATATTTGTCATTTTGTGTCTGGCTTATTTCGCTCAGTATGTCTTCAAGGTTAAAGCATGTTACATGAACTAGAACTTCATTTCTTTTTTACTTCTTTCATCTGTTTAGATCTTCTATTTATTCCAGAGTCAATGAAGCTGGTTTGTGTATTTCTAGGAATGTGTTTATTTCATCTAGATTGTCTAATTTGTTGGAATACAGTTTTTTATAGTATCCTTTTTTGATCCCTTTTATTTCTGTGGGATGAGTAGCAATGTATCCCCTCTCATATCTGATTTTATTTGTGCCTTATTTCTTTTTTTTTCCTTTGTCAATCAAGCTAAAGTTAAAAACAATATATTTTTATAAAGATAAAAAACAATTAAAAGATAAAAAACAATTCTTTGCATTGGTGTGGAGTATTTGTGACTGTGGTTAACACTTTTTAAATAATTGCATTTTTTTCAATAGTAGTTACATTCATTATAATTGATGAAAGATTATTAATATAGTTCTATCATCTATTATTTACATTAGGTGTATTTTTATTTTGCAGATGCCACCCTATTATTACCACTTTGTATTAGTATCATAAATTTATTGTAATTCATGAAGTAACAGTCTTACACTTGTAGTATTAACTACAGTCCATGTTCTATAATAGGATTCACTGAGTATTATGGTCCTATGTATTATCTTTTAAATTTTATTATAGCAATATATACATAATCAATCTTCCTCTTTTAACCACATTCACTATACAGTTCAGTGCTGTTGATTACACTCACAATAATATGCTACCATCACCACATTCCATTTCCAAACCATCAGCCTAAACAGAATATCTCTTCAGGTTAAACATCAAACACCCATTCTCTAAGCACCAATTATCTCCTGGTAACCCATATTCTAGATTCTAATTCTTTGAGTTTGCTTATTATAGTTAGTTCATAACAGTGAAATCATACAATATTTGCCATTTTGTTTCTGATTTATTTCACACAACATAATGTCCTTAATGTTGATTCAGGTTGTCACATTCATCAGGATTTTATTCCTTTTTAGAGCTGAATAGTATTCCATTGTATGTATATACTGCATTTGTTTATCCATTCATCCATTGATGAACACTTGAGTTGCTTCTCTTATATAGCAAGTATGAATAATGCTCTTACGAACCTTGGTGTGCAAATATCTGAGTCTTTGTTTTCAATTCTTTTAGGTGTATACTTTGAAGAAGGATAGTGGAGTCATATGGAAATTTCATACTTAGCTTTCTGAAGAACTGCCAAACTGTCTTCCACAGTGGGCTGTACCATTTTACATACCAACCAACAATGAATCAGTTTTTCCACTTTCTACATATTCTCTCCAACACTTGCAATGTTTGCTTATTTAATAGTAGCCTTTCTAGTGGGTGTGAAATGTTATCTTATTATTGTGGTTTTGATTTACATTTCCTTAATAGCTAATGATATTGAATAATTTTTCATGTGCTTTTTTGACATTTGTATTTTCTCTTTGGAGAAATGTCTATTAAAGTCTTTTGACCATTCACAACTTTCGCTCTTTGTCATTTTATGTTGAGTTGTAAAATTACTTTATATATTGTCGAAATTAAACCATTATCAGATATGTTGTTTCCAAATATTTCCCACTGAGTAGGTTGTTTTTCCATGTTTGAGATAAAGTCCTTTGAAGCACAAGAATTTTTAATTTTGATGAGGTCCCATTTAGATATATGTTCTTTTGTCCTTGTGCTTTGGCTGTAGATTCTAAGAAACCATTGCCTAACATAATATCCTGAAGATGGTTCCCTAAATTTTCTCCCATGATCCTTATTGTCTTGATTTTTATATTTATGTCTTTGATTCATTTTGAATTAATTTTTGTACATGGTGTGATATAGGGTTCCTCCCTCATTCTTCTGCAAATCAATATCCAGTTCTCCAAGCATGATTTGTTGAAGAGACTCTTATTTCCCAATTGAGTGGACTTGGAAACCTTGCAAATAATCAATTGACCATAGATGTGAGAACCTATTCCTGAACTCTTATTCAATTCCATACCAGTACCATGCTGTTTTTACCACACTATCTTTGTCATAAGGTTTAAAACCAGGAAATGTGAGTCCTCTAAATTTGTTCTTCTTTTTCGTGATTTTTTTTTGCCTATTTAGAGCCCCTACCCTTCCAAACAAGTTTGATATTTCATTTCTCCATTTCTGTAAAGTAGGCTGTTGGAATTTTGATTGGTATTGCATTGAATCTATGAATGAGTTTTGATAGAGTTGACATCATAACAATATTTAATCTTCTAATCTATGGGAATGGAAACTTCTAATTATTTAGGTCTTCTTTGATTTCTGTAAACTAAGTTTTACACTTTTCTATGTATAAGCCTTACATATTATTGGCTAAATTTATTTCTAGATATTTGATCCTTTAAGTTGTTATTGTACATGGAATTTTGTTTCTCTATTTCCTCCTCAGATTGCTCTTTTTTGGAGTATAGCAACACTACTGATTTTTGAGTGTGGATCTTTTATCTTGCCACTTTGATACATTTGTTAATGAGCTCTAGGAGCTTTCTTGTAGATTTTCAGGACTGTCTATATATAGGAGCCTTTCTCCTATAAATAAATTTTATTTCTTCCTTTCCAATTTGGAAGCCTTCTATTTATTTTTCTTGCCTAATCATTCTGACTAGAACTTCCAGTACCATATTGAATAAGAAAAGTGTCTGTGGGTATCCTTGTCTTGTTCCAGATCTTACAGGGAAAGAATTCAATATTTCACCATTGAGTATGATGTTAGCTATGATTTTTGTTTTAAATTTTTTCCATACATGCACTTTATCATGTTGAGGGAATTTCCTTATGTTCCTATTTTTTGAAGTGGTTTTTTTTTTTAATCAAGAAAGTATGCTGAATATTGTCAAAATTCTTTTCTGCATCCATTGAAATGTTCTTGTGTTTTTTCTTTCATTTTGTTGGTGTGATGTATGAGATTAATTGACTTGCTAATGTTGAACCACACTTGCTTACATATTTAGTATATTTTCAATCATTTAAATGGCTAAATTGCAAATTGTTTTGTGGCCCAAAATATGGTCTGTCCAGGAGAACAATCCATCTATACTTGAAAACAATGTTTATCCTGATGTATTTAAATGCAATATTCTGCATGTCTATTAGGCTTAGTTCATTCATGATATCATTCATCTTCTCTATTTCCTTATTGATCTTTGTCTATATGTTATATCTACTTGTGAAAATGGTGTATTAATATCTCCAAGTATTTTTATTTCTTCTTGGAGACATTAATACACCATTCTCATAAATAAATATAACATCTATTCTTCCTTCACAATTGTCAGAGCTTGCTTCATCTATTTTGGGGCACCGTGGTTAAGTGCATAATTATTTAAGATTGATATTTCTTCTTGGTGGATTGACCATGTTATTTATATATAGTATCCTTCTTTGTGTCTTGTAACAGTTTTTTACCTAAAGTCTATTTTGCCCAATATTATTATAAATAATATATATTTATATTATATAATATTATATGTTAACATGAAATGTATTTTCCCATTCTTTCACTTTCAATCTATTTGTGTCTTTCCGTCTAAGGTAAGTCTTTTGTAAACAACATATAGATGGATCATGTTTTTAATACATTTGCCAGTCTATGTCATTTGGCAGGTAAAGTTTAATCCTTTAACATTCAGTGCTATTACAGTAAAGGCATCAAATTAACCTTTTTGTCATTTATTATATATTGCATTTTTTTCTTTTGTTCCCTTTATTGCAAACTCCTTTTCTGTATAATTGATCTATTGTGATGTATCTGGTATCTGAATTATCCCTTTCTCATTTCTCTTTCTATATGTATTTTTTTTCTTATGTGGTATTTATTTTATAAAACCTTAATCAGAAACAATTAAATATCATGCCTAATTACTACATATTAGTTATACAGGTGCAGTATTTCTGTATTATTTAATTTAGTCAATGATATTCAAAAGTATAAAATAAAGTAGAAGAAAATTTTGAAAAAAAAATATTTGTGTTGAAAGAGACAATTCAGGAAAAAAATCCAGAAATCTAGATATATACAGCAAAATAAGTTAATGTTCTAAAACCATGTTAAGCAAATTACAGCCTGGACTGCCACCTCTTTTTGTAAAGAAAGTTTTATTGGAAGATAGCAATGCTCAACTGCTTACAAGTCAGGATTTCTCAACTTCAGCTCTGCTAGCATTCTGAACCAGATAACTCTTACTCTAGTGGGCTGTCCTGTGTGCATTGTAGGATATTTAGCAGCATCCTTGGCCTCTACCCACAAATTCCAGCAGTATTCTACATTGTGGCAAACAAAAATGTCTCTGGACATTGCCAAACAAACCCTGAGGAACAAAATTGCCCATGGTTGGGAACCATTTGTTTTCATTTTACCTCCTTTTACATTACAAAGGCAGTGTTGAGGAGATGTTAAAGACCATGTGGCTCACAAAGCCTAAAATATTTATCTGACCCTTTACAGAAAAAGTTATGACAACACCTTTTGTCATAAGCAAAAGGAAAATATATACGAAAGACCAAGGAAAGAAACTGCAAAGTATTTAACAAAAAAATCTGGAAAAACTACCCCCATTAAACAAGAGGATAATGTGGCTAGAAATGTATATATTTATTCATCTGTGTTTACTTTTTAGTTTTTAATTGTTTATGTTTTCAAGTATTAAATGTACAAAATAAAGTTAAAAAAAAAGAGGAAGATATGATTAAGAAATTCACAAAAACAGAGATCAGATGACTCTATAGGTATGGTACCTGTTCACCTCATTGATAGTTAAGAGAATGCAAGTAATACTTTCTTTGTGCTTTCCTTGGATTTATATTACATGACCTATATCTGTATCCTATTAATTTGAAAAGATACCAAGTTAGCTTCAATAGCAGACATGTTATCTGCCCCAGTATCCCTTTGTTTCACCTCGTTATGTTGTGTTTACCCCATATTACCATTCTATATTTTTTATGCCCATTATCAGAAAATATCATTTTTTTGTTGTTGTTCATTGTCTTCTGACCCTTACAGGTATTAAAGTGTAGAGTTTTATACTTAGGATACAGTACTATCAGGTTTTTCATTTACCCTTTGAGTTGCCTGTATTAAAGATCTTTATTTCTTCACACTTACCTCAAGCCACACTCTCCTGTACTTTCCATTCAACCTGCAGAACTCCTTTAGTTTTTCTTGTAGGGTGGGAGTTTTGTTCACAAACTCTCTCAGTTTATGTTTATCTGTGAATATTTTATATTCTCCTTCATTTTTGAAAGACAGTTTTGCCAGATACAGAATTTTTGGCTGGCAATATTTCCCTTTGAGTGCCTTAAATATATCATACCACTGCTTTCTCACCTCCATAGTTTCTGATGACAAATTGACAGATAGTGTTATTGAGAATGCCTTGTACATGGTGAATAGATTTTCTCCTGCTGCTTTCAGCATTCTCTCTTTATCTATGGCATTAGACATTATAATTAGCATGTGACTCAGATTGGTTCTCTTAGGGTTTATTCTGTTTGTACTATGTTCCGCTTTTTGGACATGTATATTATGCCTTTCAGATGATTTGGGAAATGTTCAACCATTATTTTTCCAATATTCTTTCTGTCCTTTTTCCCTTCTCTTTGTCTGAAACACACATAACACATGTGTTTACATGTTTCATGCTGTCACTCAAATCCCTGAAACACTGTTCAAATTTTTCTATTATTTTTTCTATCATTTTATTTTATGATTTCAAATGTACTGTCGTCTAGTTCACTGATTATTTCTCCTGCCTGTTTAAGTCTGTTATTTTATGCTTTATGTGTTTCTTAATCTCCATTATTGTGCCTTTCATCCCCATAATTGCTGTCATGTTTCTTTCAAACTTTCAAATTTTTCTTCACGTTCTCATTTGTCTAGTTTTTTATTGTTGATTGGTTTGTGTTAAGGCTTTTATTTGATGCTTGGTCCAACTTATTCTGGACCTTTAGAATAGCCCATATATAACTGTTCAGATTTTCTCAGCTCTTGTTCATTTGTTTCTTGTCCTGGATATGAGGTACAACTTTTAAGATTGTATTTTTTGTGCAATTGTTTTACCTCTAGGAGAAAACTTCCTTTCCTCTGCTTTTTCTCCAGGAATCTTGATCTGTTCCATTTGTTTGTTTGCCAAATTTTCTTCCCAGCTTCTAATTTCAACCATAATTCCTACCATATACAAAACTTAACTGTGAATGGATTAAAATCTGAACTCAGCTAGGTTTAGAACTAACATTATTATTGGTGTATCAATTTCCTATTGTTGTTTGACAAATTATCTAAATATAATGGCTTGAAACACCACAAATTTATTATCTTACTGTTCTGAAGATATAAAGTCCAAAGTTTAAAACTCAATATGTACTCAAGATCAAGTTCCTTAGGGAGCTTTTTGGGGGAGAACACATTCCTTGTGTCTTCCAGCTTCTAAAGGAAAATACTGACATTCTTTGCTCATTGTCACCTTCCAGCAATCACTCAATTCATCTGTTGCTTTATCACATCTCCTCCTTCTATGCCTCCCTCTTTCCCTAATTTAGAAGCCTTATGATTACATTAGGATATACTGTATAATCCAAGTAAAAGGCCTCATATCAAAATCATTAACTTAATCATATGCAAAAATTCCCTTTGCCAATGTAATATACCATATTCACATGTTCCAGAGATTAGAATATGCATATATTTGCAGGATGATTATTCAACCTACCAAAATTGGTTTTGTTTAACACTTACCAAATTCTATCACAGCATTATTAAATTTAATAAAAAAGCAATAATAAGCCTTAATCTATTTTAAGATTTTTTTTTCTTTTAAATAACATACAGGTAGAAATTTACTTTTAAAAGAAATGAATTTCATTTATCTGTTAATATCTGGTCAATTATTACTATATTATCAATATTTACAGTAAAATCTCTGAATAGATTATAACATTTGAAGATAAAGTGAACTTTTACACAATAATTGGGACCTAATCAATTGAAAAGCAATCACAAAAAAAGCAGAAGAAAAAGAATGTGGGCAATCCCTTTTTTTCTGTAAATTGTGCTGACTTCTTAGTTTTTCTGCCATAGATGATACATTGTCTCATTTAGTAGCTGTCATAAATTTGTATATAAAAACTTCTTTGAATTAGGCTTACAGTTTTATTGATGTTTGATCTTAAAACAACAACAACAACTTTTGATTCATTTCAATTTCCCAGAATTTTTTCTTATTTGAAAACTTGTGTGGACCTTATTTCATGGAAAATTTATATGGACTTAAGCTAAACAAAAAAGTCTGATATTTAAAATGTATATATTTCCTTTTAACAGGTTTTATAGAACATACATGAAAATATTTTTCCCAATGTTCTTTTTTGTTTGTTTTTTTCATGATATATTTTCATTTATTTATTTTTTCATTAGAGAAGTCTAGGTTTATAGAAAAATCAGGCAGAAAATCTAGAGTTCCTATATAATCTCTACATGTATGTAGTTTTCCCTAATAACACTTTGCATTAGTATAGCACCTTTTTTATAACTGATAAAACAATTCTAGTTCATAGTTTATATTAAAATTCACAGCTTGTGTTATATATCCCCATGGTTTTTCATTGCATTCTAATAACATATTAAACAACTTTTGTTCCCTTTAACAACATTTAAATCTATAATTCTGTGGTGGTTATTATATTCACTCTGTTGTGCTAGCATGCACCTACTACCAAATCTTTTCCATCAGTCCAGATGCAAACTTTATAGCAATTATATATTAACTCCTCATTTCCATCTCCCAGTCAATCATTGGTGGCCTGTATTTTTCAGTTTTGGACCCTACGAATTTGCTTATCTTAATTATATCACATTATTTGTCCTTTTGTGTCTGAAATATTTATTTCTTTTAAATTTTTATTTTATTAATGGATATAATAAACCCATGGAAGAGTTCTTCTTTAAAAAAAAAAAGATACTTAGATTACAGAAATGTTACACAAAAAATATAAGGATGCCCATATGTCCCACCTACCACACCTCCCACACCTTCCACAACCTCCCACAACCTCCCACATAAACATCCTTTATTAGTGTGGCACATCAATTGGAATTGATAAACACATCCTGGGACTTTGCCATTAAGCATGGACATTGTTCACATTGTAGACCACATTCTTTCCCACATAGTTCTTCATGTTATATGATGATATAAAATGGCCTATATCTGTCATAGCAAAGTCACTCAGGACAATTTTCAAATCCCAAAAAAAGCCCCAGTATTACAACCGCTTTTCCCTCTCCCTGCTCCCAGAGACTCTATTGGCCACTGACTCTGCATCAATGTTGCAATTTCTTCCATTGCTTGAATCACAATATGTGTATAATAGAATAATAGTAAGCCCACTCTAGTACATAGTTCTTCCCCCCTTCCTGAGGAGTCTGGGATGGTGATATCCACTCCACTTCCAATTGAGAGGGGGCTTATATCCCATGGGGAAGATGGATGGGATTATCCTGCCTGCAGCTACAGACTCTCTCCATTCCCTGGGATGGCTGTTGTCCATTATCATCTCACTGCCTGTTGTCCTGGGTGAGTCCAATGAGCTGTAGAGTATGAGTTTCTGCTCCACCTAAGTTCCAGGCCCAGCTGACACATGGATAGCTCAAGACTCAAACCTCTGAATGTATACCTACAAACTCTGGCACCAAGTACAGGTTTGAATAATAGTGACGGATGAGCCATGTGCAGGGAAGATATGGTTGAGTCGAACTATGTCACTCTCAGGAGCACAAACTCCAAAGCAGGGCCCACTGGCAAAGCACCAAACTCCAGAGCTATCTGTCCTGACATAGGACCTGGGTGACTCCAGAGCCCTCAGGAGCCCCACTATTTGGGGTAATATCCACTTTGGAATTCTATAAGCACCTATTAAGATGTGCATAAGCATCACCTCTGGGAGGACCTCCCAACTAATTTTGATGTCTCTTAGCCACATAAACTCATTTGTCTTTATTTTTCCCCCCTTTTATTCAAGAACTTTTTCCAGTCACATTGCCAGGTTGGCACTTGGTAGCAATCCCACGGTGCCAGGGAGGCTCATCCCCAGGCATCATGTCCCATGCTGGGAGGAAGATAATGCATTCATATGCTGAGTTTGGCTAAGAGAGATACCACATTTAAGCAACAAGGATGCTCACAGGAGGCAACCTTTAGGCACCCCATAAAAATAGACTAAGTTTCAATTTCAAGAGCAAAGACTCATAAGGCTATTCATCAATATCAAGGGCCCATCAATGGATCATCCTCCTTTGCCATTCACTGCCCCTGCACTTGGGAGACTGTTGCTGCTCCCTTAGAGAATGTGGCAGAGCTCTCAAGGATGGGAATTCAGTATTCTCTCATTTATTAAGTGATTCTCCACCACTGTGACAATGCCCCATGAATATTTGAACATTTTTATATACCTTATATTTATGCTCAGGTGAACTTCCTCCCATGCATCCACCATCCCTGACACCCCTGCCAATGACCCTCCCCTACTCCAGTTGTAACCCTTCTGTGATCCAAAGCTTCTTCAAAGATTAAGCCATTACAATAGCTGAATACAATTAATAAGAAAATGAAATCATAATAATAAGTTTAAATGTAAGAGATAAAATATATGAAAATTTAAAAAAACTAAAAATTAAATGAAATTAAAAGATTGGGAAATTAAAAATTGAAAAATATAATTTTTTTTTTTTTTTTACCTTTTGCCTTTCATCACTTCAGTATTTGGTGTCCAGTCTGTACTGTGGCCCCTTCCCCTTCTCATTGCCCAGTGTCTCACTATTTTCCATTTTGTTTTCAAAAAGTTTTAGGTCACAGCAAAGTCACACACAGAATACAGGAGACTCATATACTCAAAATTCTCCCCCTTTCCTCCTCCCTATATTAATACTTTTTTATATGTGGATGGTAGAATTGTTATAACTAATATACAAATAGTGAAATATAGCTACTAAACATTGTCAATGGTTTACACTATGGTATACATTTTAGACCCTACACTTTTATAAATCTTGATGATATTTACCATGTCTTGTGCCCATCACTTTATGGTAATGAAGAACATTTCTACTGATCACTAAATAGCCCATTTGATCGATTCTATTCCTCTCACCCCATCACCCCAAGGCCCACGACGGTCCCCTGGCTTGACTCATTGGATGACATGATTCATGATTATACGCAACAAGAGGTCTTGACACACTGGTTTGTCCTCCTCTAATAGTACCAGCCCTTGCTTTTGAGAGACTCCCAACTGTCTATTTCTGAACAAATTGGTCCTCCAAACGATGGGAGTCCAATCCTTCCCATTCATTATGCAGGTATCCACCCACTGATACAACACATTATGACAATATGAGCACTCACACACCCCCTAGAAACCTGCTGTATGTGTGCCCTGTCCCAAATGCTTCCCTCAATCAACACCCAAAACGAATGACCCTTCCTCATCATTTTGCCATAGGAGCATTCCCACCTCTGTACTTTCAACCTCATACTCATAAAACCCCATTCTTCACCTGGTCCCTCTCCCAACCCTCCCCCCAGAATCTAGACCATCTGACCCACTCTTCCCAATCTACCCACCTATCAACCCTGCATCACCTAACACAGTAATATCACTAACCTCCTGTCCTATCTCTTTAATACACAACTACATTCTATCACTTTACCATAGATTACATCTATATGGGTGATGGCTCAAAACCTTCTCTTCTCTTTCTATTTCTTGTAAATCTATCTTACAGACAGTAGCTCTCTGATACTACTCAATTTACCTGATTCATATCAGGGAGTTCATGCACAGTTTATCCTTCAATGCCTGGCTTCCTTCACTCAAAATAAGGTCTTCAAGATTCATCCATGTTATCCCATGTCTTAGAACTTTATTCCTTCTTACAGCTGAGTAATATTCCATTGTATGTATGTACCACATTTTATTTATCCTTTCATCTGTTGATGCGCACCTGGGTTGATTCCAATTTTTGGCAAGAGTGACAATGCTTCTATGAACATTGGTGTGCATATCTCTGTTAGTGTCTTTGCTTTCAATTCCTCAGGGTATATAGCCAGCAGTGGAATTGCTGGATCACATGGAAATTCTATAGTGAGTTTTTTGAGGAACCGCCAAGCTGTCCTCCATAGTGGCTGGACCATTCTACATTCCCACCAGCAGTGGATGAGGATTCCCATTCTTCCACATCCTCTTCAACATTTATAGTCTGCTGTTTTTTTAATAGTCGCCATTCTAATGGGTGTAAGATGGTATCTCATTTTGATTTTGATTTGCATTTCCCTAATGGCTAGCGATGTCGAGCATCTTTTCATGTGCTTTTTAGCCATTTGTATTTCTTCCTTGGAGAAGTGTCTTTTTAGTTCACTTGCCCATTTTATAAGTGGGTTTTTTGTCTTTTTATTTTCAAGGTGTAGGATTTCTTTATATATGCAGGATATTAGGCTCCTATCAGATATATGATTGCCAAATATTTTCTCCTATTGGGTAGGCTGCCTTTTTAATTTCTTGATAATGTCCTTTGAGGTGCAGAAGTTTCCAAATTTGAGAAGTCTGCATTTATCTAGTTTTTATTTTGCTGCTCGTCCTTTGGGTATGAAGTTTATGAAACCATTCCCTATTACAAGGTCCTATAGATGCTTCCCTACATTATCTTCCAAGGTCTTTATAGTCTTGGTTCTTACAATTAGATCTTTGATCCATCTTGAATTGATTTTGTATAAGGTGTGAGATAGTGTTCCTCTCTCATTCTTTTGGATATGGATATCCAGTTCTCCAAGCACCATTTGTTGAAAAGGCCATTCTCTCCCAACTGAAAGGGCTTGGTGGCCTTGTTGAATTCCAGATGACTGTATATGTGAGGCTCTATGTCATAACTCTCAGTTCAGTTCCATTGGTCGGTATGTCTATCCTTGAGCAAATACCATGCAGTTTTGAACCTTGTAGTTTTGTACTATGTTTTGAAGTCAGGTAGTGTGATATCTCCAACTTTATTTTCCTTTTTCAATATGTCTTTGGCAGTTCAGGGCCTCTTACCATTTCCAAAGAAATTTTATAGTGAGTTTTTCCAATTCATTAAAAATGTAGTGTTGATTTTTATTGGGATTGCGTGAAGTCTGCAGATTAGTTTGGGTAGGATAGACATCTTGATGATGTTTAGTCTTCCTAGTCATGAACAGGGAATATTCTTCAATTTATTTAAGTCTTCTTTGATTTCCTTTAACTGTACTCTGTAGTTTTCTGAATATAAGTCCTTTACATCTTTAGTAAAATTTATTCCTCAATATTTGATATTTTAGTTACTATTGTAAATTGTATTTTTTTTCTTAATTTCCTCCTCAGTTTGCTCATTAATGGGGTATAGAAATTCTACTGGTTTTTAGCATGGATGTTATAGCCTGCCACTTTACTGAACTCTTTTATAAGTTCTAGAAGCTTTGTTGTAGGTATCTCAGGATTTTCTATGTCTAGGATCATGTCATCTGAAAATAGTGAAATTTTTACTTCTTCTTTTCCAATTTGGATGATTTTTATATATTTTTCTTCCTCTGGGCTTGAGCAAGTACTTCTAAGGCAATGTTAAATAAGAGCTGTGATAGTGGGCATCCTTGTCTTGTTCCCGATCTTAGAGGGAAAACTTTTAGGATTTCACCATTGAAGATGATGTTGTCTCTGAGTTATTCATATATACCCTTTATCATGTTCATAAAGTTTCCTTCTATTACTATCTTTCACAGTGTTTTCATCATGAAAGAGTGCTGTATTTGGTCAAATGCTTTTTATGGAACTATAGAGATGATCATGTGATATTTTTCTTTCAAACTGTTTATGTGGTTTATTACATTGTTTATTTTTCTTATGTTGAAACATCCTTGCTTACCCAGGATGAAACCCACTTGGTCATGGTGTATACTTCATTTGATATGTTGTTGAATGCGATTAAGAAGTGTTTTGTAGAGGATTTTAGCATCTAGGTTCATTAGAGTGATTGGTCTGTAATTTTCCTTTCTTGTGGCATCTTTGTTTGGCTTTGGTATTAGGGTAATATTAGCATCATAGAATTAGTTAAGTAATATTCCTTCTACTATTTTTTGGAAGAGCTTAAGCAGGATTGGTGTTAGCTCTTTCTGGAATATCTGGTAGAATTAACCTTTGAAGCCATCTGGTCCTGGCCTCTTCTTATTTGGGAGGTTTTTAATGACAGTGTCTATTTCTTTACTTGTAATTGAGCAGTTGAGTTCATCAATTTCTTCTTTCCTCAAGGTAGGCTGCTTGTAAGTTTCTATGAATTTGCCCATTTCCTCTAAATTTTCATTCTTGTTGGCATATAAATTTTCAAAGTATCCTCTTATGAAACTCTATTTCTGTGGGGTCAGTGTTGATATCCACTTCCTCATTTCTTATTTTGTATTTGCATCTGCTCTCTCTTTTCCCTTGTTAGTCTGGCTAGGGTTTGTCATTTTTATTGATATTCTCAAAGAACCAGCTTTTGGTTTTGTTTATTTTTTCTAGAGCTTTCTTATTTTCTATTTTATTTAGTCCTGCTCTAATCTTTGTTATTTCCTTCTTTCTACTTCCTTTCAGGTTTGTTTGTTGTTGTTTATCCAATTCTTCCAGCTTGCAGTTAGGTCTTCAATTTTAGCTCTTTCTTCTTTTGTGATATATGCATTTATGGCTATGAATTTCCCTGTCAGTACAGCTTTGGCGGCATCCCAAAAGTTTGGATATGTTGTGTTGTCATTTTCATTCATTTCACAGTAGTTACTAATTTCTTTTGAGATTTCCTCCTTGACCCACTGTTTGTCTAAGAGTGTGTTGTTTAACTTCCATATCTTTGTGCCCAATCTGATTCTCTGGCCTTTAGTGATTTCCAGTTTCATTCCATTGTGGTAAGAAAAATTACTTTGCATAATCTCAATCTTTCTGAATTCATTGAATGCTGTTCTGTGGCCTAGCATTTGGTTTATCTTGGAGTATAATCCGTGTGTGCTCGAGAAGATTGTATATCCCACTGTATTTGTGAATGGCGTTCTGTTTATATCGGTTAGGTCCAGTTTCTCTAATGAATTATTCAGCATCTTTTTTTCTTTATTGATTCTCTGTCGAGATATTCTGTGTAATGATGATAATGGTGTATTAAAGTCCCCCACTATAATTGTAGAGGGTTTTATGTCTCCAGATATTCTTTCCAGTGTTTGCCTGATGTATTTTGAGGCACCCTGATTAGGAGCATAAATGTTTATGATTGTTCTTTCTTCTTGAATGATTATCCCCTTTTCAAACATATAGTGTCCATCTTTATCTCTTAAAAACTTTTGCATTTAAAGTCTATTTTGCCCAATATTAGTATAGCTACTCCCACCCTTTTTTGGTTGTCGTTTCTTGTAAAATTATTTTCCAGCCATTCACTTTCAGTCTCCTTGAATCCCTGTGTCTAAACTTGGTTTCATGTAGACAACATATAAATGAGTCATATTTCCTTATCCATTCTGTCAATCTGTGTCTCTTGACTTGTGAGTTTAATCCATTAACATTCAGTGTTACTACTCTCATGTAATTTCCTACATCAGCCATATTTTCTTTGGGTTTATGTATGTCATATGTTGTTTTTATTTCTGTTTTTGAATTTTTACTTGTTCTTACACTCTCCTCCAACTCTCTCTCTCTCCTGTCTTTTCCTTTCAACCTGGAGAACTTCCTTTAGTATTTCTTGAAGGGCAGGTTTCTTATTGACATACCTCTTAATTTCTGTTTATCTGTGAATATTTTGAACTCTTCATCATTTTTGAATGCAGTTTTGATGGATAGAGAATTTATGGCTGGAAGTTTTATTCTTTGAGTACCTTGACTATGTCACTGTTTTCTTGCCTCTATGGTTTCAGATGGAATACCCACACTTAATCTTATTGAGCTTCCCTTATATATGATGATTCTCTTTTCTATTGCTGTCTTGAGTATTTTCTCTTTGTCTTGAGCATTGGACATTTTGAAAAGTATATGTCTTGGAGTAGGCCAGTTAAGATTTATAGTCTTTTGGCTGTGATATGCTTCCTGGACTTGTACATACATCTCCCTCAATAGTTTTGCGAAGTTTTAAGCCATTATTTCCTTCAATACTCCTTCTTTTCCCTTCCCCTTCTCTTCTCCCTCTGGGATGCCTATACTGCATATATTTTTGTGTTTTTTGTTCCTCTTTATATCCCTACATCTATACATTTTTATGTATCTGTTCTACTGTTTGATTTTCTGATGTACTGACTCCTACATCACTAATTCTTTCTTCTGTTTAAATCTGTTGTTATACGATTCCAGTATATTTTAGATTTTTTGGATTGTGCCATTCATCACGATCATATCCGTTATCTTTTTATGTAGGTTTACAATTTCTTCAGTATGTTCTCCCTGTGTCTTCTTGATATCCTTAATCTCTTCCTTCACTTCATTAAGTTGGCCCGTGATATTTGTTTGGACAACTTTGATTAGTTTTTTGATTATCTGCATATCTTTCTGGTTTTTAGTTTTTTCATTGGGCTGGACCATGTCTTCCTGTTTCTTAATATGGTTTCTAATTTTTTGTGGCCCCCTGGTCATAATTTATCTTGATGGGTTTATTCAGTTGATTAGCTTCTCTCTCTGCTTTAGAGTTTTGTTTAGCTGCTGGTTTTATATGTGTGTTAAGTTTTCTCTTTGACTCTTTGTTCTTCTTGTTCTATTTCCTTGTTGTTTTCTATATTCACTCAGAGGAAAAAATTAGGGCCAGAGAAATTGAAAGAGGTAAGAAAAAGAAAAAGGATAATAGTATTAAAACAAAAGTCAGAAGACGGGCCATATAAGTCTTAGTAAAATGAATATTTACCTCATGTAAGCAGTGTAGATTAATGGGAATAAAAAAGTGGAGTATCTACAGTGAAATGGTAAAACCAAATAGAGAAATATATGTACAATGATTTAAAAGGCCAGAATGATGAGGAGAGAGAGAAAGAGAAAAGAAAAGACAGAAAGAAAAAAATTAATAATAATAAAAAAAAAGAAAACAGAATAGGCAAGATAGAAATTGAAACCAGTAAAGTTGAGGACTAATAAAAATAGGTGCACTGTAAGCACCACAATAGAAAGCAGAAAAAAAAAGATGAAGGAAGTAAAAGAGATAGCATTGGTAGACAAAATCAGCATACACAGAAAATGGGAAATCAAGGAAGGAGAGGCACAACAAAGAAAAAAGAAACTAGCAGCACCTAATCTTTTTAAAAAGGGGTGGGGGAGGAAAGAGGAAAGAAAAACAAGAAGTAAAACAACAACAACAAAAAAAACAAACAAACAAACACAAAAGCAAGTAGTCAAACAAAGCTAAGGAAGAACAGCATTCCTTCTTGGGCACTTGTGGAGCCTCTTAGGCTGCCTGTGTTCATCAATCAGTTACCCTGCAGGCTTCTCTCTACAGGTTTTGAGGCGGGTTTTAGCAAGTAAACTAAGTTTTTTCTTTTTAAATTAACCTTTTTTTTTGGGGGGGGGGGATAATTAGGAACCCAAAAGAAGCTAGTAAAAAAGTAAGGCCTATGTTTTTCCTGTCCTACAGTATCAGTTGGATCTTAGATATGCCTGTGGATCACTGTTCTTAGAGCAGTAGGGAATTGAACCGGGGATCTCATACTTTCAAGGTAGAGATTATTTCACTGAGCTACCCCTCCAACTGGGTCAGCCAGCTCTTCAGAAAGCTATTCAGTCACTTTCCCCAACGCAGGTTTTACTCTTCAAGGGCATCAGGATTCAGCAGGTTGTATGAGCAGATCTCCCCTCCCCTCTTCTGGTCAGGCTGAATTCCCTTTTGAAATTCATATGGGATCCTGATTACTGAGTACTCCACATTGAAGTGATTTTTCAAGCCTCTTCTAGAGCACCCCATCCTCCCAGGGGACCCTAAATCGGTTCTTGAAAACTTAGTTGAAATTCTGATAGTCCTCAGTACAGAACTATTAAATTGGGTGACTCCACCCTCTCTCAGGCCAAACCTCTGTATCCAAGAGTGGTTAGGTAAATCAGGCTGCCTCAGTAGAGTCACCTCTCCCTCTGCCCAGTGCCACTTCAAGCTGGCTGGTGTGCTCCACAAAGCTCTAAGGTGGTCCAGGCAACCAAATCCACAGAAAGGAAACCCCTCTCCACCCCTTGATAGAACCCTCCCACTCTTGGGGAATGCTCCTTCTCACAGGGTGGCAGGCAGGTTTTGGGGCTTACCCTAACTCTTTGTCCTGAACGTGGGGCTGAGCCTTCCATCATTTCTATGGGGCTAAAAACTCATGGTTTTATCTTGAGCATTCTTATCACCCTGTCCGGCTCCCTCCAGATCGATGCCCCAAAGGCTCCCACCCCGTGGGCTCCCAGAACAGCTCACTCGGGCTGGATCCTGTCCCCAATCAGAAAAGATCCTGTCTTTTGTGAGAGAGATGGTCTGTCTGAAATATTTCATTCTACATTATATCTTCAAGGTTTAGCCATGTGGGAGCATGTATCAAATCTTCATTCCAATTTTACGGCTGAATAATTTTTCATTTTGATGGAGACTTGGGTTGCTTCCATCTTTTGGCAATTGTGAATAATGCCACTATGAACATAGGTGGGAAAATATCAATTCAATTATCCTTGAGAAATCAAATGAAACTTAAGTGTGTGGTCCATGAGGCTAGCTGAGGAGCTGTCTCACTGCCATATGCCTTTATTCCACTGGGTATTTTGGGAAGAACTAAAAAATTAAAAAATAATCCTGAACTGTTTTAGAGTAATGGGAACTATGAATCAGTGGGAAATCTGAAGGGTGCCAATTTAATTTTGATGTTGTTATTATATCAATTATTAGGTTTTGCTGATTCTACTGGTCATTTTTCATTACCATTACTATTGTTTTATCCTTGTGGTACCAGAAATGCATCTTCAGCATGATTAAAAAAGGCTGTATTAGTTTGTCAAAGGTTGCTGATGCAAAGCACCAGAAATCTGTTGGCCTTTGTAGATAGTATTCATTTGGGGTAAAACTTACATTTCCACAGCCACGAAAAAATCCAAACAGAGGCACCATCAGAGATACATTTGCATCAGGGTCAGCTGCCACATTTTGAGGCAAGATGGTGGGTGATCTCTGCCTGGTCTCTGCCTTCCCCTCTTGGCTATACCATTTCCCAGAGCTCAGTTGGGGGAAACCAAGGATAGGCCATCTCTCTTATTTGGCCTCTTTGCTAAGTCTCAGCTTTGCCACTGTCTTACATTTTCAGCTGTAGGCTATCAGGCAAATTGCTCATCTCTCCCAATGGCCTCAGCTGCTTCAACCTATCCTTTCTGTTACATGGCATGATGACAAATGTTGGAGCTCACTTTTCTGGTGTTTTTCTTTTTCTTTTTTTTTTTTAATCAGATCCAGCAAGCAGGCAGATACTCAACATGATTCATACCTCACTAGAGTAGTCCAGTTGAAAACAGGACTTCCACCCACAGGAATGGACCAGCCCACAAACATAAACTTTCTTTTTTGGAGATTCATATCATAATTTCAATCTTCCAAAGAGCTCCAGTTAAATTGTAATGTCAGGTAAAAAGCAAACTATTTTAAATATAAGTGTGTCATTAATATTGCATGGGACACACAAATGCAAAAAAAAATGTTTTCTGAAAGTCAAATTTAACTGGCCACACTGCATTTTCATTTGCTAAATCTGGCAACCCTAGATATACATTTTATGGTACCTGGCATTTGTCCTAGGAATGGCAGAAACAAGCAAATTGTGGTGTGCCTCTGGGTTGTACCCTTAATTGGACTCTAGCTTTTCCAAAATTCATGATAGATGCTCAATCAATAAGGTCTGCTATGAGGGGTTGTGCATTATTACTTTTATGAAACTTTTTCTTTGTTTTTTAACATTTAAATCTTAAGTCCATTTGGAATGATTTAAGGATGAACATTTCTTTCTGAATTGTGGCCTGTTGCTGCCATATTCTTAGATCAACTTATATCATACATAATTTATTTCCCAATGTCTTAATACTTTCATTAACTTTTTCCTCAATGTATAGGTAAAAAATGGCAATCATTTCACTTGATTAAGTACTTGCTGTTCCTGTATATCTCTTGGTGAGATGTCTTTAAGCTGCCAAAGATTTTATTTTTAATTGCATCAACCCATTTCCTGAGAGCCACAGTAACAATGAGAAGAAATGCAGTCAAGACATGGACTCTGCTTAGTGGCGTAATCAAACAGGTTCTTGATGAATGTAAATCTGGATGCTCTGTTGCAGATGATTTAGAGACAAAAGAAACTAGTTGAAGAAAAATATACCAGGATGATAATGAAGCAGTGCAAGTAAAAATGAAGTGGCTTAAATGTATTTTCTATGAATTAGAAATAACAGAAATATAGGGAACAGTCATGAAGCCCCAACAAGTGTCCTAACTTTTCATTACTTAGGTTATTCATATGGTTCAACATTAATCATTCTTTCATTAAATAAGTCAGTTAATCATCCTTTACTCCAACCAGTATTAACCTAGTTCTACATGTGTTGAGCAACTTCATCAAAATCATAAACATAAAGTGAACAGGACAGAGAGGGTAAAATCTTTAAACCAGATATAAAGAATGTCAATTTTATTAGGCAATTAAAACAACCTACAATGGCAGATTGAGCATAGACATAATATAAAAGTGGTTGTTCTTGAACAGAAAAAACCTAAAGGCCTAGTCATTGTTCTGATGTGATTTTTTATTGGATTGCTTATTTTCCTCTAGCATTCTATCCTTGAAAATTTCACCCTGACCAGTATCCTCTGAGATGTTGTCTGCATCATAAGGTTCTCATATATTGAATGTGCTCTCTCACACTTTCCCCCTAATCTTTGTGAATTTCTACTCCCCTGGATCTGGCAATGTAAATGATGAATAGAATTTCATCCTCAGTCTTTATCCTGCTGGAACTTCCATTGGAAAGTCAGGCTACTGGCATTGTCTTTACACAATTAACATTACAATTTTCTGGGGAACCATAACTGCAAATTTGGACATGATATATATATATAATTTTTATATTAATGTTACAAGTTACTCAACACAAGACAATAGCTACAATAACAATCTGCTTTGGTTGGTGTTCATACTCTCCCTTTATTTTTGTTCATGCCTCAGTCTTGAGGGATGTGGGATGATGTCCACTCAACTACATCTTCCTGAAATGAAACTTAGATATTACAGTGCAGAGGAAAATAATTGTTGGGCTTGTGGTTGAAGATGCTCCTTGTTTGGGGAAAGGAACTTGTATTAGTCAGGGTTCTCTAGGGACATGGAATCAACAGGAGATACCTGTCAATAATATGAGATTTTATAAGAGTGCCTCATGTGACTGTGGGGATGTACAAGTCCAAGTTCCTCAGGCAGGCTGCAAACCAGGAGCTCTGATGAAAGTCCAATGAAAGATCCTTGATGAGTTTCTGAGAGAAGTTGGCTGTCCAAACACGAGCTGGGAAATTCTCTCTGAATGTTGAAATCACTTCCCCTTTTAAGGTATTTAATTGATTGGATAAAAGCGTCTCCCATTGCTAATGGTGATCTTCCTAATTGATGCAGATGTAATCAGCCATCCACACAGTAAACTCACTGGTGACCAAAGTCCAAAAATATTCTTGTATTACAATTAACCCAGTGCTTGCTGTACCCAACATATGGACACAATTACCTGGTTGAGTTGATACATTAGCCTAACCATCACAGTCCACCTCTTGTCAACTTGACATTCATACACACTACCTTAACCCATACTAGTCTCTAAGTAAAAACAATAACAGACAAGCATACATATATATTTTTGCTTAACAATGTTCAATTCACCTGTATACAAAGCGAAACACATTAATTCCCTACAGAATACAGTGGAAGTCCTTGGGTAATATTCACTCTTAAACCTGAAATCCTTAAATATTATGACATGAAATTAATACAAATTTTCATACGATAGGGGAAAAGGTGGGGGAAGAAAACAAAGAAATTCATTTTGCATACATATACAATCAAACTCATAATGAAACAAGGAAGAAGGGTTGATGACTATTACAGTCCTAGTTTCTGTAACTGGTCACAGGGTCAAAGTTCATATTTATCACTACCTTCTTCCACCACCCATTCCATGTTCCCATTACCCTCAGCAAATACTTCAGCTGGCTGTAGTTCTATGCCTCGTACTCTTACCCAAACATTCATTCCTAAAGATTCTGGGCCATTGTTAGTCCTGCTTGGATTGGGTTGTTGCAATTTTCCATTGACTTTAAACACAGGTATGGCAGTAATAGCAGACACTCTGGAGAATCTTCTGTATTCCAGGCAAACTCTTCTTTACCCCAATTATGTAGATGTAGTCCTATTTCTCTTTGATAGTGAGGATCAAGCATCCCAGTCAGTACAATAATTCCCTT
>JAKSZT010026572.1:0-13005 GCA_026826555.1 Tolypeutes matacus | reverse complement strand
ATTCACCTACAAACTGCAGGTGTCTCCAGACTAGGCGGGAATGAGTATGGGTAAGATGGAGGGGGAAGTGCACTTGCCCAGCAAGTACTGCAAGACAGGGACTCAGATAGGGGAGTCACATGGTTTGGAGACTAACATAAAGTCACAGATGCCCCAGTTTGATGTATCTGGTTCAGGCAGTGGTTGGCCAGGTGGGCAGGAGCAAATAAAAGCATGGGACCATGTGTCTGGTGCAGCAGAGGCATCAGGGCACAGAGGGGAGGCTTCCTGCTTCTGCTCCTTTTGCTTTTCCCTGATAGCCTTAGCCCCCATCTTGGACCCTCTGAGGAAGCTGCTCTTACTGTACCCCTCCTGGATCTCAGGCACAGACTCAGCTCTCTGGCTTCCATTCCTACATTCACCTTCTTCAATCTTGGGGTAGCTAAAGAAAAAGCAATTCCAAGATGAAGCCTGTTGATGTCAGGAAGGAAATGTCAAAATTCACATAACAGCATTGACTTTAGCAATTATATCAGCAGAATGACCACCATTAGTCCAGTGACCCTAATAAATAGTATGGGAATCCCTGAAAGTCCTGGGACCAGGGCTGACTAGAATAGAAGTTAGGTTTTGAGAGAGTGCAATGTTTGCAGCAAACCTCAGAGGGTACAGATGCCAGACATTTCTCAGACTAATTAAATATAAAATGTTCAACACACTTTTAACAGTGTTGAAAATGATGCAGACCTCTTCAAACCCTGAATAGAATGGACGGTTTGGAGGGAAGAAGCTGATGAACAACTGAAGGAGCTGGAATGTAGCATGTGTTCACTGCAGGTCCCCCTATCCAGAGAAGGAATGTCCTGTTTGGGAACCAAATTCTCAGAGCCCCAATGAAAACCATCATCATACATTCTGTTTCTTTTTTTTTTTAAGATTTTATTTATTTATTCATTTATCCCCCCCTTGCTGCTTGTGCTCGCTGGGTCAGCTAACCACGCCGTGAGGGCGGGCTTGCCTTCACCAGGAGGCCCCAGGAACCAAACCCAGGGCCTCCAATATGGTAAACGGGAGCACTACTGATTGAGCAACAGCTGCTTCCCTCATCATACATTCTTGATCCACAAAGGAGGACAGGGAGAAAGCCCTGCTCAGCACTCACAATGTCAGTTACTGATGTGAGTCACTCCAGCTGGTCTTCACTTTGGAATAAGCAGCAGGAAGTCAGTTTTCTCCTGTGGTGCTAACAGCCCTCAAAGCAGACACGTGTAGAGAGCAGTGTGGACTTCACATGGTCGTACCTATGCTCCTCATGCTCCGTGCTCACTCTTGCTGTGGGAGGCCACCACAATCCAGGCAGCTGTGGAGGGGGCCGAGGAGAGTGAGCACTTTACCTTTATGGGCGAATGTATTTGGAAAGTCTGAGGATTAGTTCCCCCAAGTAATGTTGCAGACAGAAATCAATATCTTCAAATCAAACCCTTTGTATTATTTCATTTTGTACTATTTTCATAATTTCTTTTTAATTATAATGAAATTATCAGGGCAAAGAGTATAAAAAAAATTTATGTTTGTTATGGCAAACAGCCAAATTCCTTCTCTATCCTCAACACCCATTCCTCTCTCCTCAGAATTATATGCATTGACAGATTTTTTGGATAGATATTTCTGTTTGTAAATACATGCATTCTCTAATTTCATTCATCCCACATCCTGTCACATATGAGAAAAATATTGGAGTACAGCTTAAAAATATGAATAAATTTTCTAATTTCTTAAAATACTTGATATTAGAAGTATATCATCTACTTATGAAAGGATCATTTCAGATTTAAAATAATAACAAAAATTAGAATGAAGTAGAAACCAGGACACTGTAGTTCAGTGGATGTTAAACCTGAATCCACGTGAGTCTCAGGTGAAGAAACGAAAAATATAAATGGTTCAGTTGCCTTATAAGAAAATGCTGCAATAATGGGCAGCATTAATTTTAAAATGATATATTTAAAATGCTTACACAGAATGTAATGGATTGAAGAAGCAATGAAAACAACCAAGAAAATCTGAAATAAATGAAAATCCCATCTTTACATTAACTAAGAGAAATCTCGAATTCTGATGCACAAATTAGTGGTAAAAAACTTGAACACTGATGACTGTGGAAGAAGATGTGGGAGGAACAGATCTCAGAACAAACTGCAAGTGTACTTTTCCAAGAGGAGAAAGACATCCTGAATTGCACAGTCACAGCCACTTCCTTTAAAGTTTGGCAACCATTTGCAGACTGCAGGGGGAGATTCTTTGGAGATTCACATTGATTACATTCACAGGTTTTCTCTCCAGTATGAATGTTGTAATGTTTAAGGAGTTACTGCTCTGGCTGAACACTATTCCACATAAGAAATTTGGGAAAATATGTTCTCTGACTGAAAGCATTGTTTCCTCAAAATAACACTTCTATGAATGTAAATTCACTTTGAAGGAATTTGCATCATGCTTACATAAGCATGAGGGAATCTATGTAAGGAAAAAATAATGAAGAAAATGAGTTTACCAGTTTGCCCCACATGGTAGTCCACCCCTTTAAGTGTAATGAGTGTGAAGTTTTCTTGAAAATTCAACCTCATGAGATATCTGAGAATTAATCTTTCAGAGAAAACATTTGAGATTTCATGAATTTGGGAAAGCTAGGGTCCCCTCAAATGAACATGCAGGAGTAAAACCTTGTGTATATAAGGAATATTGGAAATCCTTCAGCCAGGCATTAAATATCATTGAGCATGAAATATTCATACATCAGTTAGTATTGTAATGAACATGGGCATACTTCCATCTGAAACAAAACCTCATAGAATATGAGAAAATTCATACAAGAGAATAAACATATGAGTGTCTGAATGTAGTCTGCACTTTACAGTCATTTTTACTCCTCATTTTTAAAAGCCATACAGGGGAACAATCATAGAAATGTCATACATGTGGAAAAGTTTTCAACCTGAGAGAAACCCTCTTTATTCACCAGAAAATTCTAACAGAAAATAAATCATATATATGTGGGAAAGCTGTAATTGAAATGTCAAATCTCAGATACAAGAGATTTCCTACTGCAAAGAAATCCTGTGTATGTAAGGCATTTGAAAAAGTCTTTAGGTTCAAATCATATCTCATAGAACAGCTAAAAACTCATACTGGAGAGAAACAAAATGAATGTAAAGAAAGCAAAAAAGCCTTCAGCCAATAGAAATATTTCCTTATATATCAGAGCATTCATTCTGGAGAAAAACTCTATATATGCAATAAATATGCAAAAGCCTTCAACCAGGAGGGAAACCTCATTAACCATCTGAGAATACATACTGGAGAGAAAGCCTAGAAATGTGATGGGCATGGGAAAGCTTTCATTCAGAAATCAAGCCTCATTACACACAGAGAAGACAAACTGGAGAGAAATCCTGTAGATGTACGGAATTTAGGAAACCCTTCCGTAGCAAATTAAATCTCACTGATTTAAATTCATAGTGGAGGAAATCCCTATATATGTAAGGAATGTGGAATAACCTTCAGACAGAGGCAGTATCTCATTAAACATTACAACATTCATCCCGGAGAGAAACCCTTAGAATGTAATGAATGTGAATCTCCAAAAAATGACCTCCTCTAGTCTGGCAACTTTTTGCAAATCTTTTAATGAAATGGCTGTGACTGTGCAATTCATGATGTATTTTTCCTCTAGGAAAAGTGCACTTGCAGGTTGTTCTGAGATTTGCTCCTCCCACACCTTCTTCCACACTCATGTATGTGCAAATTGTTACCACTAATTCATGCATCAGAACTAGAGATTTCTCTTAGTTTGTGTAAAGATGAGCTTTCCAATTATTTCAAATTATCCTGGTTGTTTTCACTGGTTCTTCAATCCATTGCATTCTCGCTAATCATTTTAAAAATTACCATTTTAAAAATAATGCTGCCCATTATTGTAACATTTTCTTTCTTTTTGTTTTCTTTTTTTTATTGTGGGTAAAAATCAAAAGTTTCACAATACATTCTAATATTTGTAAAATTATATATAAATATATATGCATATATGTGCATTAGCTTACATAACTGATATTTCTTTACACAGGGGACAATTGGTACAGTCCTGCTTCTTTAGTTGTTCATCAGCTTCTTCCCATCCAAACCCTCCATTCTTTTCTGGTATTGAACAAGTCTGCATCATTTTCAACACTATTAAAAATGTGTTGAAAATTTAATATTAACTTAATCTGAGAAATATCCGGCATTGGCACCCTCTGAGGTTTACTGCAAACATTACCCCATCTCACGACCTCAGTTCGATTCTTGTCAGCCATATGTCCCAGGAATATCTGGGATTCCTGTACTATTTTTTAGGGTCACTGGCCTAAAAAATGACCCTGGTGATGTTATTGGTGTACCAATGCTGTAATGTGAATTTTGACATTTCCTTCCTGACACCAACATGTTTCATCTTGGCATTGCTCTTTCTTTAGCTGCCCCAGGATTGTAGAAGTTGAATATAGGAATGGAAACAGGTCACCTGAGTCTGTGTCTGACACCCCAATATGGAACAGTAAAAACAGCCTCCTCAGAGGGTCAATGCTGGAGGCCAAGGGAAGGAGGGAAGGGCAAAAGAAACAGGAGCAGGAGGTCTCCTCTTTGTGCCCTGATTACTCTGCTGTACCAGACTCCAGGTCCCATGCTTTAACCTGCCAGTGCCCACTCTCCAACCACTGCCTGAGCCAGGTACATCATAGTGGGGTATCAGTGACTTTATACAAGTCACCAAAAATGTGACTCCCCTGCCTGACTCCGTGTCTTGCAGGCCTTGCTGGCCAAGTGCACTCTTCCCTCCATCTTACCAATACTCAATCCTGTTTAGTCTGGAGACACCCACAGTTTACAGGTGAATTCACTTGACAGTAGGATAACACTGCCTTTTGGAACAGGGCAGCTCTCCAACCCTGTGTCCCTAGCTGTTTGATTTTGCCAAGCACTGCCAATGCAAAATACCAGTAATAAATTGGCTTTATTGGAATTTCTTCAGGTTAAAGCTTACAGTTCTGAGGTTGTGAAAATGTCCAAATCAAGGCATCACCAAAAATGGTGTCTTAACAAGGGTCAGATGCCTTTACCTCCCAAGGTAAAATGTTCAGCCTGCCTGTCCTTAAAAATCACTTTATCCCTGAGCTCAGCACTGGGCTTTCAGACACAATTGTTCACACCTCTCCCTTATCCTCTGGCCTGGATGTCTTCAGATTCATGCTGCTCTATGACTCCAGCCTCTGGCCTCTCCCTCAGCCTCTCAGGGTTTCTGTGTCTTTCCATAGTTTTAGGAGATCCTAGAGCCCTCTCTCACATGGCAGTCCTCTTTCTCTGTGTGTCCCTTGTATATAGGACCTCCACACAATGATTGGGATGCATCCAGGTGCCTGAAATCTAATCAGAGGCCCTTAACTAAACTAAAGCATTCTAACAAAAGTGACCTAATTCAACTGTCCCTTATCTGAATCTAATCAAAATGTCCTACATAGAAAAGGCTTACACACCCAGCAATGGGTTAGTAAGAACATACTTTTCTGGTGTCCACACAAGACTCAAATGAGGGCATTAAACCAGGGCACAGGGGTCAGGAAGGATCTCCTAAGTCTGGGAGAAATGGGAACTCATAAAGCAGTGCCTGTACTTTGGGTAATGATTTGTGGCAATCATTGAGCAAAATGGGGTGCTGACCACCATTGCACTGTGAAGTGTAACGCTTCCTATAAATAACAGCTTCCAGGAGAAAAATTTAATGGAAGATTTATTAACAGCTGGGGCGTGATCTTTAGTAAAAGTTGTGCCTAAAATAAGGAGGCTGCAGCCTTTACAGACTTTCTTCCTGCGCATGCCAATCTTTCCCACGCATGCCAAGAGACAGGATTGGTATGTTTAAATATATACATTTCTATATAGGGTTCTCCGCAAAGCAAGCAAGCAGAGTTACAGAAGTGGATATTTTCCATTAGCATCTCAGCGGAGGGGGGAGTGATTGACCTTTTCCCAGCACAAGTGATGCCATTCCCACATTAGACCCACCGATGCCCCATTACACCCGGATGGGTTTCTGGGTTTTTAATGACCACATATATTTTATAAGCTTGGGGTTCCTGCTGGGGAGAATTGGTGTGGTCTTGCTTTCCTTTAATTCCCTACTCCTGTAATGGCAGTCAAACCATTGCCTCTGCATCAATAGCAAAAGGCATATAGTGAGAGTGTAGCACCATTAATTTTACTGCCTGTATTCTTTTTTGAATATAGGAAGTGAGACAGTTAATGAAAAGAGGGCCCACTAGAAATCCCAGCATAATGAGGGCAAGTGAGACTGCAGCAGCACTGATTAAAGTTGTTAGCCATGGAGTCCATGAATACAGGTTTTTGTACCAGTTTGTACTTTTGTTCTGAGTTTTACTCATTCCTGTAGCCTATTTCTGACTAATGAGAGGCTTTCCTTTATCACTCCTGAGTGGTTAGTGTAGAAACAGCAGGTTTCACTTAGGGCTATACATAGTCCTCCCTGTTTTAAGAATAATAGATCTAACCCATGCCTATTTTGCAGAACCATTTTTGCCAGAGAGGATAAGGAATTTTTGAGAGGTCTAACTGATTTTTCCAACTCTTTTAGGTCTAAGTCAATTTGAGTGGATAAGGTGTTAAAATTTTCTTTACCAGTGATCATGGCTGCCATTCCCAAGGCTGCTGAGCCCCAATCCCAAGGCCAACCATAATGGGAATGAGAATAGGAACTCATTTAAATCGACTCATAGTTCAAAAATGCTCGCAGCCTCCTTCACCTGAATACCAGTATACCTGTGGGATGATATGCACCAGGAAGCAAATGACTAGGCCTTTTTTAGTCTTATATTGTGAAAAGGTTTGGGGAGAGAGACAAGGGGTGATTCCTTGGGTACAGATGAACCATGTGCCATTGGGGTCTTTCATCAGAGAAAAAAACTGATGAACAGTGAGGACCTAGGAAGTTTGCATTGATTTTCCTTGAGGAGGGGTGAAACAGGTGCCATAACCTTGTAAGTACCCCAGAGTTAAAATTGGTTCATGACCCCACCTACATAACCTTTGGCTCACGTTTAATGATATCTTTTGAACATACAGGGATGTATTGGGGATAGTGATTTCATCTGCTTCTATTCCAATGTAATAAGGGGGTTGGTGGTTTAGGCAGAGCCAGCAATCATTGGTGGCATTTGGCTGGCTCTCGTTTAAGAAAGTGAAGACAGAGTACAATATTGACAACAAGGAGGTTCTGGGGGGTTTTTGCTTGAGGGACCTCAAATGTCCTGGTTTTCTTTTGGGTGGAATTACCAATTTTGGGTTAAGGAGAATGTCCCAGTTGGGGCCCACCGGATTGGGTGGAGGGGGTTTTAGAACACCTAGTTGGGTGATAAACTCAGCTACTGGGTCTTGACCAACTACATATAGTCTGAGGTCTCATGTTTTGCCTCCTTCCCAGGTATTATTTAACCCATTAATAATATGGATGTGAATGGGGTTACCAGACCCTATGGTTGGGTTCTGGAGCTATGCTCCCCTGAAGAGGCTGATAGCAGTATCTCTGGAAGTCCATGGGGCTAGGGTTTTGCAACCCCATTGAGCACAGTGGTACTGCCCTCGAGTATGGCATTCTGGAGTCCCATCTGCATGGCAGGCATAGAGCTTAGACTGGGTTAGTCCTCTTTCTAAATATTTGTCTCCACATCCGTGACCTGCAGGAGGGCCATCTGGCTCTATGTCTAGGTTGTTCCAATGCTCCCCAAGGAGGGCACACAGATCAAAAGAGAGGGTTAGGATTTTTCCCAGTAGGTTGAGTGACATTTAGAACCTTTCCATCACTTGTCCTTATAATACTCCAGTTATAGGAGGTTAATCAAAAACTATTGATGCACACGCTAATGAGAAACATGGGCAGCAAATTCATTTGCCAGGCTGTTGCCCTATCTCTCCCTCTTCCCCACCCTAAGCCTTATCTTGTTCTGTGAATCTTGATCTTTAAGGGGTCTTCTGTTCTGGTGACTGTCCACTTTTCTGTCTCTGAGTGCACCATACTGGACCTGATGACTTTTAGCTGGGATGCATGTATCCAGTGTCTTTTCCCCGTGACTTTTACTGCCATGGGTGCTGTGAGGATCACCACATATTGGCCAGTCCACCGTGGCGTGAGTGTTCCAGATTGGAGCTTTCATACACATACTAGAATTCTGGCCTGTGCCTAAAGTAAAGGAGAGTTAGTACATGGACGAGGGGGATGGGCTTCTTGGACGTTCGATTGACCATTTGCCTAATCCAGTCCAGTTCCTTTAGAGTAGAGAAAAGGTATTGGTTGTCATATTCAGATATTTTTCCCAACCCCAACTTGGGTAACAGGGTTGGGGGTCTGCCAAATAATATTTCATAGGGGAAACATCTGGCCTTAAGGAGGGCAAAAGGTAGGAGACTCACCCAGTTTTTGCCAGATGCCAGAGCCAACTTGGTTAGGGTTTCTTTCAAGGTGCGGTTCATCCTTTAAACCTGTCCTGAACTTTGGGGCTGAAATGCACAGTGCAGTTTCCAATTTATACCCAGGGCTTTAGCCAATTGTTGAGTCACCTGTGCTATGAAGGCTGGACTGTTATCTGACCCTATTCTAAGAAGAAGCCTGATTCTCGGAATGATTTCTGCTATCAGCTTCTTAACTACTACCGTGGTTGTTTCATTTTTAGTCAGGTAGTCTTCTACCCATCCCAAAAATGTATCTACCAGCACCAGGAGATACCTATACCCATATTTTCCAACTTTATTTCAGTAAAGCCTATCTCCCAGTGCTCCCCTGCTTCCATCCCTTGGAGCCTAGTTCCCACTGGAGCTTCAGCACCCCCTCTTTGATTTACTCTGGCACAGAATTCACACCTTGATGTGATGCTTTTGCTGATTTTAGACAAACCTGGGAAATAAAAGTCTCTTTTTATTAGTTCTAATAATTTAGTGCTGCCCATATTCATGGTGTCATGGAGCCCTTTGACTAATTGCCTTCCCACTACTTCAGGTAGATATGTCCTGCCATCAGGCAGGACTAAACAAACTTCTGGGGAAATTTTAGCTTGTAGGACTTCCCCCTGCTCAACATCTTCTGGGGAGTAGCATAGTACCAGGAGTACCCAGCTGGGGACTGTCAGGAGCATTTGGACAGGGGTGAGTGGTAGGAAGGTGGTGGCTTGTGTGAGTTTCTCTGCTAGTCGGCTGCTTTCAGCCTGCAGGGAGTTTCCCTTCTGGTGTCTGTTGCAGTGAACAATGGCTACTCGGTCAGGGAACCAAATGGCTTCTAATAATGCTAGGACTTCAGCTCCATTTTTAATCTCTTTTCTTCCAGATGTTAGGAATCCTTGCTCTTGGTACAGTGCACCATGTACATGGGCTGTAGCAAAGGCATAGTGAATGTCCGTGTAAATATCGACCATTTGGTCTTTTGCTCATCTTAAAGCCTGAGTAAAGGCTATTAGTTTGGCCCATTGGGCAGAGGTGCAATGGCTTAAAGATTGAGCCCAGATAGTTTTGTGTGGCTCTACAACAGCTGCTCCCATGTAACAGATTCCTTCCTTACCAAAACTGCTGACATCTATGTAGAGATTATTGGAAGCCTCCAGCAAAGGCACATCGGTGAGGTCTGGGCATAGCCCCATCATGGTTTCCAGCAAGGGTAAGCAGTCATGGGCCACTGGGGGGTCACTAGAGTCAGGAGCAGGGTGGCAAGATTTAATGCCTCCATTTTTTGAGAATACCACAGGGGTGGGTTCAACAATAAACTTGATATTGTGTGATTCTGGCATTAGATATCTAGTGGTCCAGGGGACTGTGGAGGAGGGATTCTACTGAATGTTGGGCCATTACCACCAGATTTGGGCCAACAGTTAATTTAGAGGCTTCCTTAACTAAAAGGGCAGTGGCCATGACAGCTCTTAGGCAATTGGACCATCTGATAGCTACATAGTCCATGTTTTTTGAGAGGTACGCTAGTGGTCAATGCCAAGGCCCAATGGAATATGTTAAGACTCCTTTGACAACCTCTTGACTTTCATCAACAAATACATGAAAGGGCTTGGACAAGTCAGGTAACCCGAGGGCGGGGGCACTCACCAGAGCTGTTTTCAGGTAAATAAAAGCTTTCTGCTGCTTGTTGGTCTACAACAAGTCACTTCCCTTGCCAGCTGTGGTGGCGTAAAGAGGCTTAGCAATTTCTGCAAATCCAGGCATCCACAGTCTGCAATATCCCCCCATGCCATGGAATTCACGTACCTGTCATTTCGAGGTTGGCTCAGGGATGCCCAATACAGCTTGTATCCTGTCGCATGAAAGTCGCTGATCCCATTTTTCTAAGATGTATCCAAGATATGTTATGGAGTGGGAGCAGAGCTGAGTCTTTTTTGCAGATTCACGATATCCCATTTCTGCTAAGGCTTTGAGTAGGCTGAGAGGTGCCACTTTGCAAGAGTCTGAGTCCGATGCGGCTAGAAAGAGGTCATCTACATACTGAAGTAGGGTAACACCTGGATGCTGCTCTCTGAAGGGGGATAAATCTCACACCAGAGCCTCTCCAAACAAGGTGGGGTTGTTTTTGTATCCTTGGGGAAGCCTGGTCCACGTCAGCTGCCCTCATCCCCCGGGTCAAGGGTCTTCAAAGGCAAATATTGGCTGGCTAATGGTGCCACAGGTATAGAAAAGAATGCATCTTTTAAATCCAGGACAGTGTAGGTAGAATGTTCCAGAGGCAGCTGGCTTAGAAGTGTGTATGGGTTAGGGATGCTAGGGCATATTGTTTCAACCCTCTTATTTACTTCTCTAAGATCGTGTACTGGCTGATAGATTTTGCTGCCTGGCTTTTGCACAGGAAGTAAGGGGGTGTTCCATGGGGACTAGCAAGGAACAAGAATACCTGCATCGAGCAGATGGATGATGTGTTTATCAATTCCAGTCCTAGCTTTGTGGTTGATTGCATAATGCCATACCTGGATGGGGAGAGATGTGCTGAGTACTTTCACCACCATTGGACCTGATGGTGAGCCAGTATGGGGGGGTTGCCTTGGCCCACACTCCCGGAACCAGGTGCTGTAATTCTTGCAGCAACCTATTAGCCACTGGTGGTGTCTCGAGGCCTGTTAGAAGATATTCTTCTGGGATAGGGCAGGTTACTAGGAGTGTCTGGAGCTGAGCGCCAACATTTAGTTTCATCTCACCATCCCAGAAGGAGATGGTGGCTTTCAGTTTTTGTAGCAAGCCTCAACCCAGCAGGGGGTAGGGACAGTAAGGTATAATGAGGAAAGAGTGGGTGACAGTCCCAGATCCAAGATTAATGGTCCAGGTGGTGGTCCAGGAATAACAGTGTATCTTCCCAGTGGCCCCTTGAACTAGAGTATGTTCAACTTTAAAGGGACCAGGGTCCGATTTTAGGGCAGAGTATGTAGCCCCTGTATCAACCAGAAAGTTAAGAGGGTTGATCCCTACTGTTAGTTTCATGATGGGCTCCCTGGTGCTTGGCAAGCCCTGGCCCCACCAGTCTAGCAACTGCAGGGCTGGACTGGGGTCTGCCCAGCATGGGGGGCATTTATTTTTCCAGTGTCCCTTTTCTTTGCAGTAAGCACACTGGTACTTTTCCAGTCCTGATCTACCTTGCCTTGGCTTTCTCTTGTTCCCAGAGAATCCATTGGAGGAAGAGGGCCTAGTGCACTCTGTTGCCATTGTGCTCTGCAGGACCTTTGCCACCTTCTTGGTCTTCCTCCTTATTGTTATACACTTTCTCTGCCACCTCCATCAGTTCAGATAATAGCTTCCCTTCAAACCCCTCTATCCTTTGCAATTTCTTTCATATATCAGGAGCAGATTGTGATAAAAATGCTATATTTATAGACCTACGATTTTCAGGTGCTTCAGGGTTTATAGGGATATAATTCTATAGGCCTCCATTAGACACTGTAAATAGGCAGAGTGAGATTCCCTAGGGTGTTGGGTGGTTTCATTCACCTTAGAAAGATTAGTTGGCTTTCTGGCAGCAGCTCCAAGTCCACGTATGAGAGTCTGGCAAAACCATTCAAGAGCCTCCTTAGCTTTATCCTGATTGTAATTCCAGTCTGGTCTGGTAGAGGGAGCACAGTTTGTATTTGGGTAGGTTCCGAAGTGGGTTGACCGTCTCGACCCATGATGGTTTTTACAGCCTCCCTCTGGATACGACCTCTCTCCGAAGTGGATAGGACCTGTATCAGTTGCTAGCAGTCATCCCAGGTGGGATTATGGGTGAAAAAGATAGTTTCTAGTTGAGAAATTAAGCCATGGGGTTTTTCCAAGAACAGAGGATTTTGATTTTTCTAGTTATACAGGTCTGTAGATGAAAAGGGGGTATATACCATGAACAGGAGACTTTCATCACTCAGACCTGGACCAGTGTGATGGAGGGGCAGTAAGGGGACTAAGCCAGGCAAGTTGTGGGGATATGCAGAAGCCTGATACTGGGTACCCCTTCATGTATGGGGGCACTGGTTAGAGAGGTATCAGTGGGTGTGGGAAGTGGAGTGTAAAGGCAATCTGTAGATGATTGGTTTAGAAGGAGAGGAGGAGGAGTGGATGGGGAGGGGGCAGTTGGTGGGGTATGAGAGGTAGATTTGGGGTGCGTAGGTAAGGGGTTGGTTCATCAGGAGCGTCTTGCAGGACAAAGTTGCCCAGTCCAGCCAGAGACCCAATTTCCATTGAAAGGTCCTGTTAAGAACCCCAGTCCTTTGGTCCTGCAAGATAAATTTTTTGTTTCTTGGGAGTGTCTGTAAGAAGATCTATCCACATCTCAATGTAAGGAATCTAGTCCGAGTGACCAGGTTTGCCATAGATAACCCTCTGGACATTGTAGACTGTTTGGAGTTCTGTCGTTCCTTCAGATGGCCAGCCCACACCAATGGTGTTTTAGGACAAAGAGGAGGATTGACCCATAGTAAC
>JAKSZT010026569.1:0-12486 GCA_026826555.1 Tolypeutes matacus | reverse complement strand
CCCATCGTTGTCTCCTCACCAGGTGACTTGGATGAGTCCATTGAGCTGTAGGGTAGGAGTTGCAGCTCCACCTAGATTTCATGCACACCTGGCACATAGGTAGGTGGGAGGCTCCAGTCTCTGGAAGTATACCTAAGAAACTCCAGCATCACATGTAGGTTTGAATAGAAGGGACTGGTGAACCATGTGCAGGGAGGACTTATTTGAGTCTAATTCTGTCACTCTCAGGAGCACAGATTCCAAAATAGAACCCACTGATAAGGCATCAGTCTCTGGGGCTATCCCCCCTTATATAGGACCAGGGTGTCTCCGGAGCTCTCAGGAACCCCACTGAGTGGGGTGATAGGCACTTAGATGTTCTATGAGCTCCTACTGAGGTGTGCGTAAGAGTTACCTCTGGGATGACCTCCCGACTCTCTGTGAAGTCTCTTAGCCACTTGAACTCATTTGTCTTTACCATTTCCCCCTTTTATTCAAGGTCTTTTTCCAGTTGTGTTGCCAGTTGGCACTTGGGAAAAGTTTTCAATTAGCAATGATCGTGCCTCGGATAAACCTCATTGGCTACGATACTGCCACTGCACAAAGCTGCCAGTTGGCACTTGGTATTAATCCCTCGTTGCCAGGGAGGCTCATCCCCGGGAGTCATGTCCCACGTTGGGGGGAAGGTAATGCAATCATATGCTGAGTTTGGCTTAGAGAGAGGCCACATTTGAGCAACAAGGAGGCTCTCAGGTGGCAACCCTTAGGCACCCCACAACTGCAGGCTAAGTCTCATTTACAAGAGCAAAGACTCACAAGGGTAGTCATCAATAAAAAAAAAAAAAAAACAAAAAAAAAAAAAACAAAAACATCAGTGGGTCATCCTATTTTGAGTTGTCACCAATTTTCAATCATGTTCCTTCCAACTCCCTGACCATCCACCCAAGCCATTGGCAACAGCCCATGAATCAGTGTACAAATGCACATCTGACCATTTCTTCTTCCAAGCAAAATGAACAACTAGGTGCACTGCACAAAGTTCTGCCCACCGGGAGGATTTGTCCTCACCGCTATCCTTCAAGGATGTCCCAGAAAAGGGCTGCAGTGCCACAGCTGTCTACTTTTGGGTGGTACCTGCATATCGTGCAGAACCATCTGTAAACCAGGCCCGAGTTTTCCCATTCTCAGTCAACTGATTGTAAGGGACTCCCCAAGAGGCCAAACCTGTGGGCTGGGAAAGAGAAGGTAACATGGCAGGGGTGGTGACCATGGGCATTTGGGCCACTTACTCATGTAACTTACTTGTGCCTTCAGGACCTACTCGAGCCCTATCTTGTATATACCACTTCCACTTTATAATGGAGTGCTGCTGTGCACGCCCAACTTTATGGTTTGGTGGGTCAGACAATACCCAGCTCATGATAGGCAACTCAGGTCTCATGGTAACTTGATGGCCCAAGGTTAAGTGTTCAGTCTCTACTAAGGTCCAGTAGCAAGCTGAAAGCTGCTTCTCAAAAGGGAAGTAGTTATCTGCAGAGGATGGCAAAGCTTTGCTCAAATATCCTAAGGGTCTGCATTGTGATTCCCTTATAGGGACCTGCCAAAGGCTCCAGACAGCATCTCTGTTTGCCACTGAAACTTCCAGCACCATTGGATCTGCTGGATCATATGGTCCAAGTGGTAGTGCAGCTTGAACAGCAGCCTGGACCTGTTGCAGGGCCTCCTCTTGTTCCAGTCCCCAATCAAAACTAGCAGCTTTTCTGGTCACTCAGTAAAAGGGCCAGAGTAGCACACCCAAATGAGGAGTGTGTTGCCTCCAAAATCCAAAGAGGTCAACTAAGCGATGTGCCTCTTTTTTGGTCATAGGAGGGGCCAGGTGCGACAGCTTATCCTTTACTTTAGAAGGGATAGCTCGATAGGCCCCACACCACTGGACACCTAGAAATTTCACTGAGGTGGAAGGACCCTGTATTTTTGTTGGATTTATCTCCCATCCTCTCTCACACAAATGCCTTACCAACAAATCTAGAGTCTTTGCTACTTCTTGCTTAGTAGGTCCTATCAACATGATATCATCAATATAATGGGCCAGTGTGAGGTCTCGTGGGAGGGAGAGATGATCAAGTCCCTGCGGACAATATTATGACATAGGGTTGGAGAGCTGATATGCCCCTGAGGCAGAACAGTGAAGGTATACTGCTGGCCTTGCCAGCTGAAAGCAAACTGTTTCTGGTTGTCCTTACTAATGGCAATTGAGCAAAAAGCATTTTCCAGATCAACAGCTGCAAACCACATACCAGGGGATGTGATGATTTGCTCAAGCAATGATACCACATCTGGGACAGCAGCTGCAATTGGAGTCACCACCTGGTTAAGTTTACAATAATCTACATTCATCCTCCAAGATCCATCTGTTTTCTGCACAGGCCAAATAGGAGAGTTGAATGGGGATGTGGTGGGAATAACCACCCCTGCATCCTTCAAATCCTTGATGGTGGTACTAATCTCTGTAATCCCTCCCAGAATCCATTATTGCCTTTGATTTACTATTTTGCTAGGCAGGGGGCAGTTCTAGAGGCTTCTTCTTTGCTTTTCCAACCATAATAGCCCTCAGTCCACAAGTCAGGGATACAATGTGGGGATTCTGCCAGTTACTGAGTATGTTGATTACAATTATGCATCTGGAACTGGGGAAATAACTACAGAATGGGTGCAGGGACCCACTGGACCCACTGTGAGATGGACCTGAGCTAAAACTCTGTCAATCACCTGACCTCCATAAGCCCCTACTCTGACTGGTAGACCAGAGTGATGTTTTGGGTCTCCTGGAATTAATGTGACTTCTGAGCCAGTGTCTAATAATCCCTGAAATGTCTGATTATTTCCTTTTCCCCAAAGCACAGTTACTCTGGCAAAAGGCTGTAGATCTCCCTGGGGAAAGGTGGGAGGAAGATTAACGGTATAAAATTTTGGCGGTTTAATAGGATCTTTCCCCAAGGGGACCTGGCCTTCTCCTCATTCAAGGGGCTCTGGGTCTGTAAACTGTCTCAAGTCTGGGAATTGATTAAGGGGCTGTGATTCTCTGCATCTGTAATTTGAGTTAGGGTTTTGTTCACTCGACCTAGAACTCTTTTACTTATACAGATGCAGAAGAAATTTAGTAGACTGCCCATATATTTCACTTCTAGATATCCCATGATCTATTAGCTAACGCCACAACTCTATGTGACTCAGACTATTCTGTGTGCTGCTTTGAATCTGTCTTTCATTGCAGTAGCCATACCCACCTTGCCTTTGGCGATTAACTGCCCATACTTGACTTTTACATTTTACCGAACCGAGATCTGATCATCCCCATAATGTTTAAGGATTCCAATTCCATTACAGCCCTCCCTACAGTAATATCTGGACTGCAGAGAAGAGCAAACACAGAGCTCTTCAGAGAAGATGGACTTAGTCTTACAAATTTATTCCTCACAGTCCTGGTTAAAGGTGTGTCCTCTGGACATTCTTGGTGTGGGTGGGCAGGTCTCAAATGGTAAATCCATTCTAGCATTCCAATCTCTCTAAGCATTTGAATCCCCTCATCTACTGTATACCAGGGCAAATCGGGCATCTCAACATCAGACATGTTAGGCCATGCTTCAGTCTGCCACCCAAACAAACTATTTGAGGGCTTTCTAACCCCTCAAGCTACAGCATTGAATCCAGAATTTCTGCTTAGTGGGCCCATATCAATAAATTCAGCCTGATCCAACTTTATATTTCTTCCACCATTATTCCATACCCTTAGTATCCATTCCCACACATATTCCCCTGATTTCTGTCTATATAAGTTGGAAAATTCATGCAGTTCTTTCAGAGTATAGCGTACTTCCTCATCGGTCACACTTTGTATTTCACCTTTGAGGGCTTGTGATTTTAGTCTAGTAATGGGTCTCAAAGAAAAGAGGGGTGGGGGGTGTGGGTAAGAAGAAGGATTAGGGATGTCTTGCAGGCTACTGATCTGAGGGCATTCCTTTGCATTTTCTTCTGGTGAGACAGGATTAATCTCTTCAGGCAGGGGTTTGAAGACAGATTCCTTAGGGCAGACTGGAAGTTGAGCAGTGCATGCTGGAGTTTGGCCGGCACCTACCTCCTGGCTGGGAGGAGGCCCAGACTCTCTGGGGCAGGCTGGAGGCTGGGCAGTGCAGGCTTCCATTTGGCTGGTACCCACCTCAAGGCTGGAAAGAGGTCCGGACTCCCTGGGGCAGGCTGGAGGCTGTATAATACAAGGTTGACAAGGTGTGGCATCCGCAGGGCAGGCCATTGCAGGTTTATCTGGTAAAGTCTCAGCAGAATTTAGGGTTCCAATGTCCCCACCAATATTATCATTATCCCATATCTCCGTCCCAATCCTCGGGGTTCCACTCCTTTCCAATCAGTGCCTTCACTTTAATTGCAGAAACCCTGCAAGGCTGAGATTTTAGTTTCCTCTGTAATTCTGCTACTCATACAATGAGAGTCTGGGTTTGACTCTCAAATATCTCAAGTCTGTGGCTACAGAAGACAAGATTTTCTTTCAAGGCACAGGTAGAAACTTTCATATCATTCATGTGGCATTTAAGTTTCAAATTTGAAGATTTTAGCTCATCTCTTTCTTTTGTAATTGTATCCAGAGTATCTAGGAGAAGCCAGTCAACATCATTATACTTTCTGACTCCACGAAATTCTCTTAAGGTGTTGAAAACACGCTCACCCAGATTCTTGCTTCTTATAAGTATGGAAGTATGTCTCTATTCCCAGCTCACATCATGGACTGTTAGCAACCTCTTCATTATTGGAAAGGGAGTCACTAGTACCCCTGAGTCCAATTAGAGTAAAGAGCCAATTACAAAACTCCCTGAACCACCTCAGACATCACATGTTTAAGACTCTGTTCCTCAAGAACCACTCCTGGTACCAAGTTGTATTAGTCAGAGTTCTCTCAGGAAACAGAATCAACAGGAGATATCTCTCAACAATACGAGATTTTATAAGAGTCTGTCATGCGACCATGGGGATGCACAAGTCCAGGTTCCACAGGCAGGCTGCAAACCAGGGGCTCTGATGAAAGTCTGATGAAAGGTCCTTGATGAGCTTCTGGGAGAAGTTGGCTGTCCAATGACGAGCTGGGAAATTCTCTCTGAATGTTGAAATCACTTTCCCTTTTAAGGTACTCAACTGATTGGATAAAAGTGTCACCCACTGATGATGCAATCTCCCTGATTGATGCAGATGTAATCAGCCATCCATGCAGTAAACTCACTGGTGATCGAAGTCCATAAATGCTCTTGTATTACAATTAGCCCAGTGCTTCCTGGACCAAACACCTGGACACAATAACCTGGCTGAGTTGACACATTAGCCTAACCATCACACCCATCTTTCTGGTTTGACACCATTAGACTCCCCAGGGTGGGAAACACTAACAGGGAAGACTGGAGGCAGAAAAGCCACTCAGAGGAAAGAGAGAGGAGGGGATTAAACTGACCTCTGTAAGACTGTAGGGTCCCAGAAATGAAAAGTTTAAGAAAAATGGGGCACTGAGTGAGGGATAGAATTTAAATAAGTCATAGAAGTTGTGGTAAACATTATGCACAAAAACAGAACAGACCAAGATTCCTGGAGAAGGAACAGGAAAGGAAGCTTTCTTCTGGAGGTGAAACAATTACACAAAAAATGAAGTCTTAAAAATTTTACTGCATACCCAGGCCAAGAATCAGATGAAGAAGAGCTGGGAAAATCTGATAGTTAAACTTTAGCTATTCTAGAGATCTAGAATAACTTGGACCAAGCATCAAGGATCAGCTTTAACACAATGCCAATCAACAATAAAACCCTATATAAGCTTCTGTATTTCAACTGCTCGTCCCCTCCCAGGTTGTCCTGAGTACCGTTGTGGCAACGGATGTAGGCCATTTTAAATCAGCACACACCACTCAGAACTGTGTGGGAGAGAGTGTGGTCTACAGTGTGAACTGTGGTCTATGGTTGGTGGCAAGGCCCCAGGATGTGTAAGTCCATTGAGGGTGGTGGGCCACACTTGTGGGAGATGTTTGTGTGGGATGTGGTGGGAGGTGTGGGAGGTGGGCAACATGGGAATCCCAGTGGGTTCCGTGTAATATTTTGGGTAATCTAAGCACCTCTTAAAATATATTTATATATATATATAAATAACATTTTTGTAAGCAAATGCACATATATGCATATATATTTATATATCATTTTGCAAATGTTGGTATATATTGTGAAAATTTTGATTTTTACCCACAATAAAAAAAAAACCCTATATAAGAGGAAGAAGCTGATCTTCAGAGTTAAAGATAATCAGATGCCCAGACATCAGCAAAAAATTAAAAGCCATATCAAGAAACAGGAAGATATGTCTCAGTCAAAGGAGCAAATTGAAAAGTCAGAGGAGATACAGAATATGGAACAACTAATCAAAGATGTTCAAACAAATCTCCTAAATCATTTCAAGGAGATGGCTAAATAACTAAAGGATATCAAGAAGACACTGGGGGAGCATAAAGAAGAATTTGAAAACATGCAAAGAAAAATAACAGTTATGGGAATGAAAGTCACAATAGATGAAATTAAAAATACACTAGCAGCTTACAACAGCAGGCTTGAAGAGGCAGAACAAAGGATCAGTAAGTGAGAAGATGGGGCATCCAAAATCAGACAGAAGGACAGATAGAGAAAAGAATGGGAAAAAAATGAGCAGGGTCTTGGGGATCTGAATGACAGCATGAAGCAACAAAAATATGTGTCATGGGTGTCCCAGAAAGAGAAGAGAAAGGAAAGGGGCGGAAAGAATATTTGAGGAAATAATGGTTGAAAAATTTCAAACTCTTATGAAAGACATAGATATCCATATCCAAGAGTCACAACATACTCCAAACCAAATAAATCTGAATAGAACTACTCCAAGAGAAATATTATTCAGAATGTCAAATGCATAGGATAAAGAGAATTCTGAAAGCATCAAGAGAAAAGTGGTTCATTACATACAAGGGGCAACCAATAAGACTAAGTGTTAATTTCTCATCAGAAACCATGGAGGCAAGAAGGCAGTGGTATGATAAATTTAAGATACTGAGAGAGAAAAACTGCCAGCCAAGAATTCTCTATCCAGCAAAACCCTTCTTCAAAAATGATGGCGAGTTTAAGATATTCACAGATAAACAGAAGCTGAGAGAGTTTGTTAACAAGAGGCCTGCCTTACCAGAAATACTAAAGGGAGTCCTGCAGGTTGAAAGGAAAAGACAGGAGAGAGACGCTTGGAGGAGAGTGTAGAAATGAAGACTATCAGTAAAGATAACTAAAAGAGTTTAAAAAGACAAAAATAAGACAAAACATATAAAAGACAAAGGATAAAATGGTTGAAGTAAGTACTGCCTTTACAATAACAACATTGAATGTTAATGGACTAAACTCCTCAATCAAAAGACACAGATTGGCATAATGAATAAAAAATATGATCTATCTATATGCTGTCTACAAAAATACTCACAGACCTAAGGATATAAATAGGTTGAAAGTGAAAGGCTAGATATTGATATTCCATGCAAACTGTAACAACAACAACAAAAACTGGAGTAGCTATATTATATTGGACAAAATAGAATTTAAAAGCAAAGCTGTTATAAGAGACAAACAAGGTCATCATATATTACTAAAAGGGGCAATCAACTAAGAAGAAATAACAATCATAAACACTTATGCACCTAACTAAAGTGCCCCAAAATACATGAGACAAACACTGGCAAAACTGAAGGGAGAAATAGATATCACTACATTAACAATTAGAGACTCCAATACAATACATTCATCAAAAGATGGATCATAGAGAGAAGATCAATAAGGAAACATAGAAATTGAATAATTTGATAAATGTACTAGACCTAACAGACATATACAAAACAATTCACTCCCAAAGAGCAGGATATGCATTCTCTCAAGTGCTCATGGATTATTCTCCAGGATAGACCAAATGTTGGGTCACAAAACAGGTCTCAATAAATTTTAAAAGGCTGAAATTATAAAAAGCACTTTCTTATATCATAATGGAATGAAGCTGGAAATCAATAACAGGCAGAGGTCTGGGAAATTCACAAATTTATGAAGGTTAAACAATACACTAAAACAATCAGGGGGTAAAGGAAGAAGTTCTAAGAGAAATCAGTAACTCTCTTGAGAAGAATGAAAATCAGCACAACATATCTAAACTTATGGGATGTAGCAAAGGCAGAATTAAGAGGGAAACTTGTAGCCCTAAACACCTACATTTAAAAATAAGAAAGATCTAAAATCATAGCCCTAATGGCATACTTGGAAGAACTAGGAAAAGAAGAGCAAACTAAACCCAAAGCAAGCAGAAGGAAAGAAATAAAGAGATTAGAGCAGAAATAAATGAAATTGAGAATAACAAAACAAGAGAGAGAATTAATAAAACCAAAAGTGGTCCTTTGAGAAGATCAGAAAATTTGGCAAACCTTTTGCCAGACTGAAAAAGGAAAAAAGAGAGATGATGCAAATAAAATTAGAAATGAGAGAGGGAACATTACTACTGACCCCACAGAAATAAAAAAGATAAGAGGATACTATGAACAACTGTACACCAACAAACTAGACAACTTAGATGAAATGGACAATTTCCTAGAAATACATGAACAACTTACACTCATGCTAGAAGAAAGAGATTTCAACAAACCAATCACAAATGATAGATGGAAAATGTGCTTATTGAAATTTCTTCACTTAAGCAGCTTTGAAAATTCTAAAACTGATCTGGTTTTCTATTAATCTAATTTTAATCTAAGTTTACTCTTTGCACTTAATTCCCTGAAGGACCTTCTCAGTTTTGCTTACAGGAATAAGATAACATCTCAAAGCAAAATCAGACAGAATGGTATAAATCTGTAACTTTTCCCAGAGACAAAAACTTTGATATCCTTGAGTGGTTGAGAAAGGAGCCAGGAAAGACTTGCACCTGCATAACCATATCTAAACTGTGATTTATTAGCCACTGAAATCAAGGACAAGTTGAATATACTTGAGACAACACAGGACTGAGATTTTGCATATACCTTCCTCACAAGACCCCTGGCATCATTTTTTTTTTCACTTGTTTTTCTTCTCAACTACCGCCCCCCCCCCGCCTTTTTTTTTCTTTCTTCCTCCTATAAAAACCCTAGCTCCTCTTTTCACTTTGAATTGGTTTTGGGAAGGTTCTCCCAGTTCCTTGCTTGTGCATTTGCAATAAATCACCTTCTCACTAAAAGGCACGTTTGTCCTTTTAGCACAGAAATTGGGCAGGCCTGTCTATTGGAAATAGCTGTCCTTATGGTAACAATTGGCGATCGTGAAGGGACCCATGCTGCTCTGGGTTGCAGTCCCCCGAGCAGCTCTGATCTGTGTCTTGTCAGCTGCAGAGATTCCCTGGATCCCTCAGCTCCATGCCTAGAAGCTGCCTGGGGATCTCCCTGGAGGACCAAGGCTGGAGGTTCTGGGCAAGATTTCTGCCATGAGCGGACACTGGGCACTTTGTGTGAAGGTGATTCTGAATCTGGGTCTTTCCCTGTGCTAGGTAAGTTGTTTTTGGGGGTTATTTTTTTTTTTTAAGATTTATGTATTTATTTTACTTTTATCCATTTTAACCCATCCTTCCCCTGCCATTTTGGCTGTTTTGTGTCCATTTGCTGGGCAATTCTCTGTGTCTGTTTCCTGCCCTCTCTTCTCATCCTTCTCCTCCTGTCTTCACCAGGATTTGATCCTGGGAACCTCCAATGTGGGAGAGAGAGGCATTCTGCCACCTGTGCCACCTCAGTTCCTTGTTTTTTGGAGCGTCTCGTCTTGGCTCTCCCTTGTATCACTCTCCTGTTATGTCATCATCTTGCTATGGCTTGGAAGGGCCTGGCAGGCCTGCATGCCTTCTATGTTTTTTTCTTTTATTTTACCAGGAGATCCCTGGGATTGAACCCAGGTCCCACCATATAGGAGATGGACACCCAACCATTTGAGCCACATCTGCCCCCCTGCTAGGTAAGTTTGTAAAATTCTCTCTTCTGTTCTGATCTTTGCTTACTTTTACTTTGTGGTCTGCTTGTTCAGAGGAGACATTTGAATTAAATTTGTTGGTCTGCTGTTACTGAGGAGACTGTGGATTAGTCACACTTCCTGACTTAAAAACTTATTGCAAAGCTACAGTGGTCAAAACAGCATGGTACTGACACAAGGATAGATGTATAGACCAATGGAATTGAATTGAGAGTTCAGAAATAGATCATCACATCTATGGCCAGTTGATTTTTGACAAGGCAGCCAAGTCCACTCAATTGGGAAAAAATACTCTCTTCAACAAATAGTGCTGGGAGAATTGATTATCCATATGCAAAATAGTGAAGGTGGACCCCTACCTCACACCATATATAAAAATGAACTCAAGATAGAACAAAGACTTAAATATAAGAACCAGGACTATGAAACTTCTAGAAGAAAACATAGGGAAGCATCTTTAGTATCTTGTGTTAGGCAATGGTTTTTTAGACTCTACACTCAGAGCAAAAGCAACAAAAGAAAAAATAGAACAGTGGGACCTCATCAAAATAAAAAAAAAAAGTCTGTGCCTCAAAGTACTTTACCATGAAAGTGAAAAGATGACTTACTCAATGGAGAAATATTTGGAAACTACATATTTGATAAGGGTTTAGTATATAGAATATATTTTTAAAATCCTACAACTCAACAATAAAAAGACAAACCCAATTAAAAATAGGCAAAAACAAAAAAAAAACCATGAATATATACACTTCTCCAAAAAAGATATACAAATGGCCAAAAAAGCACATAAAAAAGATGCTCAATATCATTAGCTATTAGGGAACTGAAAATCATAAACCACAATGAGATACCATTTCACACCCAGTAGAATGGCTACTATTTAAAAAACCCAGAAAACTACAAGTGTTGGAGAGGATGTGCAGAAATAGGGGCACTCGTTCAGTGCTGATAGGAGTGTAAATTGGTGCAGCTGCTGTGGAAGAAAAAAAATTGCTGAAAAACTAAAGACCAAAATAAATGGAGAGACATGCCATGTTCATGGACTGGAAGACTTACTATAGTTAGGCTGTCAATACTACCAAAAGCAACTTAGAGATTTGGCAGTTCCTCAGAAAGTTAAGGATCTAATTACTCTATTACCCAGCAATCCCATGTCTAGGTCTATGCCCAAAAGAATTTAAAGCAGGGACTCAAACATATTTGCACACCAATGTTCATAGCTGTATTATTCACAGCTGCCAAAAGATGGAAGCAACCCTAGTATCCCTCAATGAATGGATAAATAAAATGTGGTAAGACACACACACACACACACACACAGAGGAATATCATCAGCCATAAAAACGTATGAAGTTCTGATATATGCATCACGATGGATGAACCTTGAAGACATCATGCTAAGTGAAATAAAGGACAAATATTGTACGATCACTTTGAGATAAATAATTAGAATAAGCAAACTCATAGAGTCAGAATCTGGAATACAGGTTGCCATGGGGATGGGTTGCAGATAGGGAATGGGGAGTTAAGGCTTAAATTGCACAGAGTTTCTATCTGGGGTGATTGTAAAGTTTGGTAATGGATGGTGGTGATGGTCGCACAACATTGTGAATGTAATTAACAGCACTGAATATGTGAACCGTGGTTATAAGGGAAATTTTAGTTGTATGTCACTAGAATAAAAATGTTTAAATTATGATATATAAATTTTTTAAAAGTAAACATAGAATTACCATATGACCTGGCAATTTCAGTCCTAGGTATCTACCCAAGAGAAATGAATATATATTCACAGAAAAACTTGTATATTTATGTTCATAGAAGTATTCCTCATAATAGCCAAAAAGTGGAAACAATCCAAATGTCCATAAATGATGACTGGATAAATAAAATGTGGTATATCCAACAATTGAATGTTATTTGGCAATAAGAAGAAATGAAGTACTGTTACATGCTACAACATGGATGAACCTCAAAAATATTATACTAAGTGAAAGAAGTCAATCACAAAGACCACACATACTGTACGATTCTATTTATATGAAATGTCCAGAATAGGCAGATCTATAGAGGCAGAAAGTCGATTAATGGCTGCCTAGGGTTGGGGAGGTTAGGAAGAAATTGGGGGGAGTGACTATTAAAGAGTACAAGGTTTCTTTTTGGGGTGATGATTGAACAACCATGAGTATACTAAAAAGCATTAATGGTATACTTTAAATGGGTGGATTGTATGGTGTGTGAATTATAATTCAATAAAGCTGTTACTAAGAAAAAAAGTCAATAATTTGTATTTCTATACACTAGCATGATAAAAAAAAAAGAGAGTACAAACATATTCCATTTACAATAGCATTAAAAAGAATAAAACATTTAGGAATAAATATACATAAATTACATAAAAATTGTTAGGTACAAGATAGT
>JAKSZT010026559.1:3082-24678 GCA_026826555.1 Tolypeutes matacus | reverse complement strand
ATATATATATATATATATATATATATTTTAAAGGCATTTCTTTTGCTTTTTTCCCTATTTTTTTGAATGTCCCAATCTGCTAATTATATTTTGTTTTGTTTTTTGTTTGATTGTTTTTTTGTTTTTGTTTTTTTTTTCCTGAGTTTCCATATGTTTGTCTCTTGCATGTAAGCTTATCATTGTTGTTTCTTTTTCCTATTAAGTGTATTTGATTATTTTATGGACTACATGTTCATAGAAGATTTAGATCACAGAAGGGTTACAATAGATACTGCAGGGGATTATTGGTGGGGGGTGTCTGGGAGGGGGGTTTCATGGGAGTTAGTTCATCCGAATATACATGAAAGATATACAAAATTGTTCAAAAGATCAAAAGATGGGGCATGGTCACGATGGGTGGACAATCACACAATAAATGAGGGAATCTGAATTCCTAGCCTGGAGAGCTCTGCCACAGTCTCCAAGAGAGCAGCAAGAGTCCTCTGAGTGCAGGGACAGTGTCTGTCAAAAGAGGATGACCCACTGATGAGTTCTTTTTATTGATGACTACCCTTGTGAGTCTTTGCTCTTGTAACTGAGACTTAGCTTGCTGTTCTGGGCTGCCTAAGGGTTGCCACCTGAGAGCCTCCTTGTTGCTCAAATGTGGCCTCTCTCTAAGCCAAACTCAGTATATGAATGCATTACCTTCCCCCCAACATGGGACATGACTCCCGGGGATGAGCCTCCCTGGCAATGAGGGATTAATACCAAGTGCCAACTGGCAATATGACTGGAAAAAGACCTTGAATAAAAGGGGGAAAAGGTAACGACAAATGAGTTCAAGTGGCTAAGAGACTTCAAAGAGAGTCGGGAAGTCATCCCAGAGGTAACGCTTACGCACACCTCAGTAGGAACTCATAGAACATCAAAGTGCATATCACCCCACACAGAGGGGCTCCTGAGAGCTCTGGAGACACCCAGGTCCTATATAAGGGGGGATAGCCCCAGAGACTGACACCTTATCAGTGGGCTCTATTTTGGACTCTGTGCTCTTGAGAGTGACAGAATTGGACTCAAATAAGTCTTCCCTGCACATGGTCCATCAGTCCCTTCTATTCAAACCTATATGTGATGCTAGAGTTTTTAGGTATACTTCCAGAGACTGGAGTCTCTGACCTATCTATGTGCCAGGTGTGCGTGGAATCTCGGTGGAGCTGCAACTCCTACCCTACAGCTCAATGGACTCATCCAAGTCACCTGTCAAGAAGACAATGATGGACAATGGCCCTCCCAGGGAATGGAGAGGGCCTGCATCTGCAGGCAGGATCATCCCACCCACCATATCCATGGGATATAAGTCCTCTCTCACTTGGAGGTGGAGTGGACATCACCATCCCAGTCCCCTCAGGATTGGGGGAAGAACTATTGACTAGCGTGGACTTGATGGTATTCTGTTGTATACATATGGTGATTCTAGCAGTGGAAGAAATTATAACAGTGAGGTGGAGCCAGTGGCCACTGGACACTTTCGGGGCAGGGAGGGTATGTGCAGTTGAAATACAGGGGCTTTTTCAGGATTTGGAGGTTGTCCTGAGTGCCGTTGTGGCAACGGATGTAGGCCATTTTAAATCAGCACACACTATTCAGAACTGTGTGGGAGAGAGTGTGGTCTATGATGTGAACTGTGGTCTATAGTTGATGGCAAGGCCCCAGGATGTGTAAGTCCATTGAGGGTGATTGGTCACACATGTGGGAGATGTTTGTGTGGGATGTGGTGGGAGGTGTGGGAGGTGGGGAACATGGGAATCCCGGTAGGTTCCGTGTAATATTTAGGTAATCTAAGCACCTCTTAAAAAAAAAAAAAATATATATATATATATATATATATATATACACACACACACATATATAAAAATAACATTTTTGTAAGCAAATGCACATATATGCATATATATTTATATATCATTTTACAAATATTGTTATGTATTGTGAAAATTTTGATTTTTACCCACAATAAAAATTAAATAAATTAAAAAAAAAAAAAAAAAAGAGATGTCAACAGGAACGCATTTGGTAACAGGATTTTTTTTATTTTTTAATTTTAATTTTTGGGGGAATAGATTTTTTTATATAACATCAGTTCACAGTGGGTATAGAAGATAATATTTCATAAATATTTCATATTTCTCCTTATTTCCATTTTTATGTTTAAAAATTTATAGTATTCTATTATGACAACCCATGTCTTTTATTTTCCCTTTTAAAGCTATCTCAACACTTTGTGTCTGAACAAAGACAATTGCTTCTAAATTTCATCTTTAATACTATTAAAGTGATAATAATATGCAAGTATGGCAGATTGTATTTTCCAATGATGGCTGCAGCTCTTTCACACTTCCCACATGCTCTTAGACTGTGTGACTATGTCACTCTTCCCGACAAGAGGTGGTGTCATGTTGCCTCCCCTTGAATCCAGGTGGGCTTATGTCTGTTGGGCACGTTAGAGTATGATGGAATTGACACTGACATTTCAGGCTAGGTCAGATAAAGCCAAGTACCTGCTACCAGTGTTATCAGGAAACTCCCTTTCCTGAGGCTCCTCCCTGAGATGCTCCTTCTCAGAACCCCAGTATGCTAGGAGAAGCCAAAACCACGCAACAGCCTCCTTGGATACCCTGATAAAAATCCTCTTTGCAACAGCCTTCAGGTTATCCAAATACAGATGTCAGAATTGTGAGTATAGAGGCCTTCTGGAAGTGAATTCCCTAAGTGTAGGTGTTCCAGCCTCAATCATTAAAGTCATCCTCCTGTGACTCCAGACATAATGGAACAGAGAAGTGCCATCTTCACTAACGACTACCCAAATTTCTAAGCCATGGAACCCCTGAACATAAAGAAACACTTGTTTTACGTATCAAAATGTGGAGTGATTTGTTACATAGAAAGGCCAATCATAAGAACAAGTTAACCTAACAGGATCTAATTCTTCTTGTCTTAAATTATTATGCAGCATTCATCTAGAAATACACTACCACACCATTGTAAAGTGGACACATTTATTTGATTATTTATTAATTTTGGTAGAGATGGTAGATTAAATTGAACTATGCAACTTTATTTTTGAACTGGATATACGCTTATCTTTGTTTTAATCTGTTAGATTAACTTGAATTTATGAAGACTAATTCTTTGGCTTTTACTGCTTTCACATCATGCATAGAATACTGAAATCATCTGCCTTGCTTAAGCTTCATGAAAACTATCCATGCTCAAGGAAATTCGTAGCCTTTGAGATAAAATGCCTTAATCCAGTAACCCTAACTGAAAGAAATAGATGTCAGAAATGAAACATATTTGAAAGGAAAACTAAGAAAGAAAGAAACACACACACACAAAGCAGCTGATAATTCCACTCCTAGGTGCATACCTAAAACAATTGAAAGCAATGATCCCAACAGATATTTGCTCATGCATATTCATAGTGGCATTATTCACAATTGTCAAAAGGGGGAAAAACCTAAGTGTCCAGTAACAGATGAATGCATAAACCAAATGTGGTATATCCATACAATGGGATATTTTCAGCAATAAAAATGAAATGAAGTGCTAGTAAATGCTACACCATGGATGAACCTTGAAGACATCATGTTGCATGAAATATGCCATTCACAAAGAAACAAATATCCTATGGTTTAACTTCTATGAAATACACAGAGTAAGCAAATTCATAAACACAGAAATCAGAATAATGGTTAACAGAGATGGGAGGAAGAGGGAATGTGGAGTTATTGTTAAATGAGTATGATAAAAATAGTCAAAGTACAAGGCCAACAAGCCCACTCAACTGGGACAAAATCGTCTCTTCAACAAATGTTGTTGGGAGAATTGGTTATCCATATCCAAAGGAATGAGAGAGGATCACCATATCATGCCCTATATAAAAATTAACACAAGATGGATCAAAGATGTAAATTTAAAAACCAAAACCACGAAGCTCCTCAAAGATAAAGTAGGGAAGGAGCTATGAAATCTTGTAAAAGGAAATGGTTTCATAAACTTTAACCCAAAGAGCGAGCAACAAAATAAAAAAATAGATAAGTGGGACTTCCTCAAAATTAAAACCTTTTGTAATTCAAAGGAGTTTGTCAAGAAAGTGAAAAGGCAGCTACTCAATGGGAGAAAACATTTGGTAACCGTTTATCTGATAAGGCCCTAATATACAGCATATATAAAGAAATCCTATGTCTTGAAAATAAAAAGACAAATAACCCACTTAAAAAATTGGCAAGAGATTTGAATAAACACTTTTCCAAAAAATAAACACAAATGGCTAAAAAGCACAGGAAAATATGTTCAACATCACTAGCTATTAGGGAAATGAAAATGAACATTACAATGTTATATCATCTTACACCTATTAGACTAGCAGCTATTAAATAAACAAAACAAAACAGAGAACTACAAGTGTTGGAGATGTTATAGAGGAAAGGGGAAACTCATTCACTGCTGGTAGGAATGTAGAATGGTCCACCATTGTGGAGGACAGTTTGGTGGTTTCTCAGGAAGTTATCTATAGAACTTGCCCTATGATCCAGCATTCCCACTGCTGGGTATATACCTAGAAGAAATGAAAGCAGGGACAAGAACAGATGTATGCACACCATTGTTCATAGTGACATTATTCACTATTGCCAAAAGTTGGAAGCCACTCAAGTGTACATCAACAGATGAATGAATAAGCAAATTTTTGTATATACACACAATAAAATATTACTCAGCTTTAAATAAGAATGAAGTATTGACACATGGGACAACATGGATGATTCTTGAAGACTTATGTTGAGTGGAGTAAGCCAGTCACTAAAGGACAAATATTACATGTCCTCACTGATATGACTTAAGTAAATTGAGCAGACTCACAGAGCTAGAGTCTGGAAGATAAGTTTTCAGGAGACAGATGGGGAGTAGAGTGTGATGAACCAATGCTCGATATGGGCAAAACCTAAGATAAGATGGAAGAGGGTGGTTTGGCAGTGGATGGGGTGATAGTGATGCAGGGATGTGAGTGGGGTCAACGGTGCTAGAATGTATAGATGAGCGGGATGGGGGGGGATTATGTTGGACTATCCATGGACCTGAAGGGAAGGCTGGAGGAAGGGACAGGTGAACTCTAAGGACTTGCAGGTCTGTGGTTAAAATTACAATAATGGGAACGTTCTTTTAGCAAATATGGCAGGAGAACATTTTTGATGCAGTGTGTGGAGGTGGGGGGTATATATGGGAAAGTGCACCCATGAGGCATTCTTTTGTGGAATGTGAAAGTGCCCATCATGTCCTAGAGTGTTATTTCACTGGGTGGAGATCCACACAACAAACAAGGAAATATTAAATTCCCATCCTGGGGAGTCCTGCTAGGTTCTCATATAGAAGGGAAACTGTCTCTTGAGAACATAGACAGTGACTAACAAAAAAAAGACGAACTAATATGTGAAGCCTTCAATATTAATGCATGTAACTAAGAACCCAATTCTTCAAAAATTGCAGTCTAGTGGTTGTCATGGGTGCTGGGAGTGAGGGGGTGAGGGAGGAATGGATGGAACGTGGGGCATTTTGGGGACACTGGAATTGTTCTGCGTGATCTTGAAATAGTGGATACAAGCTGTTATGCATTTTGTTAGAACTTGTGGTATATGGGGCAGAATGTGAACCATAGTATGGACAAATAACTATGGTTAGTGGCAATGCTTCACTGTTTATTTATCAGTTGTAACAAATGTACCATACTCAGTAAGATGTTATTGATGGGGGAAAATGTGAGAGGGGGAGGGGGTGAGGTATATGGGAATCTCCTATATTTTCTATGTGATTTTTCTGTTACTTAAAGATTATTTGAAAATAAAGTGAAAATATCAAGACACGGAGGGAACATACAGAAGAAATTTTCACTGTACCTAAAAGTTAACAGGTCTTAGTGGAATGAAAGACATTCATTATTTTTTAATTTTTTAATATTTTTATTTATATATTTTTTTCATTTTATTCTTTATTTTTCATTTTGTATTTTTTACTATTATTTTTTGGCTTTGTTTTTGGGGAGATTTTGGATTGCAAAAGAGTCAACTGTGGCAGAGGAGGATCACTGTTGCAGGATGTCTTGGAGGAGGATGTTTGGGGAGGTATTCACCTGGGGCATGACTCTATGGGATATGAATGTGTTCAAGTGGTCATGGGGTGTTGTTTCAGGTGGAGATACATACAATAACCAAAAGAATATTGAATTCCCATCCTGAGGAGTCCTGTTACATACTCTAAGAGAGTGGCAAGAATCACTAGAATACTTGGGCAGTGCCTAGCGAAGAGGACAGAACAATACTCCAGGCCCTTGATATTGATGCCTGTACTCATGACCTTGTTCTTGTAAAATTGAAACTTAGGCTAGTCTTAAAAGTTACCTCCTGAAAACCTCCTTGTTGCTCTAATGTGGCCTCTCTCTAAGCCAAACTCAGCATATAAAGTCACTACCTTCCCCCTGGCATGGGACATGACTCCCAGGGATGAGCCAGCCAACCTGGCATTGAGAAATTATTACCAAGCACCAACTAGCAATGCACTTGGAAAAAGACTTTGATCAAAAGGTGGGAATATTAATTACAAATTAGTTCTTATGGCTAAGATATTTCAAAGTGAGTCAGGAGGTCACTCCAGTGGTTAACTTATGCACATTTTAGAAGGATTTCACTGACCTCCACAGTAAATAGTGTCTCAAGAAGAGGTGTTCCAGAGGACTCTAGAGACTTCTCTACACTACAGGCAGGGCAAACATCCCCAGGAAAGTGGCACTATGGTAGCAGCCTCACCTTGGAATAAATGATAACCTATCCCCCAATATATTGGAGTTGGACTCTTTTATAATTTTCCTACACATGGTTCTTATGGCCTTTTTATTTTTTAATTAGCACTATACCTTTCAATGTGTCCCAGAGACTTAAATTTTCTGGCTGTTCATATGCCATTTGAGCCCTGAATCTCAGCAGTGTTGCAGTCAACACCTACCCTGAAATTCATCAGACTCACCCAGGACAACTAACAAAAGTTTAATGATTTACAATGCCCATCCTCAATAATAGAGAGTATCTACAATTGCAAACAAGACAGTTCCAGCCATCTACCTCATGGGATCTAAACCCCTCTCAATTAGAAGCAGAGTGGACATCACCATCCCCAAATCCTTAAGACTGAAGAATGTACAAACATTAGGGGGGATTGCAACTATGCACTAAAGTATATTTATTATTCTAGTAATGGAAGAACTCATAGTATTGATAAAAAGACAGTGGTAACCAGAGGGTCCGAGGGAAAGGAGAGGGAAGAATAGGTGTAACATGGGGGCATTTTGGGGACATAGAAATTGTTCTGCAAGACATTGTAATGATGGATACAGGCTGTTATACATTTTGTCAAAACCTATAAAATTTTATGGTGCAAAGTGTAAACCATAATGTAAACTATAGACCATGGTTACTAGCAATACTTCAATATGTTTTCATCAATTGTAACAAATGTACCACACTAATGAAAGATGTTAATAGGGAAAAGTGTGGGAGGCTAAAGGGGTGAGGTATATGGGAATCCCCTATATCTTTGATGTAACATGTATATTACCTAAACCTTCTTTTGAAAAAAATAAAATAAAATAATCAAAATAGATTTTGGTAAAAGTTACATACTATTATAAATATACGTAATATTATAGAATAAATATTAAAATTGTTAAAATGTATTTTATGTTATGTATAATTTATTACAATTATAAATAAATAATTAAATTTTGAACTGTATCCAACATAAACTCTGTTTATAAAGGTTAAAGCCCTTTACAATCCTGAGGTTCTGAAGCTGTCTTCTGATTTGGAAAGTTTAAATACTTCAAGTTAAAAGCTTTAAAATGATTTAAAATTTTGCACAAGAGAAAAATGAAATGAATGTATAGAGTCTTGTCCTAATAAACATCATTTTCAATTGGTATATGCCTTAAATTATAACTTCATTTTAATCATCTTATCTGGTTACAATGTGCTAATTCATAATTTATCATTCAACATTCTCAAAATCTAAAAAAAAAATGGATGAAAATTTGAATCATGTGGCACCTACATACATCTCAAAAGCTAGTTAGTATATTCATAATGATCTTGCCAAAATCATCCTCAATTTGCTGCAAAATTACACTACACAGTGAAAATTCATGCCTGATATAGCGATACAGTCAGATATTCAAAAGACTTGGGGGTAAACAATTGCTATCATTATATGCCATAAATTGCTAATTTTGTAACATAAAAAAAACAATATTCTCACTCAAGGCAAAAGTTTGGAAAAATGACTCATAATTTGAAAAACAAAATTGATATGTAACATAATACTTGTGAAAAATGGTAAATGAGCATATGTGTACTCAATAAAAAAAGTTAAAAAAAATTCCTCAAGGGGGAACAATATTAGATAACCAAGAAAAGTAGCAGTAGGACATTTTGCCATAGCTAGGCCTCTGGCCAAGAGCTTAGAGGTTGTCCCTCAAAGAAGCATACTGAGACCAGCATGCACCACAGAGAATAGCATCAAATTAATGGTTTTGCCTAATTATGGACAAAGAGTGTTATAGAAGGGTGATAAAGAGAATATGATTATCCGAGGCACAAAAAAAGTTTAAATCTCATTTCTGTAACAGAAGAGCTTTGTGACTATATGTCAGTGTGGCTTAACTGCTCTAAACTACAGTTTTCTTACCTTTAGAAATGGAAATATAAAATTAGGAAAAAAATTAAAATTCACCCAGTAACAGCTTGTTATAATAATTACTACTATTAACATAGGCTTAAAAAAAAAGTGGAAACAAGAATGAGAGTTGTGAACATCTGTCTGTCTCCCTCCAGCTGTGGATTTGAGGAGATGTTCCAAGCATCAACTAGTTACATATCTGTAATGCCTTCTGATAACACATACCATTGCTGGTCAACACATCATGCATTGTTATGGGATAATTCAACAAAATGGGAGAAAAATGGGTTTCTGAAAAACCATTGAAGACCAACCCAAAGAACATAGCTCACAATATTCTCTTGAATAGGACAGAAATTTTCAAAGAGCTTCTTTGACATTGTCAATTGAGCATGTCACCATGAAAAGGCCAAAAGATGCAGAGGTAAAAAAGAAAAACAAAAGATGAAATTAAAAGTAAGTCATAATTTAAACAAATGCAGTGCAATTATAATTTTACTATGTCCTGTACCTTTGAAATTCTGACCTCTCTGCTGCTTCAACATATACCTTTTGGAAACTTTCTACATGTTCTTTGTTGTATCCATTGGGTTGAATGGGGATTGATAAAAATGCAAAAATTCTGGCTGGTCTTAATATCTGATACATGTTCATCAGTACCAAGTGGGTCCTCAATGCTACCTTATAATTATACCATACACTCTTTACATTTACTTTCCCACTCTCCCATGTGACCATTTCATACTTGCTTCTTTTTCCTCAAACACTCCACTTCTCTATTCCCCTCATCATCCTCAGCAGATGGCCAGGCCTCAATAAAAAGAGAACTTTCACAGAAACACACCAACCAGCATCTGAACCCACATACCTTAGCTTCCTGTTAACAGATGTGAACTCTACAGCTCCCATTAATATCAAATACCTCTACTGGTCCATTTGCTCCCATTTCCTTTTTCCTACTCCAGGGATAAATTTCAGTAATTTCCTTCCTTTCTTTCTTATGTCATTGAAGTTTCTCTTTCTACTGGAATATTTCCATCAGCGTTCAAACAAGGTGTTTTATTTGCCATCCCAATCACAAGGACAGAGATTGAAACAGTCATCAAAAACCTCCCAAAGATGAAAAGCCCAGGACCAGACTTTTCAGGTGAATTTTATGAATCATTCAAAGATTATCTAATACCAATCTTGCTCAAGCTCTTCAAAAAAAATTGAACAAGAAAGAATGCTACCAATTTCATTCTATGAAGCCAACACCACCCTAATACCAAAAATAGATAAGATACTACCAAATAAACCCCAGAAAATTACAGACCAATATCTCTAATGAATATAGTTGCAAAAATCCTCAACAACATATATGAAAAACAAATCCAAAAGCACACATAAAAGAATATACAACACGATCAAGTGGGTTTTATCCCAGGTATGCAAGGGTGGTTCAACACAAGAAAATCAATTAGTGTAATAAACCATACTGATAATTTGAAGAAGAAAAATAACATGATCCCCCTCAATTCACTTGACAAAAAACAGCACCTTTCCTTGATTAAAAAAACACTCCAAAAGATAGGAACAGAAGGAAGCTTTTTCTATATGGTAAAATGCATATATGAAAAACCTACAGCTGACATTGTACTCAATGGTGAAAGAGTGAAAGCTTTCCCACTGAGATCAGGAATAAGACAAGGATGCCCACAGTTACCATTGTTATTCAATATTGTGCTAGAGAGTCTGGCTAGAGCAATTAGGCTAGATAAAGAATCAAAAGACATCCAGATAAGAAAGGAAGAATTAAAACTTACACTATTTGCTGATGATATACTCCTATATCTAGAAAACCCTGAAAAATCCACTAGGAAATCTACTAGAATTAATAGATGAGTTCAGCAAAGTTGCACTTACAAGATTAATATGCAGAAATCAATAGAGCTTCTATACACTAGGATATGCGACCTGAAGAGGAAATCAGAAAATAATTTCCATATATAGCATCAACCAAAAAATCCAATATTTAGGAATAAACTTAACCAAGGACATAAAGGACCTGTATTTAGAAAACTACAAAGCATTGCTAAAAGAAACAAGAGAAGACTTAATTAAATGGAAGTACACTTCAGAGTTCGTGGATTGGAAGACTAAATATCTTTACTATGTCAATTCAACCCAAACTGATTTACAGATTCAATGCAGTCGCTATAAAAATCCCAACCACCTTTTTGCAGAAATGGAAAAGCCAATAATAAAATTTAATTCACAGGGTAAGTGGCCCTGAATAGACAAAAATATCTTTAAAATGAATAAAGAAGTTGGAAAACTCTCATTTCCTGACTTTAAAGCATATTACTTAATTACAGTGTTAAAAAGAGCAATGATACTGACATAAAGATATTCAGATTGACCAATGGAACCAAATTGAGAATTCAGAAATAGAACCTTACATTCACAGTCAAGTGATTGTTGTTAAAGCTGTTAAGCCCACCCAGCTGAGCCAAAGAGTCTATTCAACAAATGGTACTGGGAGACTGGATAACCATATCCAAAGGAAAGACTTATCTCACACCTTACACAAAAAATAACTTAAAATAGGTCAAGGACCCTAATATAAGATCTTGTGATAGGTGGTAGTTTCTTAAACCTTACACTCAAGGCATGAGCAACAAAAGGAAAAATAGATAAATGGGAATTCCTCAATATTAAACACTTTTGCACTGAAAGGACTTTGTTGGAAGGGTGAAAAGGCAGCCAACTCAATGGGAGAAAATATTTGCCAATCACATATCTGATATGGGTTTAATATTTGTGATTTATAAAGAGGTCATACAATTCAAAAATAAAATTATAAACTACACAGTTAAAAAATGGGCTTGTTGCCTTCAGATTTTGACTGTTGCATCTGTGAAATTTCACTCTCCTGAGTTTGTTGATGTCAACATCTGGGGGCATCTGTCCGTGCATCTTTTTCGGTGTTTGCATTTTTATTCCTCTCTTTATAAAGGACTTTAATGAGAGTATTAATCCCACCCTGACTCATGCCCCACTGAAGCAATCTAATAAACATCCCTCACCTGATCTAATCTAATCAAAGGCTCAACACAGGTTCAATATATGAGCATAACTTTCTGGCATCTAAAAACAATCAACACACAGACACCCAAATGAAGAATATGTTTACTCCAGAATCTAAAAAGGCTTCTGGTTTTTAGGTGTTGGGCCTCTTTTATATTTATAGGAGATATCAGTTACAAGAGTTTATTCTTTACCTTTGAAGGAATATCTTGACATGTATACACTACTGAATGCCAAGAAATTTACTAAGATGGAAGGACCCTGAATTTTTGTTGGATATATCTCCCAACATCTGGCACAAAATATTTATACACTAGTTGCCACTTTATGTTTATGTTTACTAGGTCCAATCACCAAAATGTCATCAATAAAATGGACCAGTGTGAGGCCTTGGAAGAGAAAGGCATACAATTTCTCTGAAGACTAGATTAAAACAGAACTGAAGAGAGATATGCCCCTGAAGGTGTACTGCTGGGTTTGCCAGTTGAAAGCAAATTATTTCTCTTGGCCTTTATTAAAAGGTATGGTGGTAGTTCGATATTATTTAAGAATTCCAAAAAGGTGATAGAGATTATGTTTGTAAACTGGTCTGTTCCTCTAGGGTGATAGCTCTTTGATTATATTAGATTCAGCTGAGATGTATAATTAAATTCTGTTAAGTTAGGAATCTGACCCAACTATGTCATTAGAGGACACTCATTGTCCAGTCCTGGCCCCCTTGGGGAAAAAACAGATGATCACATGAAAGTAAACACACAGAGAAGAACACAGAGTGTATTAGTAAGCCTAAGAGATGCTGATGCAAAATACCAGAAATTGGTTAGTTTTTATAAAGGGTATTTATTTGGGGTAGAAGCTTACAGTTACCAGGCCATAAAGCACAAGTTACCTCCCTCATCAAAGTCTATTGCCATGTGTTGGAGCAAGATGGTTGCTGACATCTGCAAGGGTTCAGGCTTCCTATGTTCCTCTCTTCCTTGGGCTCATTTCTCTCTGAGCTCAGCTGCTCTGCTCTCTCCACAAGGCCAGCTATAGACTATCAGGGGAACAGCTTATCTCTCTTCCTGGGGCCTCTGCCATGTCTAATCAAGCCTTCTCTCTGCTCCTCTGTATGCTTATTTCCTGGGCTCCAATAATAAAACTCCAAGCTCTGTTCTATGCATCCCTGCCCACCAAGAAGACAGGGATGCAATGTATTACTGACATGGCCCAATCAAAGCCTTAATCATTATTTCATCAAGGAAAAGTGGAACCTCTGAATCCAATATAATCTAATATGCCCAGAGGGACAGACCAGTTTACAAACATAATCCAATATCTATTTTAGAATTCATAAACAATATCAAACTGCTACACACAGGAAGAGAGACAGCTCATTAGACATAGCAGAGGCCCTGGGAAGAGAATGAGAAAGGTCTACACTGACCTTGTGAGGAGAAGAGTGCAGCTGAGCATGGACAGAAATGAGCCTTGGGGAGAGAGACAAGCCTTATGCCCACCTGCAGCTGAGATGGGAATATCCTGAGCCTTAAGAAGGAAGAGGAAGGCTGAAGACTGAACCCTCGTAGCTGTCACCAGCCATCTTGCTTCAACACGTGTCAACAGAGTTTGGTAAGGAAGTAACCTTGAGTTGGACTCTTTAGGACTCTGTAAGCTTCTACCCCTAATAAATATCCTTTATAAAAACCAACAGATTTCTGGTACTTTACATAGCACCCCTTCGGCTGCTTAATAAAGGTATTGGGAAAAAAATATGTGCCAGATCAATAGCTGCACATGAGCTACCAGGGGAATTGTTGATTTAGCTCAAGCAATGATACCACATCTGAAACAGCAGCTGTAGTTGGAGTCACGAGCTAGATAAGTTTACTACAAACCACTATCATCCTCCAAGATCCATCTTTTTTCTGTACAGGCCAAATAGGAGTCCTGATTGGGGTGATGGTGGTAATCATTATTTCTGTATCCTTTATGTCCTGATGTTAGGATTAATCTCTGCACTCCTTCCAAGAATACAGTATTGACTTTGGTTTACTGTTTGGTTAAGTATGAGCAGTTCTAATGGCTTCTACTTCACCTTTCTTACCATTATATACCTCACTCCTCAGGTCAGGGAACAAATTTTGTGAATCTGCCTGTTTCTGAGTATGTCAATTCCAAGATTCAGGGCCCAACTATCAGCTGTACATCCCAAAGATTTAAGTCTCTTGGATGTACACATATCAACTCTAGTACTTATTATAAGTTCAAATAGAAGGGTCAGAAGAGCCATGTGTAGGGAAACCAACTCAGTCAAACACCTGGCTTTGCAATGACAGATACAGGTCCATTATATATCTTCCCATAACCTACAAAAATTGTGTGGGAGAGAGTGCAAACTACAATGTAAACTACAATCCATTCTTAGTGGCAATGCTTCAAAATGTGTTCATCAATTGCAACAAATGTACCACACTAATGAAGAATGTTAATGTGGGAAAATGTGGGAGGTATAGGGAGCGGGGCATATGGGAATCCCTTATATATTTTTATGTAACAATTTATGTAATCTAAGTATCTTTTTAAAAAATAATAATAAAAAAAAAAGAGGTGCTGAGTCTGTAAACTGTCTCAAGTCTGGGAATTGAGGGAACATTTCTCTGTTTTGTGCTTCAAGTCACACTTTTGTTCACTTCATCTAGAACTCTTCTGCTTATACAGACCAAGCAAGAGTTGAGTAGAACGACTATCTATTTCACTTTTGTGTACCTCAATATCAACTAGTCAATGCCATAGGTCTCTGTGAGTCAGACTATCTGATTACTCTTTTGATGCTGCTGTCCATTAATGTAGCCATGATTATCTTGTGTTTGGCATTTACAGTCCACCACATGTTACCTGCCAATCTGAAATGTGATCATCCCCATTGTATTTAGGTATCCAGGTTCAGAAGCAGCAGTTTCCACAGTAATATCTGACTTACAGAGAAGAGCAACCACAGAGCTTTTCAGGGAGGATGGATTTGCATTCACACATTTATTCCTCACAGTCCTGGTGAAAGATGTGTCTTCTGGACATGCCAGGGATGGGTAAAGAGGTCTCACATGATAAATTCACTCTAGTATTGCAATTTCTCCAAGCCTTTGGATCTACTCTTCTACTAATACAAGGGCACTTCAGACATTTTTACTTCAGGTAATGTAGGCCACTGGTCCAGGATTGGGACACTTGTTAGAGACCTTTCAAAACCCTCGAGCCACAAAATTGAATCCAGAAGTTTTGTTTAGTCAGCCCATAACAATAACTTTAGCCTGATCCAACTTTATGTTCCTTCCACCATTATTTCAAACCCCTAATATTCATTCCCACACATATTCCCTTGATTTATGTGTGTGTACGGTAGAAAAGTCATGCAGTTCTTTTGGAATCTAGCACTCTTCCTCATAGGGGATTATTTATGCCTCATCTTTCAGGGTTTGGGCACTTCAGTGTAGTTACAGGTCTGGAAGAAAAGATGGGTGGTGGGTGTGGGCCATGAGAGAAATTAACAGTGACTTGTAAGTCAATTACATCTGGGAATTCCATTAAATTTTAATCTGGTGAAATGGTTTAAACTCTTCAGTTGGATGTATGATGGCTAACTCCTTGGGGGAGGCAGTTACAGGTTTATCATACATAGCAGGATTAATCTCTTTAGAGGAATGCAGGAGAGCTGTTTCCTCAGGGAAGACTAGAGATTGGGTGTTTGATTCCTCAGGGCAGACCATTATAGGTTTATCTGGCACAGAAGACTCAGCAGAATCTAAGGTTTCAATGATTCCACTATATCATTGCAGTCCATATGTCCCTATTTCAATTCTCATGATCACATTACTTCCCCATCTATGCATTCACTTTATCACCCTGTTAGACACCCTGTTAATCTACTCATATTTGTAGCAGTTTGAAGCTTTTCTGAAACTCAGAAAATCATCATGCACAGGCAAACCTGTAATAGGAGGGGCCTTTTACTAAATTACATCAGTTAAGGACCTTTTATTAGATTGCATGATCCTGAATGAGTCTTAATCCTATTATCAGGTCCTTTATAAATGGTGTAATAAAAAGCCATAGATACCAAAAAAAGAAAGAAAAAAAAAAAAGCTTCAGAGACAGAAAGGAACCCAGACTGAGCAAGAAGTCTCTGGAAGCCAGGATATGAAATCAATAAAACAGAGAAGCTGAAAGAATGCCACTTTCAATATAAACTGAAAATAACAAGGCCCAGAGGAAGGGAGCTACAAGCAGATACCCTCTTGTGCCTGATCACCCACAGCTACAATCAGGTAGAAAAAAATCTCCTGATGATGCCTTGATTTGGATGCATTCACAACCTCAGAACTCTAAACTTTTAACTTAGTAAATCCCCATTGTAAATGCTAACCCATTTCTGGTACATTCCTCCCAGTAGCTTTCAGCAAATTAAAACAGAAACTGATACCAGGAGAGTGGAGTGCAAACACCAAAATTTCTGAACAATATTATAAATGAATAAAGGGTTGATTTTGGAAGACTTTGAGACCTTATTAGAAAAAGCCTTTATTGCTTCAAAGAGGTTGTTAGTAGAAACATAGATGCTAAAGATACTTCTGAAGAGGCTTTAGAAATAATGAATATGTCATTGCAAGCTGGAAACAAGGTAATCTTTGCTTTAAAGCAGGGGTTCTTAACCATTTCTGTTCCACGGACACTTTTACCAGTCAGGTGAAGCCACTTACTAAGTCCACACTACATTGTGCATTGTGTCTTAGTTAATAAATATATCACACCCACAGGTCCCCACAAGAATAATGTTTTTTTGTGTTTTTTTTTCAGGAAATAAACACCAGGGTTAACATTTTATTTTACTTTATTTTATTTTATTTTTGGTTTGGTACATTTAATTTTTTAATTTTTTATTTTTTTAATAATTCCTTTTTTTATTTTCTAAAAGGTACTTAGATTACATAAATGTTACACAAAAATTATAGGGATTCCCATATGCCCCACCTTCCACACCTCCCACAACCTCCCACATAAACATCTTTCATTAGTGTGGCACATCACCTGCAATGGATATACAAATCCTGGGTCTTTGCCACTAAGCATGGACCATAGTTCACATTGTAGACCACACTCTCTCCCACACAGTTCTGCATGTTATATGCTGATATAAAATGGCCTATATCTGTCATTGCAATGTCACTCAGGATAATTCCCAAGTCTTGAAAAAGCCCTTGTATTACAACTTCTTTTCCCTCTCCCTGCCCCCAAAGTGTCCAGTAGCCACTGGCTCCACATTAATGTTGTAATTTCTTCCATTACTTGAATCACAATATGTCTATAACAGAATACCAGTAAGTTCACTCTAGTCCATAGCTCTTCCCCAAATCCTGAGGCTCACAGACCCCTTGTTAAGAAGCCCCTGCTATGAAGTATCAGAGAACTTGCCAAAATAGACTCCAGACGTTAGATGGAAGGCAGAATTTGAAAATGATTTATTAGTCAGCCAAAAGGGGTGCTGATGCAAAATACCAGAAATCTGTTGACTTTTATAAAGGGTATTTATTTGGGATAGAAGCTTACAGTTACCAGGCCATAAAGCGTAAGGTACTTCCCTCACCAAAGTCTATTGCCACATGTTGGAGCAAAATAGCTGTTGACATCTGTGAGGGTTCAGGCTTCCTGGGTTCCTCTCTTCCCAGGGCTTGACTGTCTCTAGGATCAGCTCTTCTGCTATCTCCACAAGACCCGCTATAGACTATTTCCAGCTATACACTGTTTCTATTCCAGGGGCCTTTTCTCTTTCATCACAACCAAGCTTCTCTGTGTTCTTACTTCCCAGGGCTCCAGCTCAAAAACTCCAACTAGCTCTTCTGCCATGTCATTTTCTCTGTAAGTCCCCACCCACCAAGGGGGCAGGGACTCAATGTCCCACTGACATGGCCAAATCAAAGCCCTAATCATAATTTAACCACTCGCAGAGGAAAAGGTCAGTTTACAAACATAATCCAATATTTCTTTTTGGAATTCATCAATAATATCAAATTGCTATAGTGATGAACTTGAATATTTAGCTAAGGAAACTTCCAAACTAAATGTACAAAGTGCAACCTGACCTCTACTTTGGTTTATTATAAATTGTAAATTGTGCGAAGAAAGGGATAAGCTAAGAACTGAACACTTGGGAACAAAGTAACCAGAAATTATTAGTTTGGAAAATTCTGAGCTTCTGGAAAATGACTCCCCAGAGAATAGGGCCCCATGTGAGGATTTAACTGATCAGGGAACCAGTCAGTCATTTTAGTGTAAGTCAGGATTGGAAATGGAGTGATCCAGGAAAGATCTGTGGAAAGAAAGTCTCACTATGTGACAGGTTTTCTCTAGGATCTTGGCTATGTCACAAAAGACAATTTAAGAACATTCCAGTTCAAAACCCCAGGATGTGTATATCCATTGCAGGTGATATGCCACACTAGTGAAGGATGTTTATGTACGAGGTTATGGGAGGTGTGGTAGGTGGGGCATATGGGAATCCCTATAATTTTTGTGTAACATTTATGTAATCTAAGTATCTTTTAAAAAACTATATTATTGAGGGAGGCCAAGATGGCGTTAGTGTAGGAGGGCATACACTGCAAGCTCCCAGAGCAAGGCGGATTGTGGACGGGGTCCTGCCCAGGGGTCTGTGCTGTGCACGTGTGGAGTGAGAAGCTTGGGACATCTATTTGCACGGATCGGCGGCGTGGACAGAACGGTGGAGATTCGTGAGTTTTGAGGCTGCCGGTGGAGGTTGGCGCGGGCAGCTGAGCCCCGTGGTTAGGGAAAAAAAAAACAAAATTAAATAAAACGGCCATTTGGAGTTGCGGGCGGGGCGAAAAAGTTTTATTTTCTGGGGATCTGGTTGCCTGGCACCCATTGGACCTTGTGCGAACAGAACAAATGAGCTAATCAGCACCCGGTGAACGGGAGGGGGGATTTTGGTCAGGGAACGGAGCTGATTTCCCTAGCCACCCAGGGATAAAACCCGGGCCACTGCGGAGCCAGGAAGAAGGGACACTTCCCAAAAAGGGAGGGTTCTGTTGGAAGACAGGGAAGGGTATTTTATATTTTTAGACATCGATCTGGCTGCCTGCACCGCCCCATAGCTTTGGGGAGCAGATAAGCCGACCTGAAGCAGCATTAGGCTGAGAGCAGATGCGAATCTGCACTCAAACTGATTTACTGAGCAGCCCGGTGACGCTCGAGCTCGGCTCCAGAAGGGGCGGAATCCGCCCTCTTTAGCACTCCTCACTGACTAACAACAGAGCTACAGCTAACCTGGGGGGTCCGGAAAGTGGGAAGTGCTTGATTAATTTCCACGGGCCCAGCTAGGGTCCCTTCCATAGGGGGGTTGGTCTAGAGGAGGAATTATTTTGGGTCCTGCATTTGGCTGAAAAAAAAAAAAAAAGTGAGGTCACCTCAACAAATGAAAAATAAATTCTTTTAAATTTAGTTTAATAGCTAAAAGCTGCTTCAGGACCTGCATATAGAACCCTGGGGGGAAATTGATTGATAAACACAAGTAGGTAGGAAGGATCCATGCGGACCCTAGGGGAATCATTGACCCCCCTTAGCTCTGTTTGACTGCTTGCCTGTGTGGATTTGGTTTCTCTCTGTTTCTTTCTGGTCTCTTGCTATTATTTCCTCTTTCCTCCCCCCTTCCTTTTTCCTTCTATTTTTTTTTTTTTTTAAAGATGCTGCCAGCTTGTCACTTCTTTGCTGGGCTTCTTTTTCAGTAATTTCCCACTCTCTGTATATATTGATTCTGTAATACAAACTATCGCTTATCCTTCCTGCATCTTTCTGCCTTCTGTTTTCTGTTGTGGCTCTTAGAGACAACATTTTTTCGTAGGCCCACAACTTAAGGGTGTCAATTTCTATTCCATCTATTTTGTTTTCTTCTTCTTCTTCTTCTTTTTTATTTTTATTAGTATTAACTTTTTCCTTTCAGACCTTTCTTTACTATTTCTCTCCCTCCTCATAATTCTAGCCTTCTAAATCACTATATATATATTCCTCCATTTGTTTTCCCAGTCCATTGTAGGAACTCCATATTTTTTCCTAGTACTCTACACTGCCTACACAAGTTAAATATTCATCTCATTAAGTCTCATTGTGCCCCTCTTCTAACTTTTATCAATATTTCTATTATCCTTCTGCTTTCCTTACATCTTTTGATTCCTCTGGCCCTAACCTTTTGCCTTCAAGGGAACATAGAAAGAAGCAAGGAAATAAAATAAGAAGAAAAACTGCCAAAGAGAAAACTTAACTAACACACAGAACCAACAGCTAAATAAAATTCTAGAGCATAGAGAAAAGCTAATCAATTGAACAAACCCATCAAGATAATATGATGACCAGAGGGCAACAGAAAAATACAAATGACTCTGAGAAACTGGAAAACATACACCAGTCCAATGCACAAAATAAAAACCAGGAGGCAATGCAGAACATCGAACAACTAATCAAAGCTAACCAAACAAATATCATGGACCAACTTAAAGAACTGAATGAAGAGATTAAGGATATAAAGAAGACACTGGGAGAACATACTGAAGAAATAGTTAACATGCCTAAAAAGGTAATGGATATGATGGTGAACAAAGGCACAAGTCAAGAAATGGAAAAGACGCTGGACTCACATGGCAGCAGATTTGAACAGGCAGAAGAAAGAATTAGTGATATGGAAGACAATACAGTTGAAATCAAAGAGATTATAGATCAGATAGACAAAAAGATAGAAAAAATCCAGTAAGGTCTCAGGGAATTAACCGATAATATAAAACATACAAACATACGCATTATGGGCATCCCAGAAGGAGAAGAGAAAGGAAAGGGAACAGAAGGAGTGCTGAAGGAAGTTATGGCTGAAAACTTCCCAACTCTATTGAGAGAGATGGATGTGCAGATCCAGGAAGCACAGCGCACCCCAAATACTATAAATCCCAGCAAGCCAACTCCAAGACATATACTTGTCAAAATGTCCAATGCTCAAGACAAAGAGAAAATACTCAAGGCAGCAAGAGAAAAGAGAACAATCACAGACAAGGGAAGCACAATAAGATTAAGTGCTGATTTCTCAGCTGAAACCATGGAGACAAGAAGACAGTGGTATGACATAGTCAAAACACTAAAAGAAAAAAAATTTCCAGCCACGAATTCTCTATCCAGCAAAATTGGCATTCAAAAATGATGGAGAGTTCAAAATATTCACAGATAAATAGCAATTAAGAGAGTATGTCAAGAAGAAACCAGCACTTCAAGAAATACTAAAGGAATCTCTACATGTTGAAAGGAAAAAACAAAGGAGAGAGAGTGGGAGGAGAGTTTAAAAACAACTGAAAAGACAAAAAGAGAAACAAAACAACATATGACATACATTAAACCAAAGAAAACATGGCTGAAGTAAGAAATTTGTTACGAGTAATAACACTGAATGTTAGTGGATTAAATTCACCAATCAAAAGACACAGATTGGCAGAACGGATAAGAAAATATGGTCCTTCTATATGCTGTCTGCAAAAAACCCACCTTTGACCAAGGGATTCAAGGAGGCTAAAAGTGAATGGTTGGAAAACCATTTTACAAGCTAACAATAGCAAAAAAAGGGCAGGAGTAGCTATTCTAATATCAGACAAAATAGACTTTAAATGCAAAACTATTGTAAGAGACAAAGATGGACACTACATATTAGTAAAAGGAGTAATCTCTCAAGAAGGGAGAACAATCAT
>JAKSZT010026556.1:379458-396502 GCA_026826555.1 Tolypeutes matacus | reverse complement strand
ATCTCACACTGGAGAGAAACCGTATGAATGTCATCTTTGTGGAAAAGCCTTCAGTCACTCCTGTTCCCTAAAATACCATCAAAGAACTCACACTGGAGAGAAACCATATGAATGTCATCTTTGTGGCAAAGCCTTCATTCAATCCTCTTCCCTAAAAAGTCATCAGAGAACTCACACTAGAGAAAAACCCTATGAATGTCATCCAAGCAATAAAGCTTTAAGTCAACATTCCCATCTTCAATGACATGATAGGATTCACACTGGAGGGAAACACTATGAATGCCATATTTGTGGGAAAGGCTTCTTTCATCCCACTTCCATTTAAAAACTTAAAGAACTCACACTGGAGTTAAACTCTATGAATGTCATCAATATGGGAAAACATTCAGTAATTATTCTAATCTTAGTTGACGTGAGACAACTCACACTGGTTAGATACCCTATAAATGTTATCAATGTAGGAATGGTTTCAGTCCACATTCCCATTGTATTATTCAGCCAAAGGTATGCTGATGCAAAATACCAGATATCTATTGGCTTTTATAAAGGGTATTTATTTGGGGTAGAAGCTTACAGTTACCAGGCCATAAAACATAAGTTGATTCCATCACCAAAGTCTCCTGCCATATGTTGGAGCAAGAGGTCTGCTGATGTCTACAAAGGTTCAAGCTTTCTGGGTTCCTCTCTTTCCGGGACTCACTCCTCTCTTGGCTCAGCTGCTCTGTTCTTTCCAGAAGACAAACTCTAGACTACCAGATAAATGGCTCATCTCTCTTTCTGGGGCATCTGCCATGTTTAATGGTGCATTTTCTCCTTCCTCACGTATCTGCTTCTATGTGTTTTTACTTCCCAGGCTCTGGGATCAAAACTCCAACCTCCATTCTCTGAGGTATAGTTTCTCTGTGTGTTCCATCCGACATGGCCCAATCAAAGCCTTAATCATTATTTAATCAAGTAAATGTGAAGCCTCTGAATCCAGTCCAATCTAATATACCCAGAGGGAAAGACTAGTTCAAAAACATAATCCAATATCTATTTTTTGAATTCATAAACAATATCAAACTCCTACATGCATCTTCAATGACAGGACAGAACTCATACTGGAGAGAAACCCTATAAATGTCATTCATGTGGGAAAACCTTCAATTTTCTAATCTTAAACACCATGAGAGAACTCACACTGTAGAACTCACACTTAAAACCCCCTTAAATGTGTCTATGTAGGAAACCTCTCATCTGTATTTCTGCCCTCAGGCACCATGACAGAATTCATGCCGGACAGAAACCATAATATCATATATGTTGGAAAACCTTAATTTTTCTAGCATTAGGCAACAGGAGATTACTCAAATGGAGAGAATCCCTATGAATGTCAACAATTTGAAAAAGCCATCAGTCAATATTTTTATTTAAAATGTAACAACTCACACTAATGGTTTTGGATATGAAAAAAACTTCAGCCATAGATTTAACTTCAAACATATCAGAGAACTCACATAGTGAATAAACATTGTTATTAATCTGTTCAGAAGTTGCAGTCATCCATACAACTTCAGATAATCTAATAACATTCATACTAGTGAGAATCCATATGCATGTCATTTATGTAGCAAAGCCCTTGGTAGATAAATGATATTCTATGTGAGAGACACATAATCTTAATATAATGGAATTGGAGAGGCCTCTTCCACCACTCTAACTAACAAGCTAATCAGGGAAATCACATGTGAGGAATTCTACCCCTCTACTCAATGTGGGATTACCTTAATTCCTAATTTATCCTTTAAATTAAATGAGTAAACTCCAAAAGAGTGAAACACTAGGTCTGTAATCATTGTGCACTATCTTTCAGTCAAAGCTAAAACTTAGTGTGCTAAAGGAAGTACAGTTTAATAACCACAAAACATTAAATAAGAGGAAGAAGTCTTCATTAGGAAGGTGAAACCTCTTGAGGCACTTCCAAAAAGCTCATTGGTGGAGAATGCAGTCAATAAAAAGTGGGAAATCATTTATTCAGAGATTGGGAAGGTTGTGTGCATTAGTAATTGTGTTTCTGTCAGGGATATTATTTGAGGGGGTTAGGCAAATTACTGGGTATCTGATGACTGATTTTGCGATATCAACTGGATATTTCATAGGTTTGGAGATAGGAGAATGTGTGAATTCTGTGATTTGGAGTGATTCCCACATAACTGAATGTAGTTCTCTGGTTGCCTTTCCTGGGTCACTGATTAAATATCTGAAGGGGAGGAACAGATATGGTCAGTTTGTTCCTAATGGGTGTGAGAATCATGCACACCACAGTTTGCTGTGCCAGGCAAGGGTCCAGCTCATTCCCACTGCCCATTGCTAATTTTCTAGTGGGAATTAACCTGGAAAAATGCACAGCAATAATCTTGTTAATAATAAAATATCTAATATTCCCAAACCTTCCATACCCATAGGCTATACCATTATGATGGCTGACATTTGGAAATCCTGTCCTTGACATTAATTATTAAAACATTAATATTAAGAGCATGCAAATATGGAAACTTTGCAACTGAATTTTAAAAATCAATTTTATTGATACATATTAATAAAGCATACAATCTATCCAAAGTGTATGGTCAATGGTATTTGGCATAATCACATAGTTGTGTATTCATCACTTCAATCATTATTAGAACATTCTCATTATTTCAATAATAATAAAAAACAAAAATCATCACCTCTTAATCTCTCTGTAATTCCCCTGCTGTATGTAGTTGCTTTTTGGCTATTCTTGCATATTTATTTGTTTTAAAGCAGTTTTATTGAGATATAGTCACATACCCTACAATCTATCATAAGTGTATAATCAATAGGGCTTAGCATAATCAAAATGTCATGGCTTCATAACCAAAATTGTTTAGAACAATTTCATTACACCATAAAGAAAAATTCCACACCCCTAAGCAGTTACCTCGCAATCCCTCTATCCTGTCACAGCCCTACATTGCTAATCTAATTTCATCTTTATAAATTGATATATATGTGCATTAAAGTAAATGGAATCATACAATTTTGAGTTTATTTTTGTATATAGTGTGAGAATGGTATGCCTACTTTTTTGTCATACTCTTAAAATTTACTTTTAAAAGGTATTTAGACTATGTAAATGTTACATGAAAAATGTAGGGAATTTCCATATGCCCCACTCATTCCCTAACGCTCCCACACATTCCTACATTAACAACATCCATCATTAGTGTGGTACATTTACAATTGATGAATCCATATTGGAGCATTGAGTTTACTTTAAACTCTCTCCCACACAATTTTGTAAGTTATAACAATATATATATAATGGCCTGTATCTGTCATTGCAATGTCATTTAGGACAATTTCGAAGATCCAAAAATGGCCCATATTACACCTATTTTTACCTCTCCCTCCCCTCAGAACCTCTGAAGGTGACTACATCCACATCAATGATAAAAGTTCTTCCATTGCTAGAATAGCAATGTGTATAGTAGAGTAACAGTAAGTATTTGTGTTGTAAAAAAAATAAATAAATAAACAAGTCTACTTTGGTCCATAGTTCATTCCCTGATCCTGAGGATTCTGGGTTGGTGATGCCCATTACACCTCTAATTTGAGAGGGGCCTTTGATCCCATAGGGCAGATGGATGGGGCTCTCTTGCTTGCAGTTGTAGACACTTTTGGTTCATTGGGATGGTTGTTGTCCATCATCATCTCCTCATTAGTTGTCCTGGGTGAGTCCAATGAACTGGAGAGTGGGTGTTGCAACTCTTGAGATTCAGGGCCTAGCCGGTACATGAGCAGCCAAAGATTTAAGTCTCTTGAATGTACACCTGTCAACTCTAGTACTAATTATAGGTTCAAATAGAAGGGTCAGGAGAGCCATGTGTAGAGAAACCACAACTGAGTTCAACTTTGGGAAGCATAAGTTCCAAAGTAGGGCCCATGGGCAAGGCACCAAACTCCTGAGCTATCTGCCCTGATTATGTCATCTAGATGTCTCAGGAGCCCTGCTATTAAATGTAGTATTTATTTTGGCAGCCAATAAGATCCTGCTGAGACATACATAAGCATAACCTCTGGAATGACCTCCTGACTCACTTTGGGTCTCTTAGCTATATAAACTTATTTGTCTTTATCTTTCCCCCCTTTTGGTTAAGTTCTTTGTCCGGTTGCATTGCTAGTTGTTGCTTGGTATTAATTACTTGGTGCCAGGGAGGCTCACTCCCAGGAGCCATGTCCCACCTGGGGGGAAGGCATTGCATTTATAAGCTGAGATTGACTTAGAGGCCACATTTGAGAAACAAGGAGACTCTCAGGGGGTAACTCTTAGGCACCCTATAATACTAGGCTAAGTTTCCATTTCAAAAGTAAAGGTTCATAAGTACAGTCATGAATATCAAGGGCCCATCAATGGGCCATCCTCCTTTACTAGTCTTTGCCCCTGTACTCAGGGGATTCTTGCTGTTCCATTAGAGAAAGTGGCAGAGCTCATCATGATGAGAATTCAATATTCTCTCAGATATTGTGTAAATCTCCACCTATTGTGGCCATGTCCCATAAACACCTGAACATATTTTTATGCTTTATATGCTTGTCCCAGGTGAACCTCCTCCCTTATATTCCCCAATCACTGACACCCTGCACCAATGATCCTCCCCTGTCATAGTGTAACCCTTCTGTGATCCAAAACTGCTACAAAAATGAAAGCAACAAAATAGCCAAATGCAATTAATAACATTAAATAACAATGTTATATATATATATTTTTTTAAGATTTTATTTATTCATTTATCCCCCCCCCCTTGCTGCTTGTGCTCGCTGGGTCAGCTAACCATGCCATGTGGGCGGGCTTGCCTTCACCAGGAGGCCCTGGGAACTGAACCCGGGACTTCCCATATGGTAAATGGGAGCCCTACTGATTGAGCCACAGCCGCTTCCCGTAGATATATTTTTAAAAGATTTATTTATTTATTTCTCCCCTTCCCCCCTCATTGTTTTATGTGCTCACTTGCCTGCTCTCTTGTATGTTCTGTGCTTATCTTTAGACAGCACCAAGAAATGATCCTGAGAACTTGCAGAGTGGGAGAGAGGCACTCAATCTCTTGTGCCACCTCAGCTCCCTGATCTGCTGCATCTCTCATTGTCTCTGCTTTGTGTCTCCTTTTGTTGCATCATCTTGCTGTGTCAGCTCTTCACATGGGCCAGCTCTCTGCTCAGGCCAGCTCACTGAATGGGCCAGCTTGTCTTCCACAGGAGGCCCTGGGTATTGAACCCTGGACCTCCTATATGGTAAACATGAGCCCAATCACTCGAGACATATCCATTTCCCAATGATAGATTTAAAAATAAGAAATAAAACACACACAAAAAAATAAATAAAACACTTGGAATAATTAAAAAATGAAAAAATATTTAAGAAAAAAATTTTCACATTATATTTTTCATCACTGTAAGATCTGTTGTCTTGTATATACAGTGACATTCTCTTTTGTTTATTCCCCCAGTACCTTACTTTTTCATTTTGTCTTCAAAGAAGTTTTAGGTTACAGAAAAGACGTACAGAGTATAGGGGATTCTCATATACACAACATCCTCCCCATTTTCCCCTGTCCCCTATTAATAACATTTTATATGTCAATGGTATATTTGTTACAATTAATGTACATATATATAAAACATTGCTACTAGCCATCATCAATGGTTTACATTATGGTTTACATTTTGGACCATAACTTTTATAAATTCTGATGAAATTTAACATGATTTGTATCCATCATTGATAGATCATTTAGAACACTTCCTGTGCCCCCAAAATGCCCATGTTGCATCCATTCTATTCCTCCCTCCTCCCCTTAGGGCCCACAGCAAATATCAGGCTTCAGTCCTTGAAGAACAAAATTCATAGTTACTTGCAACAACACTGATGGTTTGACAAACAGGTCTGTCCTCCTCTATTAGGCACTACCTATGCTCCCAAGAGGCTCCTGGCTCTCTATTTGAGAACAGCAGGACTCCCCAGGATGGGATTCTAACACGTTGCAGCTCATTATGTATGTCTCCCACTGATTCAACACACTATGAGAAGATGAACACACACACACACACACTCCCTAGAAGCTTGCCAAGGTGTGTCCTTTCCCAGATGACCCCCACATTGAACACCCTAAACCAATAACCCTTCACTGCCACATTCCAAAAAGAGCATTCCCAATGTTGTACTTTCAACCACATATTCACAAATCCCCAGTGTTCATCTGTTCCCTCCCCCAACCTTTCCCCCAATTCCTGGATTGTCCACCCACCTACCCCAACCTAGCCCCCTGACAAACCAGCACCACCCAACCCAATAATATTGCACCACAGTCTTGCCCCTCCACTGTACAACTGCACACTTCCACCTTATCATGGATTTTGCCCATATGGGCATTGGCTCACAACCTTTTTCTCCCTCTCTATCTCCTATAATCCTATCTTCCAGACTCTAGCGCTGTGAGCTTGCTCATTTTTCTTAATTCATATTGGTGATGTCACGTAATATTGTCCTTCAGTGCCTGGCTTTCTTCACTCAACATAAGGTCTTCAAGATTCATCCATGTTATCCTATGTGTTAATACTGGATTCTTTCTTACAGCTGAGTAATATTACATTGTATGTATATGCCACAATTTGTTTATCCTTTCATCTGTGTTTCCAACTTTTGGCAATAGTGAATAATGCCACTAGGAACATTGATGTGCATATATCTGTTCATGTCCTTGCTTTCACTTCTTCTGGGTATATACCAGCAATGGAATTGTTGAATCATATGGCAGTTGTAGAGTTAGCTTCCTGAGGAACTGCCAAACTGTCCTCCACAATGGCCACAACATTCTGCATTCCCACAAGTGGCAGGTGAGGGTTCCCATTCCTCACATCCTCTTCAACCTTTGTAGTCCTCTGTTTCTTTAAATAACTGCCAGTCTAATGTGTGTAAGATATATCACTGTAGTTTGTTTTGCACTTCCCTAATAACTAGTAATGTTGAGCATCTCTTCATGTGCTTTTTAGCCATTTGCATTTCTTATTTAAGAAGTGTCTCTTCAAATCATTTCCCATTTTTTTAAATGGGTTGTATGTCCTTTTATTATTGAGGTGTAGGATTTCTTTGTATATGCTGGATATTAGGCCCCTATCAGATATATGGTTACCAAATATTTTCTCCCATTGAGTAGGCTGCCTTTTCACTTTCTTGACAAACTCCTTTGAGGTGCAAAAGTTTTTAATTTTGAGGAGGTCCCATTTATCTATTTTTTTCTTTCATTGTTCATGCTTTGGGTTTAAACTTCATGAAACCATTTCCTGATACAAGATCCTGTAGATGCTTCCCTACGCTATCTTTCAAGATCTTTATGGTCTTGGTTCATATATTTATATCTTTGATCCATCTTGAGTTAATTTTTGTATAGGGTGTGAGATGGTCATTCTCTCTTTTCTTTTGGATATGAATATCCAGTTCTCTAAATGCCATTTACTGCCATTTGTGGTTATTTTTTGCATGTAAAATTGTTTTCAGATGATTCACTTTCAGCCTCCTTGACAAACCCTTAGCTAGACTAACAAAGAAAAAAGAGAGAAGATGCAAATACATAAAATAAGAAATGAGGAAGGAGATATCACCACTGACTCCACAGAAATAAAGAGTATCATAAGAGGATACTATGAAAGATTATAGGCCAAAAAGAAGGATAATTTAGAGGAAATGATTAAATTCCTAGGAACACACAAGCAGCCTACATTGACAAAAGAAGAAATTGATGGAATCAACAGACCAGTCACAAGTAAAGAGATAGAATCAATAATCAAAAACCTCCCAACTAAGAAAAGCCCAGAACCAGATGGCTTTTCAGGTGAATTCTACCAAACATTCAGGAAAGAACTAACACCAATCCTGCTTAAACTCTTCCAAAAAACAGAAATAGAAGGAACATTGCCTAACTCATTCTATGATGCCAACATAAACCTTTGCCAAAGCCAAAGATTCCACAAGAAAGGAAAATTACAGACCAGTCTCTCTAATGAACCTAGATGCTACAATTATCAACAAAATTCTTGCTAATCATATTCAACAACACATCAAATGAATTATACACCATGACCAAGTGGGTACCATCCCAGGTATGCAAGGATGGTTCAACATAAGAAAATCAAGCAATGAAATACACCACATACACCACATAAAGAGATTGGAAAAAAAAAAAAAACACATCACATGATCATTTCTATAGACTCAGAAAAACATTTGACAAAATACAGCACCATTTCCTGATAAAAACACTGCAAGAGATAGGAATAGAAGGAAACTTTCTGAACATGATAAATGGCATATATGAAACACCCACAGCTAACATCATATACAATGGTGAAATCCTAAAAGCTTTCCCTCTAAGATTGGGAACAAGACAAGGATGCCCACTATCACCACTCCTATTTCACATTGTCTAAGAAGAACTTGCCTGAGTGCTGAGGCAAGCAAAAGAAATAAGTGGCATGCAAATTGGAAGGGAAGAAGTAAAAATTTCACTACTTGCAGATGACATGATCCTATACATGGGAAGTCCAGAGAAATCTACAAAAAAACTTCTAGAACTTATAAATGAGTTCAGTAAAGTCGCAGGTTATAAGATCAATGCTCAAAATTCAGTAGCATTTCTGTACACCAATAATGAGCAATCTGAGTAGGAAGTCAAGAAAAAAATATCATTTACAATGGTATCTAAAAAAATGAAATAGCTAGGAAAAAAGTTAACTAAAGATGTAAATGACCTATAAACAGAAAACTACACAGCACTGTTAAAGGAAATCAAAGAAGACTTAAATAAATAGAAGAATATTACCTGGTCATGGGCAGGAAGACTAAATATCATTAATATGTCTATCGTAACCAAACATTAAATATACAGATTTATTGCAATCTCAATAAAAATCAACACAGCATTTTTTAGTGAATTGCAAAACTATCTATGGAGTTATTTGGATGGGCAAGAGGCCCCAAATAGCCAAAGACATAGTGAAAAAGAAAAATGAAAGTGGAAGAATCAAATTACCTGACTTTAAAACTTACTAGAAAGCTACAGTGGTCAAAATTGCATGGTAATGGCACAGGGACAGACATACTCACCAATAAAACCAAATTGAGAGTTTTGATATAGATCCTCACATATACAGTCATATGATATTTAGCAAGGCCACCAAGCCAATTCAACTGGGAGAGAATGGTCTCTTCTACAAATGGTGCTTGGGGAACTGAATATCCATATCCAAAAGAATAAGAGAGGAACACCAACTCATACCTTATGCAAAACTCAACTCGATGGATCAAAGATCTTAATATAAGAACCAAGACCATAAAAACCTTGGAAGATAATGTAGGGAAGCATCTACAGGACTTTGTAATAGGAAATGGCTTCATGAACTTCACACCTAAAGTACAAGCAGCAAAAGAAAAAATAGATAAATGAGACCTCCTCAAAATTAAAATCTTTTCCACCTCAAAGAAATTTGTTAAGAAAGCGAAAAGACAGCCTACCCAATGGGAGAAAATATTTGGTAACCATATATCTGATAGGGGCCAAATAGCCAGCATATATAAAGAAATCCTATATCTCAAAAATAAAAAGACAACCCATTTTAAAAATGGGCAAGTGATTTAAACAGACACTTCTCCAAAGAAGAAATACAAATGACTAAAAAGCACACAAAAAGATGCTCAACATCACTAACTATTAGGGAAATGCAAATCAAAACTACAATGAGATACCATCTTATACCCATTAGACTGGTGGTCATTAAAAAAACAGAGGTCTACAAGTGTTGGAGAGTATGTGGAGAAATGAGAACCTTTATCCACTGCTGGTGGGAATGTAAAATGGTCCAGCCATTGTGGATGACTGTCTGGCAGTTCCTCAAAAAACTAACTATAGATCTGCCATATGACCCAGGAATTTCACTGCTGGTTATATACCCAGAAGAACTGAAAGCAAGGACACAGTATATGTACACCAATGTTCATAGTGGCATTATTCACTATTGCAAAAAGTTGGAATCAAGCCAAATGCCCATCAACAGACAAATGGTTAAACAAAATGTGGTATATACATACAATGGAATATTACTCAGCTGTAAGAAGGAATACAGTACTAACACACAAGACAACACGGATGAATCTTGAGGCCCTCTGTTGAGTAAAGCAAGCCAAGCATTGAAGGACAAATATTACATGACCTCTCTGATATGAATTAAACAAATCTATCCAACTCAGAGAGTTAGAAACTGGAAGATAGATTTACAGGAAATAGGGAAAAGAATGTTGTGAACCAATGCCCAAAAGGATGAAAACTATAAGGTGGAAGTGAGTAGTTGGGCAGTGAGGGGATATGACAGGGGTGTAGGGATACTATTGGGTTTGGTGGTGCAAGCTTGACAGGTGCAAGCTTGATAGTGTGGGGAGGATAGTTTGGGCAGTCCATCCACCTGGGGGGAGGGTTGGGGGAGGGAGCAGTTGAACACTGGGATTGGTGGGCATGTGGGTGAAACTACAATTATGAGAAAACCCTTTTGGCAATATTACAAGGAAGGATTACTGGTTTAGGGTGTTGGGTGGGGGACATTTGGGACAGGGCACACCTGGGGCAGTCTTTCAGAGAATGTGTGAGTGATCATTTTGTCATAGTATGCTGTATGAGCTGGGGGAGACCTATATAATGAGTGGGAAGAACTTGGACTACCATGCTGGGGAGGCTCAATATGTTCTCAAACAGAGGGTACAGTGTCTATTGAGAGCATGTGCAGTTCCTAATAGTGGAGGACAGACTAATGTGTCAAGCCCTCAGCATTGTAGCAAATATCTATGAACTTTGTCCTCCAAGTAGCGAAGCCTGGTGGTCACCATGAACCCCAAGGGGAGGGGGAGGTAGTAACAGAATAGATGGAAGAGGGGTATTTAGGGGGCAAAGGAAATGTTCTGCATTATCTTACAATTATGGATACAGGTGATGTTAAATTTCATCAAAAATTTATTAAATTGTTTGGTCTAAAATATAAACCATAATGTAAATAATTGATCATGTTAGTAGCAACATTTCAACATGTGTATATCAGTTGTAACAAATGTACAATCCCCATGTAAAGTGGTTATTAATAGGGAAGAGTGAAAAGGGGGAGGATGTTGGGTATATGGGAGTGCCCTATATTCTGTATATAGCTTTAATGTGACCTAAAACCTCTTTGAAGACAAAAAAAAAAAAAAAAGTAAGACACTAGGGAAGAAATGGAAGAAAATGCCACTGTACATACAGGACAACAGATATTACAGTGATGAAAGGAAAAACACAAAATATTTTTTTATTAATTTTTTTTCATTTTTAATACATTTTTAAACTTTATTTTAGTTTTAGTTTTTCTAAATTATTATTTTATTTCTTATGTTTAAACCTATCATTATTTCATTTTCCTATTAATTGAATTTGGCAACATTCTTGGCTTCATTATTGAAGAAGTTTTGGATTATAGAAGGGTTACAACTATGGCAGAGATGGGCCAATGGTGTGGGGTGTCAGTGATGGGGGATACATGGGAGGAAGTTCACCTGGGCATACATATAAAGTATATAAATATGTTCAAATATTTATGGTGCATTGCCACAGTGGGTAGAGATTCACACAAAGCCAAAGGATTGTTGAATCCCCATCCTGGGGAGCTCTGCCCCATTCTCTAATGGAACAGCAACAATCCCCCAAGTACAGGGGCAATGACTAGTGAAGAAGGATGGTCCATTGATGAGCCCTTGATATTGATGAATATGCTTATGAGACTTTTGCTTTTGAATTTGCAACTTGGCCTAGTGTACAGTGCCTAAGAGTTACCTCCTGACATCCTCCTTGTTATTCAAATGTGGCCTCTCTCTAAGCCAACTCAGCATGTGCATGTATTAACTTTCCCTCCTGCAAGGGACATGACTCCTGGGGATAAACCTCCCTGGCACCAGGGTATTACTACCAAACACCAGCTGGTGATACAACTGGAAAAAGACCTTGAATAAAAGGGGCAAAAGGTAAAGGCAAATGAGTTTATATAGCTAAGAGACTTCAAAGTGAGTTGGGAGGTCACCAGAGAGGTAACAATTATGCACATCTCAGCTGGATCTCATAGACTGCCAAAGTGGACGCTACCCCAAACAGTGGGACTCCTGAGGGCTCTGGAGACACCCAGGTCCTGTGGTCATGATGGATAACTCTGGAGATTGGAGCCTTGCCAGTGGGCCATAATTTGGAGACTGTGCTCTTGAGTGTGACAGAATTGGACTCAGATGTGACTTCTCTACACATGTGTCTTCTGTCTCTTTTGTTTGGACCTATAGCTGGTGCTGGAGTTGCTAATGTACATCCAGGAGAATTGAATCTCTGGGTTGTCCATGTGCTGATTGGGCCCTGAGCCTCAGCAAAGTTGCAGCACCTACACCCCAGTTCATTGGACTCACCCAGGAGAGCTGATGGGGAGATGAGTATGGACAACCACCACACCAAGGAACCAAGAGAGTCTACAACTGCAAGCAAGAGGGTCCCATCCCATCATCCATGAGTGATCAAAGTCCCCTCTCAATTAGAGGTGGAGTGGTCTTCAACATACCAGAATCTTCAGGATTGGTGAATATAATTTGGACTAGAGTAGACTTACATGTGTTCTACTATAGACTTAATTGTGATTCTAGCAATTGAAGAAATTATATCATTGATGTGGAGACAGTGGCCTGTGAAGGTGCTTAAATCTGGGAGAGGGAAAAAGAGGTGTAATATGGGGGCATTTTCAGAACTTGGATCTGACCTAGATGACATTGCGATGACAGATACAGGCCATTTATTTGCCATAGCCTATAGAATTGAGTGGGAGAGAATGTAAACTACAATGTAAACTATAGTCCATGCTTAGTGGCAATGCTCCAAAATGTGTTCATCAATTGCAATGAATGTACCACACTAATGAAAGAAGTTGTTAATGTGGGGGAAAGTGGGAGGTCTTGGGAGTGGGGCATATGGGAATCCCTTATAATTTTTGTCTAACAATTTATGTATCTATATATCTTTTAAAAATAAATAAAAATGTATTAAAGAAATAATTGATGTAATGAAAGAAAAACAACATAAAACAGAAGATAGAAAAATGAACGAAAGAAAAGAAATATCATAGGTAGAAAAATTAGGTAAAAGAAGAAAAGGAAGCAAAGAAGGGAAACACAACAAACAGGAAACAAAACAGCAGCAACTAAAAAACAAAACAAAACAACAACAACAACAACAAAAAAAGATCAAGGAAAAACAGCATTCCCTCTTAGGCCATTAAGGAGCTTCTCAGGTTGCTGGTGTTCATCAATCAATCACCCTGTAGCCTGCCCCCTGCAGGTAATGTATGGGGTTTTAGGAAGTAAAATAAGGAAAAAAGAGAAAAAGGAAATTAAAAAAAAAAATAACAGATCCAAGAAAACCTAAAATAAAAAGAATGCCTTTATGTTCCCTGTCATAAGGTATCAGCTGGATGCCTGACAACCCAGTTGATCATTTCTCCACTTCTCTTAGGAGACCAGGGAATCAAACCAGGGACCTCATATGTGCAAGGCAGGAATTCCTCCACTGAGCTAAATTGTCCTGTTAGGTTGCTTAGGCTTTAGAAAGCTATCTTCCCTGTTTCCCCAGGTACTTTAGACTACAGCTTGCTACAGACCTGCTGATTAGGTGCCTGTCCTGCCCCCTCTCTAATCTAGTTTCTCTGTTTCCCCTGGTGGCAGAGTGTGATAGCCTGACTGAGCAGATACCTCTTCACTCTCCCGATTTGGTTGGGTTCCCTTCCAATATTCAAAGGGTGCTCAGCTGGCTAAATTCACCACAAGAAAACCATTGTCCACCCTCTGCCTGACCACTCTTCCTCCCAGGGAATGACCCCTCCCAGTCCATTGGCAGCAGTGAACCTTAATTTCCACCAATGCTCCTTGCCCTGAGGACAAGGTAAATGTGCAGTTTCCAGTGACAGGTGCGAGCAACTCACAATATTCCTTTTATTTCTTTATCTTTCCAGTAACCTCCTATATGACCCAGTGCACCTTCACGTTCTATATATATCCAAAGCAGCTCCTTTAGATAGGCCCCTGACTTCTATCCACTATATTTGTGACAGGGTCAGACTCTACCTATCTACTTCATTGCCATTTTCCTGGAAGTCTGTGCATATTTTTTTACTCAGGGTGATCTAGTTTTGCCATCACCATTTGTTGAAGAGAAAATTCTCTCCAGATTGAGAGGTCTTTCCCACCTTGTCAATAATTGATAGGCCAAAAATATGAGGTTTGAGTACTGAGTTCTCAATCCTATGGCATTGTTCTATGTGTCTGTCATTTTCACACTACCATCGTCTTTTGATTACTGTACCTTTGTTATAACTTTTAAGATTGGAAATTGTGAGACCTCCAACTCCCACCTTCTTTTTCAAAATGGCTTGAGCTACTCAGGGTCCATGATCTATCTTAATAAATTTTATGATTTTTTCCCCATTTCTGCAAAGAAACTTGTTTGAAATTTAATTGGGAATACATTGAATCCACAAATTACTTTGGGTAGTATTGACATCAGGATGATATCCAACCCATGAACTTGGAATAGCCTTTCATTTATTTAGACCTTTTAAAATTTATTATTACAATGAGGTGGAGCCAGTGGCCACTTGGCACTTTTGGGGCAGGGAGGGGACGAGCAGTTGAAATACAGGGGCTTCTTTGGGATTTGGAGGTTGTCCTGGGTACCGTTGTGGCAACGGATGTAGGCCATTTTGGATCAGCGCACACCGCTCGGGACTGTGTAGGAGAGAGTGTGGTCTATGGTGTGAACTGTAGTCTATGGTTGGTGGCAGGGCCCCAGGATGTGTAAGTCCATTGAGGGTGGTGGACCACACTTGTGGGAGATGTTTGTGTGGGATGTGGTGGGAGGAGTGGGAGGTAGGCAACATGGGAATCCCAGGGGGTTCTGTGTAATATTTTCGGTAATCTAAGCACCTCTTAAAATATATTTATATATATATATATATATAAATAAAATTTTTGGAAGCAAATGCACATATATGCATATATGTTTATGTATCATTTTGCAAATGTTGGTATGTATTGTGAAAATTTTGATTTTTACCCACAATAAAAAAAAATTATTTAATATTCCAGCCCACAAAAAAAAAAAAAAAAATTTCCAATAGCAACGTTTTGTTGTATTCTGCTTAGAAGTCCTTTATATACTTGGTTATACTTATTCTTTTATATTTGATTTTTTAATTTGCAACCATGAATGGATTTTTTTTTCTTCATTTCTTCCAATCATTCATTGTGTATAGAAGCATTACTGATTTTTGGCTGTTGATTTTGTACCCTGCTAATTTGCTGAATTCATTTATTAGTTCTAGGAATTTTGTTGTAGATTTTTCAGGATTTTCTGTATATAAGATGTTATGAAGCACAAATATGGAAAATTTTTTTTTATTAATTAATTTATTTTTCATTGTGGGTAAAAATAAAAATTTTCACAATACATACCAATATTTTTAAAATGATATATAAATATATATGCATATATGTGCATTTGCTTCCAAAAATGTTATTTATATATATATAAATATATTTTAAGAGGTGCTTAGATTACCTAAAATATTAAACGGAACCCACTGGGATTCCCATGTTGCCCACCTCCCACACCTCCCACCACATCCCACACAAACATCTCCCACAAGTGTGGCCCACCACCCTCAATGGACTTACACATCCTGGGGCCTTGCTACCAACCATAGACCACAGTTCACATCGTAGACCACACTCTCTCCCACACAGTTCTGAGTGCTGTCTGCTGATTTAAACTGGCCTACATTCGTTACCACAACGGTACTCAGGACAACCTCCAAATCCGAAAGAAGCCCCTGTATTTCAACTACTCGTCCCCTCCCTGCCGCAAAAGTGTCAAGTGGCCACTGGCTCCACCTCATTGTTATAATTTCTTGCATTGCTAGAATCACCATATGTGTACAACAGAATACCATCAAGTCCACTCTAGTCCATAGTTCTTCCACCAATCCTGAAGGGACTGGGATGGTGATGTCCACTCCACCTCCAAGTAAGAGAGGGCTTATATCCCATGGATATGGTGGGTGGGAAGATCCTTCCTGCAGATGCAGGCCCTCTCCATTTTCTGGGATGAACGTTGCCCATCGTTGTCTCCTTGCCAGGTGACATGGATGAGTCCATTGAGCTGTAGGGTAGGAGTTGCAGCTCCACCGAGATTCCACGCACACCTGGCACATGGGTAGGACAGAGGCTCCAGTCTCTGGAAGTATACCTGAAAATTTCAGCATCACATATAGGTTTGAATAGAAGGGACTGATGAACCATGTGCAGGAAGGACTTATTTGAGTCCAATTCTGTCACTCTCAGGAGCACAGATTCCAAAAGAAAGCCCACTGGTAAGGCATCGTTCTCTGGGACTATCCCCCCTTATATAGGACCTGGGTGTCTCAGAGCTCTCAGGAGCCCCTCTGTGTGGGGTGATAGGCACTTAGATGTTCTATGAGCTCCTACTGAGGTGTGCGTAATAGTTACATCTGGGATGACCTCCCAACTCTCTTTGAAGTCTCTTAGCCAATTAAACTCATTTGTCTTTACCTTTCCCCCTTTTATTCAAGGTCTTTTGCCAGTTGTGTTGCCAGTTGGCACTTGGTATTAATCCCTCGTTGTCAGGGAGGTTCATCCCCGGGAGTAATGTCCCACGTTGGGGGAAAGTTAATGCAATCATATGCTGAGTTTGGCTTAGAGAGAGGCCACATTTGAGCAACAAGGAGGCTCTCAGGTGGCAACCCTTAGGCACCCCACAACTGCAGGCTAAGTCTCAGTTACAAGAGCAAAGACTCACAAGGGTAGTCATCAATAAAAAGAACATATCAGTGGGTCATCCTCTTTTGACAGACACTGTCCCTGCACTCAGAG
>JAKSZT010026556.1:260556-304353 GCA_026826555.1 Tolypeutes matacus | reverse complement strand
TGGCCTTGTCAAATATCAGATGATTGTACATATGAGGATCTATATCAGAACTCTCAATTCAGTTCCATTGCTCAGTAGGTCTATCCTTGTGCCAATACCATGCAGTTTTGAACCCTGTAGCTTTGTAGTATGTTTTAAAGTCAGGTAGTGTGCTACCTCCAACTTCATTTTTCTTTTTCAATATGTCTTTGGCAATTCAGGACCTCTTGCCTCACCAAATATATTTTGTGGTTAGTTTTTCCAGTTCCTTAAAAAATACAGTGATGAATTTTATTGGGATTGCATTAAATGTGTAGATTAGTTTGGGTAGGTTAGACATCTTGATGATGTTTCATCTTCCTATCCATGAAAAGGGAATATTTTTCCATTTATTTAAGTCTTCTTTGATTTCCTTTAACAGTATTGTGTAGTTCTCTGTATATAAGTCCTTTACATCTTTAGTTAAATTTATTCCTAGGTATTTGATTCTTTTATTCACTATTGTAAATGGTATTTTTTTCATGATTTCCTCCTCAGTTTGCTCATTATTGGTGTACAGAAATGCTACTGATTTTTGAGCATTGATATTATAGCCTGCAACATTACTGTACTCCTTTATAAGTTCTAGAAGCCTTGTTGTAGATTTCTCAGGGCTTTCTATGTATAGGATCATGTCATCTGCAAATAATGAAATTTTTACTTCTTCTTTTCCAATCTGGATGCCTTTTATGTCCTTTTCTTGTCTCAGTGCTCGTGCAAGTACTTCTAAGACAATGTTAAATAGGAAGGTGATAGTGGCATCCTTGTCTTGTTCCTGATCTCAGAGGGAAGGCTTTTAGGATTTCACCATTGAAAATGATGTTAGCTTTTGGTTTTTCATATATACCCTTTATCATTTTCAGAAAGTTTCCATCTATTCCTATCTTTTGTAGTGTTTTTATGAGGAAAGAGTGCTGTATTTTGTCGAATGCTTTTTCTGCATCTATAGAGATGATCATGTGATTTTTTTCTTTCAGTTTGTTTATGTGGTGTATTACATTGATTGATTTTCTTATATTGAACCATCCTTGCATATCCGGGATGAAACCCACTTGGTCATGGTATATACTCCTTTTGATATGTTGTTGAATGTGATTAGCAAGTATTTTGTTAAGGATTTTAGCATCTAGGTTCATTAGAGAAATTGGTCTGTAATATTCCTTTCTGTGGCATCTTTATTTGGTTTTGGTATTAGGGTAATGTTGGCATCATAGAATGAGTTAGGCAATATTCCTTCTACTTCTATTTTTTGGAAGAGCTTAAGTAGAATTGGTGTTAGCTCTTTCCGGAATGTTTGGTAGAATTCAGCTGTGAAGACATCTGGTCCTGGACTCTTCTTAGTTGGGAGGTTTTTGATGACTGAGTCTATCTCTTTACTTGTAATTGGACTGTTGGGTTCATCTATTTCTTCTTTCATAAAGGTCAGCTGTTTGTGGGTTTCTAGAAACTTGTCCATTTACTCTAAATTGTCATTCTTGTTGGCATATAATTCTTCAAAGTATCCTCTTATGATACTCTTTATTTCCGTGTGGTCAGTAGTGATGTCACCTTGTTCATTCCTTATTTTATGTATTTACATCTGTTCTCTCTTTTTCTTTGTTAGTCTGGCTAAGGGTTTGTCAATTTTATTGATATCGAAGAACCAACTTTTGGTTTTGTTTATTGTTTCCAATGCTTTCTTATTCTCTATTTCATTTAGTTCTGCTCTAATCTTTGATATTTCCTTCTTTCTATTTCCTTTAGGTTTAGTTTGTTGTTGTTTTTCCAATTCCTCCAAGTGTGCAGTTACGTCTTCAAAATTAGCTCTTTCTTCTTTTTTTAATATATGAATTTATGGCTATGAACTTCCCCCTCAGGACTGCTTTACCTGCATCCCATAGTTTTTGATATGTTGTGTTGTCGTTTTCATTAGTTTCAAGGTAGTTACAGATTTCTTTTAGGATTTCTACTTTGACCCACTGTTTGTGTAAGAGTGTGTTGTTTAATTTCCATATGCTTGTGCCTAACCTGTTTCTCTGGCCCTTAGTGAATTCCAACTTCATTCCATTGTGGTCAGAGAAAATACTTTGTATAATCTCAATCTTTCTGAATTCATTGAGTTTTGTTCTGTGGCCTAGCATGTGGTCTATTTTGGAGTATGTAGTGTTCTGTATATGTCTGTTAAGTCCAGGTCTTCTAATGTATTGCTGAGTGCCTTAGTTTCTTTATTGATTCTCTGTTTAGATGTTCTGTCTAATGATGATAGTGGTGTTTTGAAGTCCCCTGCTATAATTGTAGAGGCATTTATTTCTCCTTTTAGTTTTTCCAGAGTTTGCCGCACGTATTTTGAGGCACCCCGATTAGGTGCGTAAATGTTGATGATTGTTCTCTCTTCTTGAGAGATTACTCCTTTTACTTAATATGTAGTGTCCATCTTTGTCTCTTACAATAGTTTTGCATTTAAAGTCTATTTTTTTCTGATATTAGAATAGCTACTCCTGCCCTTCTTTGGCTATTGTTAGCTTGTAAAATGGTTTTCCAGCCATTCACTATCAGCCTCCTTGAATCCCTGGGTAGAAGGTGGGTTTCTTTTAGACAGCATATAGATGGATCATATTTTCTTATCCCTTCTGCCTATCTGTGTCTTTTGATTGGTGAATTTAATCCATTAACATTCAGTGTTATCACTCATAACAAATTTCTTACTTCAGCCATTTTTTCTTTGGGTTAATGTATGTCATATGTTGTTTTGTTTCTCTTTTTGTCTTTTCAGTTGTTTTTAAACTCTCCTCCAACTATCTCTCCCTTGTTTTTTCCCTTTCAACTTATAGAGATTCCTTAAGTATGTCTTGAAGTGTTGGTTTCTTATTGACATACTCCCTTAATTTCTGTTTATCTGTGAATATTTTGAACTCTCCATCATTTCTGAATGCCAATTTTGCTGGATAGAGAATTCGGGGCTGGAAGTTTTTTTCTTTTACTATTTTGACTGTGTCATACCACTGTCTTCTTGCCTCCATGGTTTCAGCTAAGAAATCAGCTCTTAATATTATTGTGCTTCCCTTGTATGTGATGGTTCTCTTTTCTCTTGCTGCCTTGAGTATTTTCTCTTTGTCTTGAGCATTGGACATTTTGACAAGTGTGTCTTGGAGTTGGCCTCTTGGGATTTATAGTATTTGGGGTGCGCTGTGCTTCCTGGATCTGCACATCCATCTCTCTCAATAGAGTTGGGAAGTTTTCAGCCATTATTTCCTCCAACACTCAAAGGGAGTTCTGTTCCCTTTCCCTTCTCTTCTCCTTCTGGGATGCCCATAATGCGTATGTTTGTGCAATTTGTATTATCGGTTAATTCCCTGAGACCATGCTGGATTTTTTCTATCTTTTTGTCTATCTGTTCTACAATCCCTTTGATTTCAGCTGTATTGTCTTCCATATCACTAATTCTTTCCTCTGCCTGTTCAAATCTGCTGTTTTGTGAGTCCAACGTCTTTTTCATTTCTTGGCTTGTGCCATTGTTCACCATCATATCCATTACCTTTTTTAGGCATGTTTGCTATTTCTTCAGTATGTTCTCCCAGTGTCTTCTTTATATCCTTAATCTCTTCCTTCAGTTCTTTAAGTTGGTCCATGATATTTGTTTGGATAGCTTTGATTAGTTGTTCGATGTTCTGCATTGCTTTCTGGTTTTTATTTTGTGCATTGGACTGGTCAATGTTTTCCAGTTTCTCAGAGTCATTTGTATTTTTTTGTTGCCCTCTGGTCATCATATTATATTGATGGGTTTGTTCAGTTGATTAGCTTTTCTCTATGCTCTAGAGTTTTATTTAGCTGTTGGTTCTGCATGTGAGTTAAGTTTTCTCTTTGGCAGTTTTTCTTATTTTATTTCCTTACTTCTTTCTATGTTCCCTTGAAGGCAAAAGGTTAGGGCCAGAGGAATCAAAAGATGTAACAAAGGCAGAAAGATAATAGTACTATTGATAAAAGTTAGAAGAGGGGCAAAATGAGACTTAATGAGATGAATATTTAACTTGTGTAGGCAATGTAGAGTACTAGGGAAAAAAGTGGAGTTCCTATAATGGACTGGGAAAACAAATGGAGGAATATATATATAGTGATTTAGAAGGCTAGAATTATGAGGAGGGAGAGAAATAGTAAAGAAAGGTCTGAAAGGAAAAAGTTAATACTAATAAAAAAAAAAGAAGAAGAAAACAAAATACATGGAATAGAAATTGACACCTTTGAGTTGTGGGCCTATGAAAACATGTTGTATCTAAGAGCCCCAACAGACAACAGAAGGCATAAAGATGCAGGAAGGATTAGCGATAATTTGTAAACCAGGATCAATATATACAGCGAGTGGGAAATTACTGGAAAAGAAGCACAGCAAAGAAGCAACAAGCTAGCAGCACCTAATTTTTTTAAAAAAAATGGAAGAAAAAAGAAAGGGGGGAGGAAAGAGGAAAGAAAAGCAAGGGACCAGAAAGAAACAGAGAGAAATCAAAAATCCACACAGGCAAGCAGTCAAACAGAGCTAAGGGTGGTCAATGATTTCCCTAGGGTCCACGTGGGTCCTTCCTGCCTACTTGTGTTTATCAATCAATTTCCCCGCAGGTTTCTATATGCAGGTCCTGAAGCAGCTTTTAGCTATTAAACTAAATTAAAATGAATTTATTTTTCATTTATTGAAGTGACCTTCTCATTTTTTTTTTTTTTTTTAGGGAAATACAGGTCCCAAAATAATTCCTCCTCTAGACCAACCCCGTTGCGGAAGGATCCTAGCTGGGCCCGTGGAAATTAATCAAGCACGTCCCACTTCCTGGATTCCCCAGTATAGCTGTAGCTCTGATGTTAGTCAGTGTGGAGTGCTAAAGACAGCCGATTCCACCCCTTCTGGAGCCCAGCTCGAGCATCACCGCATTGCTAAGTAAATCAGTTTGAGTGCAGATTTGCATCTGCTCTCGGCCTGATGCTGCTTCAGGTCGGCTTATCTGCTTCCCAAAGCTATGGGGCAGTGCAGGCAGCCAGATCGATGTCTAAATATAAAAAATACCCTTCCCTATCCTCCAACAGAACCTTCTCTTTTGGGAAGTGTCCCTTCTTCCTGGCTCCGCAGAGGCCCGGGTCTTATCCCTGGGTCGCTAGGGAAATCAGCTCCATCCCCCGACCAAAATCCCCACTCCGGTTCACCTGGTGCAGATTAGCTCGTTTGTTCTGTTCACACAAGGTCCAAGGGGCGCCAGACAGCCAGATCCCCAGAAAATAAAACTTTCTCGCCTGTTCACGGCTTCAAGTGGCCGTTTTATTTTATTTTATTTTATTTTCTCCCTAACCACGGGGCTCAGCCATCTGTGCCAACCACCACCGGTAGCCTTAAAACTGACGAATCTCCACTGTTCCATCCATGCCATTGATCCGCGCAGATAGATGTGCCAAGCTTCTCACTCCACGCGTGCACAGCACAGACCACTGGGCAGGACCCCGCCCACAATCCGCCTTGCTCTGGGAGCTTGCAGTGTGTGCCCTCCTACACTAATGCCATCTTGGCCGCTTCTCTGGAATTTTTTACTTTATCCTTTCTAATTTGGATGCCTTTATTTCTTTTTATTGCCTTATTCTCTGGCAAGAACTTTAGTACAATACTGAATAACAATGGATACAGTGTTCCTCCTTGTCTTGTTCCTAGTCTTAGATGGAAGGCTTTCAGCCTTTCACCATTAAGTAGGATGTTAGTTGTGGTTTTTTCATATATGCCCTTTTCATGTGGAGGAACTTTCTTTCTATTCCCAGTGTTCTAAGTGTTTTTATCTACAAAGAGTGCTATATTTTGTCAAATGCCTCTTCTGCCTTGATTGAGATTGTCATGTGGGTATTTTCTTTCATTCTGTTAATGTGGTGGATTACATTGATTTTTCTCATGTTGAACCAAATTTGCATATCAGGGATGATTACCACTTCATCATCATGTATAATTCTTTTAAGATGCTGCTGGATTCAGTTTGCTATTTCTTTGTTAAGAATTTTTACTTATAAATTAATTAAATTTTAGTCTGTAGTTTTCCTTTCTTGTGGTATTTATATCTGGATTAACTATCAAGGTAATGCTGGCCTCATAGAATGAGTTAGGTAGATTCCACTCCTTTTCCATTTTTTGGAAGAATTTGAGCAGAATTAAAGTTCAGTCTTCTTTAATTTTTTTAATTTTTTATTTTTATTACATATTTTTTTATTATTTTTTTTATTTTTATTTTTTTTTAAGTCTTCTTTAAATGTTTGATAAAATTTTCCTGAGAAACCATGTTGTACTGAACTATTCTTTGGTGGGAACAGTTTGATTGTGGATACAATGTTTTTATTAGTCATTGGTTTGTTAGATCTTCTAATCTTTCTTCAGTCAATGTGCTTCTAAGAATTTTTATTTTTCGTCCAGGTTGTATAATTTATTGGCATATATCTTGTGACAGTTTGAAGTTGTTTTAGACCTCCCAAAAAGTAACAGATCACGTTTTTGACCTATTCCCTTCCTGTATGTGTTGGGCACTTTTGACTGGACTAAATCATTGAAATGTGACATAGTTTGTGATTCTGTCCACTTGCTGGGCCTTATGTAAATGGAGACAGAAAAAATGGAAGCTGTCATTTTTGATCCTGCCATGTGATAGAGGACTTGAGGATCACCAGCAGCCAAAATTTAAACACAACACCCCCAAGAGGATGGACCCACAGAGCATTTCATGGCTGAATAGATTAGCCATGTGCCTTATAGCCCATGGATGAACTTGGCAAGGAAGAAGAGCAGCCAAGACTGGAGAGGATGACCTGAAAGAGAGAAGCTCTATGACTGCTTGTCCACAGGTAAACTCTCTTTTGATTACAGCTTGCATGATATATTTTTTCCATCTTTTCACCTTCAACATATTTGTATTTTGAATGTAAGATAAGTCTCTTGCTGACAGCATATAGTTGGTTCATGTTTCTTAATACATTTTAACTAATCTCTTTCATTTGACTGAAGAGTTGATTCCATTTACATTTAAAGGCACTACTGATAATATCAAATATTCTCCTGTCATTTTTCTATTTTACCTTTGTAAGTCTTATACTGTTTTTTTCTGTTTTTGTCTCTCACTGTAGCATATATGGCTTTGAATTTTTCCCACAAGCCTTTCAGATCTTTCCCCTTCTAGTCAGGTTCAGAAGTGTCATGCTATCTGCCCACTGCCACAGATTAAGATTTATGCCATGACTAATCTCAGACTCTCCAAGAGGGGATCTTCCCTCTGGACCATTGAGGGTGAGGTCCCACATAAGTCCCCTATTAAACTCTCTTTGTTCACCAAGCTTGACTTGTCTGAGTCTTTCTTTGGTCTGATGTGTCCCTCTCAGTTTGGTAGGAGCTGTCATTTTACATGGTGCCCTACTTGGAACACTCACTTCTATTTAATATTAATTTGCTTTCTTGTGTTGTACCATATTGAGTGCCTTCCAAATTCTATCTGGATATGTTTTCATTTGTTTTTAACCATGAGGTTAAAATTTAACATACTAAATATGTAACAATTATCTTCAGTTTGATACTAACTTAAATTTAAGAGCATGCATGTACACTAAAAACCTCCGAAACCCCACCATTTTTTTACTTCTTTCCTCTTATATGTTTGTACATTGTATGTACAAAAGCCTTTATTTATCATTACCTTTTATACATTTTAGCACTTGTAGGAAGCAAGAAGTGGAGTTGCATACCAAACAATACAGTGCAATAGTGCTGGAATTTACAATTACCCAAATGGTTAGCTTTACTGCAGATCATTTTTTCTTTAAGTTGTTTTGAAGCACTTTCTAGTGAACTTTCATATTAGTCTGGAAAACTCCCATTAGTATTGCTTGTGTGGCAGGTCTAGTGGTGATGAATTGCCTCAGCTTTTGTTTAACTGAGAATGTGTTAATTTCTCCCTGATTTTTGAAAGAGCAACTCACTGTATATAAATTTTTGACTGGCAATTATTTTTCCTTCAGCAATTTAAGTATTTCAACCCACTGCCTTCTAGCCTCCATTGAGTTCTGATGAGAAATCAATCAGCACTCAATCTAATTGGGACTCCCTTGATGTAAAATGTTGCTTTTCTCTTGAAGCTTTCAGAACTGTCTTATTATGCTTTGCATTTGGTAGTGCAATCAATATATGGTGGGGTATATTTTTTTCATAGTTATCCCATTTGGTGATCTCTGAGCTTCTTGGATTTGCATGTTCACACCTTCTTATAAGTTTGTGAAGTTTTCTGTTATTATTTTTTTAAATATCCCTTCAGGCCCTTTATATCTTTCTTCTCCATCTGACAGACCCATAATGTGTATATTAATATGCAATTGATGTTTTAGGTTATTTTCACTTTTAATATTTCTTATATTTTCTGCTCCTCAGCCTGACTCACTTCAAATGTCTTTATTCAAGTTCACTGCCAGCTCCAATCTGCTCTTGAAACTCTCCTGACCATTTATCATACCAGTCATTATGGTCTTCAACAGTCCAATTGTTTTGTTACTTTTAAATTTTTCTCTCATAATCTCATACTGTTCACTTATTGTTATTTTGATATCCTTTAGTCCTTTAAATGTGTTTTCATTCACCCTCAAATAATGTTAAGACCTCTTTTTAAAAGACTTTGTTCAGTGTGTCCATATTCTCATCTTCTTCATTGGTAGTTTCTGTATTTTTATCCTCCTTTGGATGGACTATCATTTCCTGTTTCTCTGTATTGTGTCTTTTGATGCACACGTTGTGGGTCAATATTAAAATGTTAACTCTTGGAGTTAAGCCTGGGATGTATTTTTTTTAAATTTTGTATCCAGCTGAGTTACAAAGGTTAGAAGACAAACACTTTCTTGGGCTTTTGCCTTCCTATTAGGAAGGTTTGTCAAAGACAGGTATAGTGTGCAGAGTTTTCCTTGTCTTTCTGGGCCCCTGTTTGGTCGTGTGGCTTTGTTTGTTAGTTGTTTTGGAGTTCCACTGTTTATAGAAGTTTGACTGCTCTTTTTCTGGGACATAGACTGCCCTCTCCTGAGTATTTGAAGCTGGCAGGCCTTTGTTCCAGATTGTCTACTTCTATTGTATTTTACACTCCTTTCATTGTCTCATGGTGCTTTTGTGTATAGTGAAATTTCTGGTAGGAATATAACCCCAGGAATGAATTTCCCTAATTGTTGTTTCCCAGCCATAAGAGAGCCAGGGACCAAAGAAGGGGATGCAGACTTGCTCCAGCGTGTCCTGTAGAGGAGGACAGTAAGGACAACAATAGCTTCTTGGATGGCTCCCTAAAGCTGAGCTTTCCAAGCCTGCCAAATAAATGCAGCACTTCAGTTTACTCCTCTCACAGCCCTGGGGAATTATTGCTTCTTTAAATCATCACTGCCTCTGCCTCTGTGCAGGAAAGGTTGAAACATTGGCTGCCACCACTAGTGTCCAGAGTGGGTTGAAATAATAACTTACCCCAGAGTCAATACCCAGTGATTTGAATTTGATAATCAAAAGCTGTGATCAGTGATCAGCTGTGCCTCCCCTGTTCTTGAGGAATAGCAGCTAGTCAGGGACTGTATCCCATGGAGGTGGCCTGCTGTGAGATTGTAGGATGGGCTTCAGTAGCTGCCACTCAGGGACAGCAGTTAGAATTCTTTACCATAGGTTATTGACCTTTTCCTCCTGCTCCTCCATGGATGTTGTACAGTGATCTTCTGGACTCTGGACATTTATTATAGATGTTTTAGATGGTCCCTGTCTGTTTTATAGTTGTGGTAGAAGGATTGAGTACTGGAACTGCCTTCTCTGCCATCTTCCCTGATGGAGTTTCAATTAAAGGCCATGACTACTGATAGAAAAGAAGGTCACCTTGGAATGTAATAAACAAGTTCTGGAGTTTCATGCTAACAGGAGCTGGGTGGGGAAACATCCTGAGCTAGCCTGTGAATTGCAGAAATGTAAAAGAGCTGAGTCATTGACCTTTAAGACTTGTTGATTTCAGTAAAATGTAACTGTCAAGTATCTATTGCCCTTGCACATGCTCACACGTATTTTCTTTGTTCTAAAGCCAAATAAAAGCCACACTTTATGAGGTGGCTGGGCTCTTCTCTCCAGTTTGGATGGAGAGTCCCCTGATCCCAGTTTTTCTTCTCTTTGTCTTATTCTTTCTTTCTCATCCGCGGCACCGTTTTCACGGACCCAGTTCCTGAACGCCAACACTTCCCAATGTCTCATAATTAATTTTGTTTTCAATTCTAGGTCACCATTTTCAATTCTAATAGTATCCTAAATAATGACTGACCACACCCTCACCACAACATTATTCTTGGAGGCCTGATTATAAATCTAGTCAAGAATGAGAATATATATAAGAAGCCATGAGCCAGGGAACTGGAAATGTATGCTAGCCATTGGAAGCCCCAGCCTCATTGATCGCAGATTAAACCAGCTAGCCAACTCCCCAGAATTCATGGGGGATTCTCAAAGTCCCATTGATTGATACCTTCCTCCAGTGGATGTAGACGGCATGCTATAGATACCCCAATTGTGGGACATTACCTCTACCCAGGATGGTAGACAAGAGGCAAACCCTCAGTTTAGCCTACAAACCCATGGAGTCCTGTTTTGCTCAAGACACCACCATACAAAATGTATGAAAGGATGATGAAAATAACTACCAAAAAGTCAACCAATTCCATTCCATAATTTGCAAGATATTCTGCTTGCAGCTCCAAAATCATTGGAACAAGTTGCTGTGTAGTGCATCTTGGGAACACAGCCTCTGTCACAAAAAATCTTTTAGAAAATGAACAGTTTATTACTTGGCACAAATTGCCCAAAGAACGGGGGAAAGGATTCAGTCATGGCCAGTGTCCCAGGTAGGCCAATTGTTCAAGCCAGATTTGACAGATGGCTGCTCTAAATGCCCCACTAAGAGAGGAGTGACTCTACTCTTTCAGTGTTGAGTATTTATACTCTTTGAGGGAAGAAGAAAATGAATCTTGACATATTTTCTCCTACTCATTTCACAATTTGGAATATTGTGCATTTATACTGAAAAACTGACATTAGGGTAAATCACAGTCACCTTGATGGTATTTTATTACCAGCAGGCCTAATTAAATGCCAGAAAAGATAGCAATTGTCCCATGCAATGATTTGATGGAATTAAAAAGAGTATTATAATTTGTAGACTTTGATTAGTAGCAATTGGTTCATCAGTTGTAACAAATGGACAACACTAGTCTAAGATGTCAATAATAAGGGTAACCATGTATGGATGCAGGGATGTTGTATGGGAATTCTCTACATTTTTATTGTAATTTTTCTGTAAATATAAACCTAAATCTCTAAATATAAAGTTTAAAAACCACACTAAAGAAAAAAGAATAAACATAAAAAAGGGTATTATCATTAATAAAGTATGGGTGATTATAGAGATCTCCTTTCATGTGAGGCGATGAAGTGAACTTCAGGCTTAGTTATGAAGAATTTGAAGGAGGCAGCCATGTAAAGTGCTAAGGAAAGAATTTTCCCTGCAGCAGTCACAAGAAAGGCAAATGCCTAAAATGTGGAAAGCAGTTTCCCAGTTCAAGGTACAGAAAAAAGAGTGGGGAAAATTGGTTGGGCATGCAATTGAAGAGCTGAAAATAAGGCAGATCACGTGGGACTTTGGTAGGACACCATAATTTGGATTTTATTTACAGAATCTATATGGAGAGTGTTGGGAGTAGGGCAGAAGCAGCAGGATTAGCAAGGCATGTTTCTGGGAAAGTTAATCCCTATTTGTTCTAACCTACTGTGGTAAGGAATATGCAAATGGGTAAGCAGATGTTTCTGTCTAACTTACTGAATTTATCCTAAATATTGTGTCTTAGGGGAATATACCAATTGATGGACAGGATACTAGAATAAGAAAATATTACTTACTCTGTACTTACTGTGAGCATGCATTTGGAACAAAGGAAGTTGGATATTCTTCTGTGAAGTTTCTGTCATGATCACTGGCAGAGATCATCATCTGCAAGGGATGGTGTTTGGCTAGAATTCACAACAAAAAATATTTCATCTTTTGGTCTGTCCCCCATTACATGTTACACACACACACAATTCACAGCAGTTACCATGTAAGTGGGGATATTTGTACTTACCATGAGGGGTGCCTCTTCCTAGTGACCCAAATGTCCTGTGTTTAGGGTACATCTCACAGAATCCAGGGAAACTGAGGGACTAGGACACATATGCATGACATCAGAGACAGGTCAGGAGTTCTGAGATGGTTATTCAGACCATCAAAACTCACATAGTCATGCTGGATTCCCCAGGAAAGATTTGGAATACTCATGTGTCTTGTTCTCCATGTGTAGTGCTTTCCTGTCTGGCTTTCAAATAGTCAGATAGACAAGGCCATTGATGAGTTTGCTTTTTGACAAGTTTGACTTGTCAGAGGGTTGGAGAGGTGCTATTGTATTGCAGTAATTTGTGACAGGAGTTCTCTTTTCCAGCAATGATTCCATCCCTCCTTTGAAAGACATTGCCATGATGAACAAGTAGGACTTGTATGTTTAAGATCTTAGCTCTATGCCCCAGGAGCCCACTGAGGAAGCCTGCTCTCAGATGGCAAAGGAACAGGAGATGGGAATGGAGGCTGTGCCCACTGCCTCAGGCAGCCTCAGCCACTTGGGGGAATAGCAGGGAGACCCCGTAGCCCTGCCTCTCATCCCAGGTCCCCTGTGATCTGTGGGTCCAAGGACCATCACAGTTCCTATCTCAGAGGGGATCTGCCTTCAGATGGCCTGTCTCCAAGCCCACGATCTCCAAGTCTCCATCTGGGCTTCTGGCTGAGGTTTCCCATGATAGCAGATCTGATCTAAGCCCTGATTTGGTTCATACTGCTTAGTTGAGAGGAAACCCCATTGACAGTGAGTGTGTGCTGCCTGAAGGCACAAAGGCAGGCCAGGTAAGAACTTTGTGTCCAAGGCTCCTGCAGGCCAGTCTTCCAGGCAGATGTTGGCTATTTTGATGAGATTGGGGTCCTTCCAAGGACTGAGCAGGGCTGACTAGAGTTGGGTAGTGCCAAGGGCCTGATTGCACTACCTCCTGAGGATACCTGACCTGGTGGAAACTGAGGGGAGGCATGCCTTCTTGGAATCTTCATGATGAGTGCATGGGACTGGGGGAGGGGGGGAGGGGCCAGGTCTCTGGTCCATCTGACAGATAGCTGGGCACTGCCAGGCCTGCTCACCTTGTACTTTGTGGCTGCAGTCCTTTCTCTTGAGGTGTTGGTGCTAACCAGACTAGAGGTCTACTGAAGCAACTGGGATGCCTGGCAAAAAATCCTGTTGTTTAAAAATAAGTAATTTATTATAAGCAGTGGTATTCATTTTTATAGCCACATTTCTTAGCATACCACTGTCACCTGGTGAACTGTGAATCATGGTGGAGAATGGAAGTTTTTAGGTTCTGTCCCAGTGTGAAACCATACTGTCTTAGATTTGCTATTTGGTTGGGGTCCTTACCTTGTCACTTTTTCTGGGTCCCACTGTTGGCATTGTTCCACAGAATGTCCCCTGACCTGAGAGGCCATGACAGGGTCAATACACTTCCTAGTTGCAGATACATGATGGAGTGGATACCACCCCTGCAGAGTAGTCAGGGCATAGGTTCTGCCTGACACTCTGACTTGGCTTCTTCTGGTTCTCATGTGCCTCTCTCCCTCTCTCCCACCCACTGTCAGTCTGCCATGTGGTATCTCTGGAGTCAGCAAAGCTTTCCCTTCACATGGTTATGTCCTTTCTTTTCTCTGCCAACTCCCCTTACTTCTGGGTTCTGATGCCTCCATGCTTCTCTCTCTCTGGAAATGTTTTCATTGTAGTAAAAAAATATATATAAATATATATTTTAACCATTTATATATATATAAATATGTAAACCAAATATATATACAAATAAAATATTTTAACCATTTATAAGTTTACAATTCTGTAACATTATATACATTGACAGTTTTTTGTAACATTTACCACTATCTGTTCCAGAAACTCATCATCCCATACAGAAACTCTTACACATTAAGCAATAACCATCTCTTCTCCACACCTCCAACCCAGAGGTCACAACTCATCTGCTTGCAGTCTTTATGAATTTACTTATTTTAAGTATTTCATATAAGAAAAATCATTCAATATTTGTCTTTTTTTATCTGGCTTATTTCACTTAGCATGGTGTCATGAAGCTTCATCCATGCTTGTAGCATATCTATTTTTTTTTAAAAGTAGTTTTAGGGTTTGTGGGAAAATGTCTTCAGATTAGAAGGCAGGGCTCAATTCTCTCACAAAAGCAATGGAAAAATAGCCAAAAGCTGTCTGAGGGAACTGCTTTGAGAATCAGCAGACCAGGACAGTGCTGCACAACTCCCAAGAGGGTAAGGGACAGAGAGAGGAAGAACATGAAACAACAAACATGAGTTACCAAACACTTACAGTGGATGAGAAGGGTTTGCCTCCCCCACCCCAAGATATTAACTGGGGTAAAACCCCTGGATCACTGCAGCTGACTGAGAAGGGAACAGATATCTTCCTTCCTGTCAGCTGTTTCAAGGGAAAAGGGAGGGGGAGTTGGCAGGCTTTCCTTCAGTGAACTTGGCCAGCAGAGCCCACTTTGAATCTCCACTCTGGAGATTCAACACAGGAACACAGGAAAGCTGATACTGAAACATCTTTGTGGAAAGGTGTGCTGATGAATGCCGTCTGGTAGCTGGTCTGTTATGTGCCTGGAAAAAAACTATTTTTGGTTCTCTCTGTATCCCAACCCCTGGGAGAAAATCTGTGCCCCATTAGTCCCAGACCTATTTTGATAACTTTAGCTTGACAATAAAGACTAAGAATAAATTGAACCAAATATCAAAAAAGAGCTTTAGAAAAAACAACAGATAAGACAGGGAAATTGGCTATCAGAATAAATTCACCAACATATTCAGATACCTAGATATTTACAATAAATTACAAGCCATGCTAGGAAACAGGAAGAGATAGCACAGCCAAAGGAACAAACCAAATATCCCGAAGAGATACAGGATTAAAGATAATTAATCCGTGATAATCACACAACTCTCCTGATTCAATTCAATGGGAGAAAATATTTGGAAACCAAATATCTGATAAGGGTTTGATTTCTATTCTATATAAAAAGGTCATACAACTCAACAGTAAAAGAGCAATCTACTTTAAAAATGGGCAAAACACTTAAATAGACATCTCCCCAAGGAGGAATTACAAATGGTGACAAAATGCATGAAAAAATGATCAATATCACTGGTGTGGGAGAGTGTGGTGTGGTTGTTCCTCAGTAACCTAAATATAGAACTTCCATATTATCCAGCAGTTCCTCTACTAGGAATATATCCAGAAGAACTGAAAAGTGTGATGTGAATAGACATTTGCACAACGATGTTCATAGCAGTGTTATTCACAATTGCCAAAGGATAGAAGCAACCCAAGTGTCCAACAAACAATGAATGGATAAACAAAATGTGATATATACATATGATGGAATACTATGCTGCTGTAAGAAGAAATTAAATTGGGACACATATGATAACATGGGTGAACCTTGAAGATACTATACTGAGTGAAATAAATCAGACACAAAAGGACAAATATTGCATTATCTCACTAATATGAACTAAATATGAAGAAGAAACACATGAAGTTAAAACCTACAGTATAATTTATTTGGAGATAGGAGGAGGGCTGAGAAGGGATACTGAAGTTTAATGTATATAGAAATTTTAATTAATTTGGCTGTAAAAGTGTGGAAGTGGATAGAGTTGATGGTAGCACATTATAATGAGTAGAACTAATGCAGTTGATTTATAAATGGGATTGTGACTGAAAAGGGTAGTCTAGGGGTGTAAATATCAATTCAAAGAAAGTTAGAGAATAATCTAGGGACTGAATAACATAGTGAACCCAGAGGTGGATGAAAATTATGGTTAATAGTACAAATACAAGAATGTCCTTCTATGAACTAGAACAAATATACATGACTATTTGCAAAGTGGTAAGAATGTGGAGTAGCATGGGAAAAATACAATTAATGTAACCCATGGACTATAGTTAACAGCAATACTGTTATATTCTTGCAATCAATACCAAAGATGTTCTGTGTTAATAATAGGGGGTATGGAAAAAATATGTGAAATGTACACTAAGTTAGTGGTAATAGTCTGATGCTATTATCTCATAATCTCTAACAAAAGTTCCACAACAATGTAGTATGTTGGTGGAGGGGTGTTGTATGAGAATTCCACACATGTATATGATTGTTTTATAAGTTCACAACTTCTCTAATAAAAATATATTTTTAAATAAGGCCCTAAGACTTTGGTTAGTTAAAACATGGACCAAAAGGTGGCCTAGACTAAATGAATAGGAAATGCCAGAACTGCCCTGGTATAATGTAGATGAAAAGGTACAAAGGCTTAAGGAGACTGGAATGTTAGAGTGAATTTATCATGTAAAACATGCTTACCCAACCAGAAGTGCCCAGAGGACACACCTTTCACCACAACTGTGAGGAATATATATATGATAGGAGCACCATATACCCTGAAGGTCTCTGTGGTCATTCTCTGTAGGTCAGATATTACTGTGGAAACTGCTGGCACTGTATTTGGATCCTTAAGTACAATGGGGATGATCAGATTCCTAGTTGGCAAGAGCCTAGTGGTGGCACTTAATTGCTCAACACAAGGGAGCACGGTGACTGTAGTGGACAGCAGAATCAATGCAATAATCAAAAGAGTCTGACTTACAGAGCCCTATGGCATTGGCTAGTTGACAATGATTTGCCTATAAGTGAAATAAATATGTAGACTACTAAATTATTATGTGATCTGCATAAGTAAAAGTGTTCTAGGTCAAGTGAACAAAAGTCTAACTTGAATAAAATAAAACAAACAAACAAACAACAACAACAACAAAAAAAAACAGAGCATTACCTCCCTAGTTCCAGAATGCATGATTGGAATAGACTTACTCAACAAGTAGCAAAATTCCCACTTTGGTTCCCTGACCTATTGGATGAGGACTATTATGGTAGGAAAGGCCAAGTGGAAGCCATTAGAACTGCCTCTACTTAGCAAATAGTAAATCAAAAGTAATACCATATTCCTGAAGGGATTGAAGGGATTAGTGCCACCATCAAGGACTTGAAGGGTGTAGCAATGGTGATTCCCACCACATCCCCAATCATCCTATTGAGTCCAATGGATCTTGAATGACACTGGATTATCATATACTTAACCATTTGGGTTACTCCAATTGCAGCTTCTGATCCAGAGGTGGTGTGACTGCTTGAACAAACCATACATCCACTGGTAGCTGGTATGTAGCTATTGATTTGGCAAATTTTCCCAATATCTGTTAATAAAAACCACAAGAAAGTTTTCCTCCAGCTGGCAAGTACAGCAATAAAATTCCACTGCCCTACCTCAAGAACATATCAACTCTCCTGCCCTGTCTCATAATCTAGTCCATAGGAACTGTGATCACTTTTCCATAAGGCATCTCACTGATCCATTACATTGATGATATTATGCTGACTGGACCTAGTGATCAAACTGTAGCAACTACTATAGTCTTATTGGTATGATATTTGCATGTCTGAAGATGGGAAATAAATCCAACAAAAATTCAGGGGCTTTTCACCTCAGTGAAATTTCTAGGCATCCAGTGCAGTGGAACATCAAGATATCCCTTCTAAGATAAAGGACAAGCTGCTGTATCTGGCCCTTCCTATAGCTAAAATTGAGAAACAATGCCTAGTTAACTTCTATGGATTTTCAAGGAAAGATACTCTTCAGTTTGGTGTGCTGCTTCAGCCCATTTAACAAGTGACCCAAAAAACTCATAAAGTTAGGTGTGCAAAGTGGTATATACAAGACCATGCCTAAGAAGACCCCGAAGACACAAAGAAGTTATAAAATTTGGTATATGCACGCAATGAAATCATATTCAGCCATAAAACTGAATGTAGTTATAATACATTTTGTAACATGGATGAACTTTGAAAAAATCATGCTAAGTGAAATAAGCCAAATCCAAAGGACAAATATTGTATGATTACACTTTTATGAAATATCTAGAAAAGAAAATTCATAGGTACAAGAAGTAAATTAGAGATTGCCAGGGGCTAGGGTAAGGTGAAATAGAGAGCTATTGCTTAATGAGTAAAGAATTTCTGGTTTGGGTGATGAAAAATTTGATAATGGGAGGTGGTGATGTTAGCAAGACACTGTAAAAGCAATCAAAGGCTACTAAATTGTAAATTTATGGTTAAAATGGCAACTTTTATGGCACATACATGTTACCACAAGGGAAAAAAGGAAGAGACTAACATGATTAAATACAAAATAAGTGACCTGGAATATAGTGTATGAATTAGAGGTGAATGCTGAGCATCATTAAATGAGTTAATTTTTGTAACAAATGGAATAGTGTAAGCACTATTACACATAATACTATTACAATTCTTTATGTAGTTGTGATTTAAGCTGGTTTATGAAGCAATGGAGGGTCTGTTCATTCATTCATTAATTCATTCATTCATTCATTTATGCATTCATTCATTATTCCAAAAGAACTTGGAGTCTATGTGCAAAGCACTTTTCAAGCAGTGTACTAGACTCTGGAGGTGAAATGGAGTCAAGACAGATCAGGGGAATTGGCTGTGGCTCAGGCAATTGAGCTCCCATTTACCATATGGAGGACCCAAGTTTGATCCCCGGGACCTCCTGGTAAAAAAAGAAAAAAGGTGTCCCAGTCCTGTGTGGGACAGAGAGTTGCAGGCCCCCGTGTGGTGAAGCGATGCACCAAAAAGAGAATGATGCAATCAGATAGAAAAAAAAAAAGACAGATCAGGTGCCAGCCCTCAGAAAACTTGGGGTAAAGGGAGGACAATAAACAAATAACTGGATTAAATAAATATAGATTATTATCAATGCTGGGTAAGAATTTTAAGTCTTTTATAATCACTAATAAGAGGGTGGGGATCTATTTTACATAAATCTACTTTTATCTGAGCCATCATGTGAAATTCAGATGGAGACCTGAAGGATGAAAAGGAGTCAGCCATGCAATGTACTACGGAGAAATCACTGTGAACAAAAGTCACAGCAAGGGTAATGCCATGAGGTGGAAAAAGAACTTTGAAGAAACAAAACTGAGCATTGGGAAGTGGGCAAAGGGAAGCTCTCATGGAACCTTGTAGGCTAGACAGGTTTTGGATTTCATTCACAGCCTCCCTATATGTAAAATGGGGGATAATAGTGTCATGGGGTGGGAGCAGGGCAGAAACATAAGGATAAGCAAGGCAGTTCATGGACAAGTGAATACAGCAGCCTGACTGTAAAGGGCAGCTGTGGTGAAACAGAAGGAGATAAGCCTGAAGTCTAAGATCAGTCTACTTTATGGAGGGCTAAAGTTAGCTTCAACTCATATTTCCTGTAAGCAATAGTGCATTATTTATTATTATCAGAAGAGTGCTTTTGTGAAATAAAAACTGTCCAACATATTAGAGTAGGGAATGCAAAAACTTGTAAAATATGGTATCTACTGATTTTACTGAATCAATCCTAAAAGTTGTGTCTTAGGAATCTGACTAGGCATTGAAGAAGAAACAAGTTTAAGAAAATTTTACTGGGCCATTTGTGGTGGATGTGTTCTGTCCTCTTGTCCTCCTGCCTCAACAATCTTGCTCTATCCCCTGTGATGTCACCTAGCCCCTTTTTCTGGCTTCCCTTTGGCACATAAGCATGATCTCCCCACTATGTCTCATCCAACACTAAGGTAACAGCCTCTCTGAATCCATGTGATTCTCTAAAACACACCTCTCACCCTACTTTCAGAGTTAAGCTTCTTGGAAGAGTCAAGAACATCACCTGTCCCTATATCCCAGTCTATAATTGAAATCATCATCATTTGGCTCACCATAATCTTAAACTCACTCCGTCTTAACCTCTTAAAATTGCTCTCCTAAAGTTACCAGTTACATTCAAATTCTCAAATATAATGGAGACATTTTCCTTTTCTTATTCCTGTTCTTATTTTTGTCCTGAATTTCTGGGGTTTTATGTTGATTTGATAATATTCTCCCACCTACTTGTTCCTACTTGATGTCATCCTTTCTGCTATCCCTCTTAACTCTCTTTTTTATTCTTTCTCAGCCTGCTCTATCTCTCTTTACCCCCTTATATATTGATGTTCCAAAAAGCTCAAGCTCCTGCCCATTACCCTGATCTCTCTATGAATAACTTCATCCAAAACTCAATCAATCTGCCACGGTGTCACATTTAGTCCAGAACACTCTCCTGAGCTCCATATCTGAATTTCCAACTGGAATATCATTGGTAGCTCAAATTAAACACTTCTCCCAAAGTTCTGCTCCTTTCTTTCTCATCAGAATGTTATCACTATCTGCCTATTGTTTAAGCCAGAAACCTGGAAGATTTCCTTGACACCTCCCTCTTTCAACCTTAGATATAATTAGTAATGGAGACCTGTCAATTCTACTTCCTAAATACATTTTCTTAATTTAACCCTGCTTATTTTTCCTGTTGCCCTAGTCTTAGAAAAGGTTGTCATTGCTTATTTCCTGGATATCAACACCATCTTCCAATTGGTTCTTTTTCCTTTAGATAGAATCCTTCAAATTTATCCTCTACACTACTGCCAAGACAATCTTTATAAAATGCAAATTTGCCAATGTTATCCTATTAAGAATTGTAATCTAAGAATTAAAATATGCATCTTAATTTATCACAATCTACTTCAGATTAATGTTTATTTAATGCAAGAAAACTTACAAACTTTTCTTCCATATACCTCAATTTCCTCCTCCTTTCTTTTTTGGACTTATTGTTGTATATTGTAAAAAAAAAAAATACAATGTTATAATTATTGCTTTTAGAATCTCATATATTTTAAAGAAAATAATAAGAAAATGTATAACTAAAGAATCTACTATTTTAACTGATATTATTATTATTATTACTTGGTGCTCTACATTTCTTCCTAAAGATTTGAGTCACAGTCTGGAGTAAATTCTTTTCAACCTGAAGTACTTCATTTAGTATTTCCTGTAAGGAAAGTATGCTACTAACAAATTCTTTGTTTTTGTTTATCTAGAATTGTATTTCACTTTCCTTTTTGAATAGTTGCCTTGCTGGATATAAAATTCTTGGCGAAGTCTTTTTTTCAGAACTTTGAATATGTCAGCCCACTTCCTTATGGCATCCAGCCATTAATCATATTTATGCTTCCCTCTATGTGAGGAGTACTTTTCTCTTGTTTTTTTAAATTGTCTTTTTTTCTTTGATTTTCTTTGATTTTTTTCTTTGATTTTCACTGTTTGTCTAGGTGTGTATCTCTTTATATTTATTCTACTTGAGTTTGTTGAGGTTTGGATGTGTAGATTAATATTTTCCATTACATTTGAGGAGTTGTCAGTCAATACTTCTCTAAATATATTTTATGACCTTTTCCATAACTCCTTCTGGGAGTCCCATTACACATATTTTGGTATATTTTATATTATATTACAGGTTTCTGAGGTTTTGTTCATTTGACTTGTCTTTTTTCTGATTCTGAGAGTAGATAATTTAAATAGCTCTATCTTCAACTACACTGATTAATTCTTTTGCCATGTTGAAACTTAAGCTTTTCTACTGGATTTTTTACACCCATAATTGTTTTTCATTTAATACTAAAATTTCAATTTGGTCCTTTTAATTTAATTTCTATCTCCATTTTGAGAGTTTTAGTTTCTTCTTTCATTGTAGCCCTACTTTCTTTCATTCTTTAAGCATGAATTACTTTAGTTTCTTGAGCATCTTTATAATCACTGCTTTGAACTCATTGTCTGCTAATTCCAAGTCTGAGGATTCTAAGAAACAGTTTCTATTGGCTGTTTTCCTTGTGTATGGGTAACTTCATTTATTTTGAAAATTTATCACTTTAGATGACATATTGTAGCCTGTCTGGATTCTGACTTTTCCCCTGAAGATTTTTGTTGGTGCTGCTCTTGCTGCTCGTTAATGATTGTTTCTTTGTTAATTCATTCCTGTAACAGTTTGAAGTTCTTTTATGATTCCCAAAATGAAACAAATCCATTCCTGTGTGTGTGAGATCTTTTTGACTGGACTACTGTCGGTGAGGCTTGACTCAATTTGAGTCTCTGCCTTCTTGCCGGGACTGATAAAAACGGAGACACAGAGATAGAAAAACACAAGAAAAGGGAGTCACCATATTTGATCCTACAATATATAAGAAAGGACTCCAGTTTTGCCCACAGGTGATTTGAAAAGAGAGAAGCCCATGAGAGACTCAAAGCACAGAGGCCCAGGGAGAGATGAGCCATGTGCCTGATATCTTGCAGCTGAACTCAGAAAGAAAGAGGAGAAGCCAAGCCTCATGGAAGATGCCAGGAATGAGAAAAGTTCCATGCCTGATTGCTTAATGCTGAGCTCCAGGAGGTGGACTACAAGAGATGGTGAGCCTGGACAACAGGATCAACAGTAGTTGACTTTGATGAGAAAGCCCCTCTGATGGTGCCTTGGTTTAGATATTTCATGGCTTCAGAAATGTAAACTTTTACCCCAAATAAACCCTCTATATAAAAGCCAACCCATTTCTAGTACTTAGCATTTGAAACCCTTTGGTAAACTAAAAGAGAATTTGGTACAAGGAGAGAGGGGTACCACTGCTTGCAATTGTCAAAGATGTTGGAAAGGGCTTATAAATGGGTAAGGGGTATTTTTTGGAGGAATTGTGAGATGGTTGATAGAAAATGCCTAGATTTCTTTGAAAAGATTATTGGTAAAAATATGTATGCTAAAGATGATACAGCCTTAGGGGAAATGATGAAAGTATTGTTGGAAACTGGAAGAAAGGCAAATCTTGTTTTATTTTATTTTATTTTTTAGGAGGTACTGGAGGTACTTCATGGGAAGCAGGCCCTCAAAAATTGAGCTACATCTGATCCCCAATGAGAGTGGCTTTTTTTTTCACTCATTTGTTTGTTTTTAAGAGGTACCAGGGGTAGAACCCAGTACCTTATAGGTGGGAAGCAGGCACTCAATCACTTGAGCTATATCTGCTCCCCCGAATCTTGTTTAAAGTTGCAGAAAACTTGGCAAAATTGACTCTTGATGTTTAGCTGGAAGGCAGAAGTTGGAAAAGATGAGCTTGTACATTTAGCTGAGGAGACTTCCAGATTAAATGTGGAAAATGCAGCCTACTTCTTATAGCTTATAACAAAGTGTGAGAAGAAAGAGATAAACTAAAAACTGAAATGCTGGGCACAAAGAAACCAGAAATTGATGGCTTAGGAAATTCCAAGCTTCTAGAAAACAACCCCCCAGATGAGAGTTTGTAAATGAGAATGCAGCCATTGGGTAAGCCCATGGAAGGGGTAGGCTCCATGATGCACTGAGGGAAAAAAGACATCATTCTATAGATGACTTTCAGACTTTTAAATCTAATGGAGTATGCCCTGCAGGATTTTAAAATCTTTGGAACCAGTGATACCCATTTTATTTCCATTTTCTCCTTATGGTAATGCAAATGTTTAGCCTATGTCTGTTCTTTCTTTGTACATTGGAAGTAAATAACTTGTTTTATAAGTTTCTAAGGGCTACAGCCAAAGGGGAGCTTTGTCCCAAGACTAACCATATGCCTATAACATCTCTATGTGCAATCTGGTAAACATCTGGTGTGTATGTGTCTTGTTGGTTTGTTTGTTTTTAATGTGCATTGTCAATAAAGGTAAAAAGTAAAATAAAAAATAATTAATTTTAAACATACCTGCACAGTTCTTCATGCTTGGTGGCAGAGCCCAAGGATGTGTATATCCATTGCAGGTGATGTGCCACACTGATGAAAGATGTTTATGTGGGATGTTGTGGGAGGTGTAGGAGGTGGGGAACATGGAAATCCTTGTAATTTTTGTGTAACATTTATGTAGTCTAAGCATCTTTAAAATATATATATATATATATATATATCTGCAAAGGTTGGAGAGGGTGTGGAGAAAGGCAGAGGGACTCTCATTCAGTACCGGTGAGGTTTTAAAATGGCAAAGGTTACTGTCACCATATGGAAGACAGTTTGCCAGTTCTTCAAGAAACTAAGTATCAAGTTGCACACTGCTCAGAGCAGCATAATTGACAGACACCACCTGATGTAAAGAGGGAGGATTCTGGGAGAGGAAGTTGGATCTGGGTTGGATCCTGTGGTCCTGGTCAGGTCCCTGAATGTCCACAACCACTTCATGCCCTTTTCTGACCCAACCACCAAAGCCCTGGCCCTCCCAACCCCACCGATCATCATGTTAGCTTCTGATGTATGTACTCTTGTCCACAGGGATCCTGTCCTGTTTCAGAAACAAAGACTGCTCTATCCTGTGGTTCCCAATACACCTGTGTCCCTCTCATAAAATAAACATTTTCATTTTACAGTGACCATTTTAGGTAGCCAGTTGTTTTTGCATTTTTTCTTTAAAGGAATGAAAGATAAATTATATTCCTCATTACACATCTTATTTGGAGATATTCAAAATGAAAAGAAAGCCCTGTCACACAGCTATCATGTCAACATACTCACAAATTTTCTTTACCTCATCTTTTTTTTTAACTTTATTTTGTACATTTAATAATTGAAAACATAAACAATTAAAAACTAAAAAGTAAACACAGATGAATAAATATATACATTTCTCAATTAAATGTAATGGATACATGTAAATTTTTTTTTTTAACCAATTAAAAAATGGGCCAAAGTCTTTACCTCATCTTACAGGATCTTCAGCAGTCTGAGTTGTTAGGCAAATACATACAAACAGTAAAAAGAGCTTCCTAAATTGCCCATTTCCACACTTCTTGTGCATTCTGTGAATAGACAAGAAACCCTCTTATGCTTAAGTAGCTATCTTATATTTAACCTGTTTTTCATTTATCATGATGCCACATAATTGGGTAGCTCCCTAATGCAAAAATGTACAAAAGATAAAGAATAAAACAAATGTACAAAAACCATCATCATTGCAGGATTGGTGGCCTACATCCCCTTTGCAGACCAATGTCACCCTCTACACTCCACAGTCAAGGGAAATGTTGGGTTGGAAAAGCTGCTTCAGCACCAGCAAACTTGGGGCAGTCTGCATGGGGTACTGTATTTACTTGGACTGCAAGAATCATGTGGCCCCAGTTTCAGAAACAGGTTGTGAGAGCAAGGAAAGAAACTGAAACTTGCCAAGCAGAAAGCCAGGATTTCCAAGTTACCAGCTGTGAAATGTGCTAAAGTTGAGCAGAAATACTTCCTTGAAGATATACAGTTTGGTGAAGGACTTAAAAGCCCAAGGAGGATATGAGAAGACAGTAAAGCATTTTAACAATGCCTCTGCCCTGTGTGAACAGCCAAAGATGTGATCACAAATTTTATAATGAACTCTTCCACCACAGGTTTCCCAGGGGCTTTTGACCAAGCCCCAAACCATCCTTCAGAGAATTGTAAGGGCTCAGAGCTTGTCTGAAGATGATGTGGAATAAAAAACAAACATGGGGATCCTGAAAGCTGAATTGAAAAGATTAAAAAATACTCAGCATGGACGATGGAGAGCTCTTGGAGAATAAGGGCAACTGTGCTTGTTACAGACTCATGAACCACACTGAAGCCTACCCAGGTTATGTGTGTGTGTGTGTGTGTGTAAATCCATTTCTCTTTTATTTATTTTTCCCAGTGAAGAGTGTATTTTGATAATGACTGCATTTTATGAACACTCAGTTTTCAAGTTATAGAAAATTGAAATACCATTGGTTTAATGTTTTCCTAAAATGTGCAATTATAATACATGTCCATGTAACAATACTTACTTAAAAATGGACAGTGTTCAGTCTTGAAAGAAAGGGGGAAAGTTATGCATACATAGGAGAAAGCTGAAGAATTCATATTTTTAAAGCTAGTCCATTTTGTAATCCACCTGAAAATTGGATGAATACTTGATTGTTTATCCAAACTGAGCATTTACAACTTTTGAGAGATTAAAATAAGTTTATATGGGAAAAACATGATATTCTGTTCCCTAATTATGTGGCATTGCCCCCACACCTCTCTTTCTAAGCTGGAAGTCACAGGACTGGAATTTTTGTGCTATCAGAGGCAAGATGTATTCTAACACAGCAAAAGTGTTGGAGCTTTTATGGAGCATCTGTATCTGTGACCTATAAATGGTAAGACATCTGTGTATTTTAATGAATGAGCCTTGTCCATAAAGATCCCCCAATTTTTGAATTAAAATAAAAAGACTAGGGTAGGAGAGGATCTGGAGGTAGTCAGGGAGCATCATTCTCTGCTGATGGATAGGAAAATGGGTCATGCCACCACTGCTGTGTAAGATGACATAGCAATATTTCTGGAAACTATGTATGGCAGTAACAGTGATTTTCACAGTGGTAGGCTCCCACCAGACTCTAAGAACAGATGGTTCCTTAAGATGGAGAGGGATCCATATAATGCCTGGTCAGATGTGGCTGCTACCCAGTAGGACCTCCTGGGCAGCCCCCTCGACCACCCAACACTACCCCAAACATGACCACTGAAAATGGGTGTCCAGGGCTCTGCACATCCCCCCAACCCAGCAGACTAAATTCCTGCATATGTGGAAGACAAAGCATAGTCCCAGCCACAAGTGGACCCAACCCAACCCCAGGGTACCATGGAGGGTACAGCCTGTGGGCCCATATAAAAACAGCTGGTAGGGGGTGCCTGACAATCTAGCAGGACTGACCATGAGAGGGATGGCATACCCCTCCTCCCATGGGGGATGGGGTTGTCTTGGACAATGTCTTGGGGGAACCCTGGGAGCCAGTGGGTCACAGTCTCCCTCCCTTGGGCCTGTATGTCTGGCCAGCTTTGACCCATTTCAGATTCCTGGGTGGTGGGAGGGGCACTCAGAAAACATGTGGAGTCTCGGGTGTGGGGTGGAGGGCCAGGGGTCCATGTTTCCCTTTGATTTTCTCTTCTGGAAATAAAGATTTCCATTCATTCTGGATTCTGGTCACCATGATGGGCATGTTGCAAAACTGAAACCAATCAGAATCCAGGGGTGAGCTCCCAAATACCCCAGGCAAGTAGCGGGTAGAAGGGGGAGGGGTGGGGCATGGTCATCCTCTTTAGAATTCCTGCACTAACCTAGAACTGACAGAAATTTTAAAGGGAATTTAAAAGCCAGCAGCACCAGTAGTCAGCCATCAAGCTCAGAAAGGAGGTAGTTTCTCCTCAAATCTGACACAACACCCCTGCCACCTCTGGGAACAGCCATTTTGCCTTCCAAGAACACAATGCAACTCCAGTTGCAGTCTGTGACTCAGAAGAACACAAAGCACCCCACCCCCAGAGCACCCACAAAATTTCACTTTATCATTCACTCTGCAAACTTCAGGGCTAGAGGCACACAACACAGAATTGAAATCCAGGACCACGATTGGAGGTCAGTCACAAGGTTGGTCCAATGAATTCCATTCCTAGAATCCTGATCAAGATTCAAGAGGCAGACTGGCTATAAGGGGCTGGGAATAAGGTACCAGACATTTCATTGCAAAATCTGCCAGGTCCACTTTAATTCAGAAATTCAACTAAAGCCACCCATTTCTAACCGATGGTATAAGGATTGATTTGCAGGTCAATGATTAAGGCCAAAATAATGCCCTCACAATAAACATTCTATTGGTGCACCTGGGATGCCTGCTTTCCTGAAAAAGTGTCATTTGGGGAAAACCATCATTCTCTGGTTATTTTTCAAAAGTTGTGATCAAGCTTAGAAACAAGATGAAATATTTTCCTGACAGACTTGAAAGGTGGGGCCTTTCTCACACATCTGTAAAAACTCTGGAATCCACTGAGACATATTCTCATATGGAAGCAAATCAGATGAGTGGAAGACCTTACTCCTGCATACCATCTGGTATTGTTGACAGGGATTGTGGACTGTTTCAGACCCAACTATGTTTGTATCCAGTGGCTCCTACTAGATCTCTATCACTCAACTGAATTCAATACTTGCGGTGACTGTGTCAGGGTTAGGAAGCCACATTGCTTTGCAGTTTCTCCTTAAGATAATAAAAGATACATTATTTTCTTCATCTTACATTTTACTTGGAGCTATTCAAAAGAAAGAGAAAGCCATATCACACACCTATGACTACCTACCTGCTCATGCATTTTGTTTAACTCACCTTGCACCTTCCTCAGCAGGCAAAGTTGCCAAGCAGAATGTCTTCAAACTGAAGCAAAGATGGCTAGATGGCCTAGCTTCGCACCTCTCAGGCATTCTAGGAAAAGACAACAAACCCAAGCATTTTTATGTAATGACCTTCTTCATTTTAATTCTCAGGTCATTTCTCATGATGCCACATCATTTGGTGGGAACCCAATTTAAAAATGTATGGAAGATTTTTAAAAAATTATCATTGAACTGTGAGTCTTTCTGTTCACTGACTTTGTGGCAGGTCATATGGAAGATTGTTTTTCAGATTGTGACCCCACTCCTCTTTTTTAAGCTGACCACATCCGCAAGCCTGGAATTTTGGATACCATGGGCAAGAGGTATCCTACAATAAAATAGATAGAGGGAATTTTTTTTAGCATCTCTATGTGCAGTCTGGTAAAAGTTTGATGTGTTTGTGTTTTGCTTGTTTGTTTTTAATATGCTTTGTCAATAAAGGTACAAAAACATTTTTTAAATTCATTTTTAAAATACCAGCAAGTGTTGGCGAGGATGTGGAGAAAGGCAGAGAAATGCTTATTCAGTCCCAGTGATGTAAATTGAAGGCCGCCACTGGCATGTGGAAGATAGTTAACTAGTTCTTCAAGAAGCTAAGTTTCAAGTTACTCTCTGGTCACTGCAAGATGATTGACAGACACCACCTGATGTAAAAAGGGTTGGTTCCTTAAGAGGGAGTTCAATCTGGGTTGGTTCCAGTTGGCCTGGTCACATTCCTGGCTGGCCACCCGAACTTCCTGCCATTGTCTGGCCATACCCCCAAAGCCCTGCCCCTCCCAACCCCACCAATTGCCATGTTTGCCTCTGATGTATGTAGTCTTGTCCACAGGGATCCTGTTTCAGACACAAGGAATGCTCTATCCTGTGGTTCCCAATACATCTGTATCCCTCTCCTGAAATAAACATTTTCATTTTACAGTGTCCATGTTAGGAATCCAGGCAGTTTTACATTTTCTCTTTAAACGAATGAAAGATAAATTATATTCCTCACTTCTCATCTTATTTGGAGATATTCAAAATGAAAAGAAAGCCACACAGCTATCATGACTACCTTCTTGGTAATTATCTTTACCTCATCTTGCTGCTTCTTCACCAGTCTGAGTTGCTAGGCAAATTGATGTAAGAAGGGCTTCCTAAATTGCCCTTTTCCACATCTCTTGTGCCTTCTGCAAGAAAACAAGAAACACCCTTATACCTAAGTTGCTATCTTCATTTTTAACCTGCTTTCATTTTTCTTGAATCCACATAATTTTGTGGCTCCCTAATGCAGAAATGTACAAAAGATAAAAAATAAAAACAATTGTACAAAAAACTTCACCATTGGAGGGTTGGTGGCCCACATCTCCTTTACAAGCCAATGCCACCCTCTACACTTCACAGCTGAGAGAAATGTTGGGTTGGAAAAGCTGCCTCACCACCAGTGAACGTGGGACAGTCTGCATGGGGTACTGTATTTACTTCAACAACTGAGTCAAGTGACCCAGTTTCAAAAACTGTCTGCAAGAGTCAAGGAAGAAACTAAAACTTTGAGTACCCTGCAGACAGCAGAAAGAAGGATCATGTTTCCTTATCCATTCTATCAGCCTTTGTCTTTTGATTGGGAAGTTTAATCCATTAACATTCAATGTAATTATTGTAAAGGCAATACTTACTTCAACCATTTTATCCTTTGGCTTTCATAAGTCATATTTTTGTTTGTCTTTTTCCCTTTTCATTAGCCTTTCTAATATTTTTCACTTCTACACTCTCCTACAAGCCTCTCTCTCTCTCTTTTTCCTGGCTGCATATCTTCCTGCACAGCTAGATGCTTGTTTACACACTGTCTTCATCTCTGTTTATCTGTGGCTATATTAAACTCACCATGATATTTGAAGTTTTGTCAGAGAAAGAAATCTAGGTTGGCAGTCTTTCTTTTAGAGTACTGTAATTATATCATACATCTGCTTTCTCACCTCCATGGTTTCTGAAGAGAAACCTGCACTAAGTCTTACTGGACATTCCTTGTATGTGATGTTTCACTTCTTCCTTGCTGCTTTCAGAATTCTTTCTTTAGCTTTGGCATTTGGTATTCTGAATATTATGTATCTTGGGGTAGTTCTATTTTGATTTCTAATCTTTGGAGTATGCTGTGCATCCTGGACACATATATTCATATCTTTTATGAGAGTTGGGAAATTTTTGGCCATTATTTCCCCATATACTCTTTCTGCCTCTTTTCCCATCTCTTTTCCTTCTGGAACTCCCATAACAATATGTTGGTGCATTTCATGCTTTCATTCAACTACCTAAGCACCTGCTCTATTTTTTCCATTCTTTTCTCTCTGTTCTTCTCTCTTAAATTTCAGCTTTTCTGTCTTGATTCTTTCTTCTATGATTTCAAACCTGCTCTTGTATGCCTCTACTGTATTTTTAATCTCATTTATGTCTTTCATGCCCACAAGTGTTTCTATTTTATATATAAGAATTTAAATTTTTCTTTGTGCTCACCCATTGTCTCCTTAATGTCATTTATTTCTTTAGTGATGTTGACCTTCAACTCTGTAGTGGTTAGGCTAATGTGTGAACTCAGCCAGGTAATTGTGTCCAGGTGTTTGGTCCAGCAAGCACAGGGCTAACTGTAATACAAGAGCATTTATGGACTTCGATCACCAGTGAGTTACTGCATGGATGGCTGATTACATCTGCATCAATCAGGAAGATTGCATCATCAATGGGTGACACTTTTATCCAATCAGTTGAATGCCTTAAAAGGGGAAGTGATTTCAACATTCAGAGAGACTTTCTGAGCTCATCATTGGACAGCTAACTTCCCCCAGAAACTCATCAAGTACCTTTCATCAGACTTTCATCGGAGCCCCTGGTTTGCAGCCTGCCCGCAGAACCTGGACTTGTGTTTCCCCACGGTCACATGAGAGACTCTTTTAAAATCTCATATTATTGACAGATATCTCCTGTTGATTCTGTTTCCCGAGAGAACCCTGACTAATACAGCTTGGTCCCGGGAGTAGTTCTTGAGGAACAGAGTCTTAAACATGGGATGTCTGAGGTGGTTCTGGGAGAGTGTAATTGGCTCTCTACTCTAATTGGACTCAGGGGTACTAATGACTCCCTTTCCAATAATGAAGAGGTTGCTAACAGTCCATGGCGTGAGCTGGCAATAGAGATACACAAAATAGTATCACTGGATCCCCCTATTTCCATGCTTATAAGAACCAAGGATCTGGGTGAGAGTGTTTTCAACACCTTAACAGAATTTTGTGGAACCAAAAAGTATAATGATGTTGGCTGGCTCCTCCTAGATTCTCTGGATACAGTTACAAAAGAAAGAGATGAGCTAAAGTCTTCAAATTTGAAACTTAAATGCTGCATGAATGATATGAAAGCTTCTATGTGTGCCTTGAAAGAAAATCTTGTCTCCTGTAGCCACAGACTTGAGATATCTGAGAAACAAACCCAGACGCTTATTGTATGAGTAGCAGAATTACGGAGGAAACTAAAATCTCAACCTTGCAGGGTTTCTGCAATTAAAGTGAAGGCATTGATTGGAAAGGAGTGGAACCCCAAGGATTGGGACGGAGACATATGGGATGATGATAATATTGATGGGGACATTGGAACCCTAAATTCTGCTGAGACTTTACCAGATAAACCTGCACTGTGGAGACTACACCTTGTCAAATTTGTATTATCCAGCCTCCAACCTGCGCCCGGGAGTCTGGACCTCCTCCCAGCCCTGAGGCAGGTACCAGCCAAACTCCAGCATGCACTGCAAAACTTCCAGTCTGCCCTGAGGAATCTGTCTTCCAACCCCTGCCTGAAGAGATTAATCCTGTCTCACCAGAAGAAAATGCAAAGAAATTCCCTGAGGTCAATAGCCTGCAAGACATCTCTATTCCTTCTCCTTACCCACACCCCACACCCCTCTTGTCTTCGATACCTATTACTAGACTAAAATCACAACAAGCCCCCAAAGGTGAAATACAAAGTGTGACCCATGAGAAAGTATGCTATACTTTGAAAGAACTGCATGAGTTTTCCAACTTATATAGACAGAAATCAGGGGAATATGTGTGGGAATGGATACTAAGGGTATGGGATAATGGTGGAAGGAATATAAAGTTGGATCAGGCTGAATTTATTGATATGGGCCCACTAAGCAGAAATTCTGGATTCAACACTGTAGTTCAAGGGGTTAGAAAGGGCTCTAACAGTTTGTTTGGGTGGCTGACTGAAGCATGGACCAAATGATGGCCTAGCATGTCTGATGTTGAGATGACCAATTTGCCCTGGTATACAATAGATGAGGGGATTCAAAGGCTTAGAGAGATTGGAATGCTAGAATAGATTTACAATTTGAGACCTGCCCACCCACCCCAGAAATAGTCAAAGGTGCATTTGTACACTGATTCATGGGCTGTTGCCAATGGTTTGGCTGGATGGTCAGGAACTTGGAAGGAACATGATTGGAAAATTGGTGATAAGGAGGTCTGGGGAAGAGCTATGTGGATAGACCTTTCTGAGTGGGCAAAAAACATGAACATATTTGTGTCCCACATGAATGCTCACCAGAGGGTGGCTTCAGCAGAGGAAGAGTTTAATAATCAGGTGGATAAGATGACCCACTCTTTCCCCAATGGGCTCATGAACAATGTGGTCATGGAGGTAGGGATGGAGGTTATGAATGGGCTCAGCAACATGAACTTCCCCTCACCAAGGCTGACTTGGCTACAGCCACTGCTGAATGCCCAATCTGCCAGCAGCAAAGACCCACAGTCAGCCCCTGATATGGCACCATTATTCAAGGTGACCAGCCTGCTACCTGGTGGCAGGTTGACTACATTGGGCAACTTCCACCATGGAAGGGGAAGCAATTTGTTTTAACTGGAATAGACACATACTCTGGCTATGGGTTTGCATTTCTGGCCAACAGTGCTTCTTTCAAAACTACCATCTGTTTTTTGTTTGTTTTTTTTTGTTTTTTTGTGTGTGAATCAAACAATATATTACACAATATATTTGGTTCATAGTAATGCATTCATACAGTATTTGTCCTTTTGTGTCTGGCTTGCTTCACTCAATATAATGTCCTCCAGGTTCATCCATGTTGCCATATGCTTTATGACTTCATTTCTTCTTACAGCTGCATAATATTCCATCGTGTGAATAGACCACAGTTTGTTTATCCATTCATCTGTTGATGGACACCTGGGTTGTTTCCAACTTTTGGCAATGGTGAATAATGTGGCTATGAACATTGGTGTGCAGATGTCTGTTGGTGTCAGTGCTCTCAGTTCTTCTGGGTATATACCCAGTAGTGGTATTGCAGGGTCACATGGCAAGTCTATATTCAACTTCTTTAGGAACTGCCTTTATTTTTTAGTTTTTAATTGCTTATGTTTTCAATTATTAAATGTACAAAATAAAGTTAAAAAAAAAAAAGTAGAAACTCCCTCCCAGAAGATCAAGTTAACAGTGCCTACACACACACAAAAACAAAACAAAACAACAGAAAAAAAAACACTACCATCTGTGGACTTATGAATGTCTTATCTACCACCATATCATTCCACACAGCATTGCTTCTGATCAAGGAACCCATTTCACAGCAAATAATGTGTGGGAATGGGCACATGCCCATGGAATTCACTGGTCTTACCATGTTCCCCATCACCCTGAAGCAGCTGGATTAATAGAATGGTGGAATGGCCTTTTGAAGACTCAATTATGGTGCCAACTAGGTGGCAATACCTTGCAGGGCTGGGGCAAAGTTCTCCAGGAGGCTGTGTATGCTCTGAATCAGCATCCTCTCTATGGTGCTGTTTCTTCCATAACCAGGATTCATGGGTCTAGGAATCAAGGGGTGGAAATGGGAGTGGCACCACTCACTATTACCCCTATTCACCCACTGGGAAAATTTTTGCTTCCTGTCCCTGAAACTTTAAGCTCTGCTGGTCTACAAGTTTTAGTCCCCAAAAGAGGAGTGCTGCCACCAGGGAACATAACAATGATTCCATTGAACTGGAAGTTAAGACTGCCACCTGGCCACTTTGGGCTCTTCTTACCTGTGAATCAACAGGCAAAGAAGGGAATTACTGTACTGGCTGGGGTGATTGATCCTGACTATGAAGGGGAAATAGGATTACCTCTACATAATGGGGGTAAAGAAAAGTTTGCCTGGAATGCAGGTGATCCTCTAGGGTGTCTCCTAGTACTGCCATACCCTGTGATTAAACTCAATGGAAAATTGCAGCAACCCAATTCAAACAGGACTACCAATGGCCCAGAATCTTCAGGAAAGAAAGTTTGAGTCACCCCACCAGGCAAAGAACCATGGCCAGCTGAAGTGCTTGCTGAAGGTAATGGGAAAATGGAATGGGTAGTGGAAGAAGGTTGTGATAAATATGAACTTTGACCACATGACAAGTTACAGAAACATAGACTGTAATAGTCATGAACTGTTCTTCCTTGTTTCATTATGAGTATGATTGTATATGTACACAAAACAAATTTCTTGTTTTCTTCCCCAATCTTTTCCCCTATCATATGAAAAGTTGTATTAATTCCACATTATAATATTTAAGGATGTCAAGTTTAAGAGTGAATATTACCCAAGGACTTGTAACCTATTCTGTGGGGAATTAATACACTTCCAATTGTATGCAGGGGAGTTAAATATTGTTAGGTGGAAATATGATTGCCTATTATTGTTTTTACTTAGAGACTAAGTATGGTTTAGGGTAGTGTGTATGACTGCCGAGTTGACAAGGGGTGGATTGTGATGGTTAGGTTAATGTGTCAACTCGGCCAGGTAATTGTGTCCAGGTGTTTGGTCCAGCAAGCACTGGGCTAATTGTAATACAAGAGCATTTATGGACTTCGATCACCAGTGAGTTTACTGCATGGATGGCTGATTACATCTGCATCAATCAGGGAGATTACATCATCAGTGGGTGATGCTTTTATCCAATCAGTTGAATGCCTTAAAGGGGGAAGTGATTCCAACATTCAGAGAGAATTTCCCAGCTCATTGTTGGACAGCCAACTTCTTCCAGAAACTCATCAAGGACCTTTCATCGGACTTTCATTGGAGCTCCTGGTTTGCTGCCTGCCTGCAGAAGCTAGACATGTGCATCCCCATGGTCACATGAGAGACTCTTTTAAAATCTCATATTATTGACGGATATCTCCTGTTGATTCTGTTTCCTGAGAGAACCCTGACTAATACAAACTCCATAAATTATTTTAGGATATCTGTATGAGATCATTCATTAGTTGCTTCAAGTCCTGTGTCTTATCTAGGGCTTTTATTTATTCCTTTGCCTGAGTCATAACTTCCTTTTTCTTAGTATTGCTTGTAATTTTTTGCCAATGTCTTGGCATCTGATCATGATGTTGAATTTACTCTGATGTCAGTTTCTCTCCCTTGCCTAGGGATTTACTGTTAAGTAGCTGTGTGCTGCCACTGTTCTCTGATTCTTGGCTCTGCTTGTTCTGGATATCCAGGATTGCCCCTGTTTAACTGCTCAAAGCAGGACTAAGGACCCAGTAATGAGGTGCAGGCTAGATTCTAAGGACCTTGGGAGGGAGGCAGTAAGGTATCTGACTGTCTTATTGAAATATTTATTTATTTATTCATTTATTTATATTTTCCCTTCTTTTCATGCACTTTTCTCGTCTGCCAGCAAATGGTGGTATTTGGGAGGTCTCACAGCTCAGACTTCAGATGCTAGGAGTGAATGCATTCACTGTAACTCCATGGGTGGAATAGAAGTGATGTTCTCAAGGTGGGCCAAGCTTCACAAGCAAACTTTCTAAGAAGCTGTTCTCCTCCCTTAGCTAGCCACACCCTTGCTCCCTCTGTGTCCTCAGTAACAAGTCCAGAACATTAAGGAGAGGATTTTTTTATTTGTTTTTTTTTTTTTTAATGATATTAAGCTTAAAAAAAAATTTTTTTTTTAATTGTGGGTAAAAATCAAATTTTTCACAATACAAACTAATATTTGTAAAATGATATATAAATATATATGCATATATGTGCATTTGCTTACATAAATGTTATTTTTTATATATTTTTAAAAAGATGCTTAGATTACATAAATGTTACACAAAAATTACAGGGATCCTCATGTTGCCCACCTCCCACACCTCCCATAAGATCCCACATAAATATCTTTCATTAGTGTGGCACATCACCTGCAATGGATATACACATCCTGGGGCTTTGCCACTAAGCATAGACCACAGTTCACATCGTAGACCACACTCTCTCCCACACAGTTCTGCATGGTATATGCTGATATAAAACGGCCTGTATCTGTCACCACAACGTCACTCAGGACAATCCCCAAGTCCTGAAAAGGCCCCTGTATTACAACTGCCATTCCCCTCCCTGACCTGAAAGCATCTAGTGGCCACTGGCTCCACCTCACTGTTATAATTTCTTCCATTGCTTGAGTCACAATAAGTCTACAACAGAATACCATTAAGTCCACTCTAGTCCATAGGTCTTCTCCCAATCCTGAGGGCACTGAATGGTGATGTCCACTCCACCTCCAAGTGAGAGTGGGCTCTATCCCATGGATATGATGGATGAGATTATCCTGCCTGCAACTGCATGCTCTCTCCACTCCCTGGGATGGCCGTTGTCCATCATCGTCTCCTCACCATGTGACTTGGGTGAGTCCATTGAGCTGTAGAGTAGGAGTTGCAGCTCCACTGAGATTCCAGGCACAGCTGGCACCTAGGCAGGCCAGAGGCTCCAGTCTCTGGAAGTACACCTAAAAACTCCAGCAGAGAGTTTTTAAGAAGGCAAATTATCTATCATTCCATGTGAGCTCTCAGAACAAACAATATCATGGCACTACCAGGCCTGGAAGTGTGAGGTCCCTCCAGTGCAGTAAACCAAGTTCACTGGCCAAAATCTGAATTTGCTGTAGGCTGTGTCCCTCCCTCTTTCCTGTCTTGGGGAAAAGGCCCCTGCAACCCTTCAGTCTGCAGCCACCTGCCAAGGACCTGTGGACCCCCTGTTCTTTGCTCTAAAGGTGGGGGAATGGACACCAGCAGTTAATGCTGCAGCTTTACTCATGGTACTTTTACAGCCAGCTGAGACTCCTTTCTTCACACCCCTTCCTCTGGTGTCCTTAGCCCCAGAGAAGCCCTTCAGACAGTCTCCACTTGTCCTCTAGCTATTTTTCTGGGAAAGAGGTGATTGCAATGCCTCTCCAATCCTCCATCTTCCAGGTCATTATATTGGTCATGGTCTTTTTCCAACACTATACTCCTTTCTTCTAAAGTTAAGGCCTGCATGTCCACTCAACTAGGAATATGAATTGCAATAATAGAATTGAAAACATTTTCCATTTTCTTGGGATCCTTCTGGTAACTTGGGACTCAATTCTTCCAATTGTACAAGTCTGAAGTGGAGAATGGAGTGTGTACAAACAAATAATCTCTTGGATGACCTTAACAATCCCAGCTGGTACCCCCCTAGTAAGAATTATCCAGATGTGACAGGCCTCTCTGTCCAAATTGTATACCATTCTGGGTATGAGATGGGAAGGTGATTTCAGGGGGATCTAAGGGCAGTTCAGGATCACCCAACACCTCTTCTCCTTCATAACTTGCTGGAGGAGCAGAGGGAACAAGGAACAAGTCTAGCACTTTGTGTAAAGGGTTGGAATCAGGGAGTAGTTTCTTCCCTTTTCTTGGTTGACAGATTGTATTAAGCCAGTGACTTGCTAACATCACACCATGCCCAAAACACTGATGTTGCAGTTTAAGATTATTAGCTAAAACCATAAAACTTTGAACATACGGTATTTCATCCCATTTACTAAGTCTTTTATAATATATTTCTATTTGCAAAGTAGCATGTATTCAAGAGATCTCTTTTGTGGCCATTCCTGGACATGCTCTAACTTATACTGTGTCTATGCACTTTTACTGAGAAGTATCATTCTCTTTTTTAGTCATGGGGGTTCATAATCAAATTGTTCCCAATGTTTTAAGATACAATCTAGAGGATCAGACTTCTTTTTAATTCTAGAACTTTGTCTATTGCCCATTGTGACTCCCTGTCAGCTCTTGGGTGAGTTACTTTATTGATTAGAATTTTAGTACTCAACCAGGGTAACAATGGGAGGTTTCCTTTACCTGGGGAATGGATTCTGGTGTAGAACTCTAACCTACTATCCCAGGCCCAACCAGCTCCAACCCTAAGCCAAAACCAAGTACCAGGGGTGGTCTAACCACTTACAGCATCAGCGGGAGATTTAAACTTTCATTCTAGAGAACAACTAATAATTTTGATAAGAAAATAACTATTCATTACAGGGATTTCATGGGCTGCCTGTTTCCTTCCTGACTGGCTGCTTTCAGGATCCTCAATGCAGAGGCAGAGGAATCCTGATCCTGGCTTTTAGAGACAAGGTGCTCCTGCAGTCACAGAGCTGAGCTCAGGGGTGCCCCACCTTAGGGCCAAGGAGTCCATCAGGCAGATGGCCCCAACTGGTTTGCCAAACTTTAAGGAATCCCCTTATAGATCCTCTGGGTCCATGCCTGGCCCAGAGAATTGACTACCACACTGAGTTTTGTCACTCTAGGAAAGATGTTTATTAAATTGGTGGAGGACAGGAGATTGGATGTCTCAGGTCTGCCTCCCCAACAGAAGTCAAAGTGATATTATATTGCCTTGTGTAGAGAAGTTAGGGGCTGACTTAAGGAGACTGACAGGTGGGAGGGGGTGTATCTTGCACTTACTCTATAGCTCTACATGTTTAACAGGGAAAGCTACATGCTTGGTCATACGTCATACATGTAGAGAAGATGGCATCTAAATCCCACCAACAGGCATACAATTTACTATTAAAATGAACTAAATTTCAGTGAAGTTCATTCTACAACTAAACTAAGTCTGCACTAGTAATGGGAAAATCCCATTCCGTGGTTAACTAACTTTTGTGGTCAGCTACTGACCAGAGCTACTCTACCTTAATGGCTGGTTTCTAATTAAGGCAATGTTAAGATTGAGAGAGAAACAGGTGTGACATTGCTAAGGAATCAGAGCAGAAGTTTGGGTCATTAGGGGGGTAAAGGAAATTCATGGGCAGCTTCATTATGAGACAATCACCTGGACGGAGAGGACAATAGGGAGCAAAGTTATCCCTCTGAGGCTCTGAATCGTCACATCTGTCTGGTGAGGTAATAAACAAGGCCAGTTTTGGATGGGCAGTGAATCATGAGTTTTAGAAAAAGATTTTTCCTTGTTCAAATCCACTCTCTGTGGTCCATGCAGCCCTCCTGGTTCCTGAGAGGGCCAAGCCTCCACTTACACTGGCATCCTCCTCCTACAGTTGGAAGCTCCTGCCCCACTGGTCCATAAACCATGGTCTGGGCTTATGGAGTCTGTGGAACTGAAGTTGATTGTAATACCCCAACAGACCTGCCAACTGCCTAATCTCCATGGGGCTTCATGTCCACTTTCCTCAGGTATTAATTGTTGGATTTCCAAAACACAAGAAAAAAAACTATATTTCATGTAGATACAGGAAAAGTGTCTCATGCAACTTCTTTCCCAATGGGATAAAGAATTATTCCCACACCCATTCTGTTCCTATCTCAAAGTGATGGCCCTTTCTGAGACATTGACCCTCTTCTGCCATGATTATCTTCCCTTTGAATAGGATGGAGGGTTAATCAAAACATGCAACTTATAATGAATTTAGATTAGAAACTTTGAGTGCCTGCTTTTGCAGACGTGTGAAGGTCTATCTCAACTGAGAGTATTTTTTTTAAAGAAAGAGATTTATTTTTTAAAAAAGAATTATAATTAAACACTCAATTCCATGTTTGAATTAAACATTCAAATTTACCCAAAATACTCATAATGTCTCATAGGCTCTAAGAGCACCCACAGAAGGTCTGAAGCCCCAGGAGGAATGTAGAAGCAGAGCTGCACATTCTCATGCTAGTCTCTCTTCAGCAGCCAACAATAGATAGTATTAAGAAAAAGAAAGTCAACAATTCTCCAGGGGTTCAAGGAATCAAAGACTCTGAGAAGCTAATTCTAATCTTGTGGCAACCGTAGTTGAAAACCTATTTTAAAGTATGTTTTTCTCTTCAAAGTTCAATTGCCACATTTGGCATGAGAGAAGGCATTTACCAATAACCAATTAATATTGAAAGATACTTTTCTCTGCCATTAGATTGGCAACTTCACAGTAGGAGGTATATAATGTTATAATTACAGCTTTATCCTCAGCACCCCACTTTTTATTGGTTTCTAATAAATGTGATATGAATATGTTTGAACTGAGGATGAACAAATCAATTATTTATTTTCTAAATTCCTTTTTCACAAACCAGTATTCCATCACTGCTTATTTATAGTCTCACCCAAATTTACCGAGATATATTTCCTTAGAAATTTGAAACTTCATGTATTACTTAGCATTCAGAATCACATAATTTTTGCATCAATGTCTGAATAAATACTATTATAAACCAAATACTCCTTAATTAAACACTGAAAGCCACACTGCTACATATTTTCCCCCCTGTACTATTTGTCTGAGGGAAAAACTGAGGTCCAAAATGGAAACCAACCAGAAATCCACCTGTGATAATGCTGTCTACCAGCATATCTCAGGTTGGTGGATACTGGGTAAACTCTTGGGAGCAATGCAGCTTCCAGGATCAATGAGGAAGGGTGTGTGAAGGATATTTCCTTCCCAGACAGGCATTTATGGTAATCTAACCTCAAGTGATTGGACACTCTGTCTAATCAAATCAAGTGGATCCAATCACCTTTGGTCTTTTTGCCATTTACAATCATTTACAAAATTTCAGTAGCAGCCTGTGTGTATTTTAACAATAATAGATTTTATGCAAGTCCACAAAATGTGTGCATATGTCAATATACTGTCTGTATCTTTCTGCACCTTGCCTTTTGACTCAAATAATTCCTTGAAAGTCTCCATTTGGACACATATACTGTAACCTAGTTCATTCAGTTTCACTGCTCTTTACCACTGATTTGTATTATATGTGAATTTATTTTTAATCCCTTCTCCTTTTGGTTGACATTTGTACTCTTTCCAACATTTCTCTTCCATTAGCTATACTGTTGTGGATATTGTGGGAACATACCCTTAATGATATGAAGAGAACGTTAAGAATGGAAGTGATAGATCATTGTTTTGGGATATTTTCAAATGCCATCCAAGTGACCATCATTTCCTCCAAGTAGTTAGACAAACAACACCCCCACTGAAACTGGAGGACAGTCTCCATTTTAATATATTGTGGCCCCACTGGCTAGAATTTGATTTAAGGGATTTGATATATGTGAAATTGTATTGGTTATTTATTTGCATTTCATTTATTGTTTATGATGCATTTTACAAAATTATTTACCATATTATGTCTGGTCATAATCCTTTTGTCTATATTTATTTGTTTTTTATTTTATTTTATTTTGGATTGGTAGATATTTTATTTTAACTCTTCTGGATACTATAATTTTCTAGGTGACACCATTGTCAATATATTTTCCCATTCTGTAGCTGGTCTTAAATTCTTTTGTCAGATAGACTTTAATGACTTTTAATGTTCTTGGGAGTTTGGCATTAATTTACAAGCTGGTGTGAGTCTGGTAGAAGTGTTCAGTGATCATCTCATTTATTCATGCAGGAATTATGCCCTGAACACTCACCAGGGCCAGATACTGGGTTAGGCCCTGGTTCTAGTGCTGAAAATGATCAATTTTCTTCCTGATTTCCAGGAGCTCAGAGTATGCAGGTAGAGATGGAAGAAAGCAGTAAACAAATTCATGTGAAATAGATGAGCAAGTGCTATAGTAAAAATACAACAGGGTGCAGCAAGGGGGGCTGGGAGCTACTAGGTGGGTAGGCCTGTAAAGAGTCCCTGAGGAGAAATTTATGCTGCAACCAGAATGAGTAACAGGAGCCAACCCTGCACAAGTCTGTGAACAGTGTGCCAGGAGAAGGCACAAGCTTTCAGACTCTGAGTCTGAATTGAGTTTGGCCTGAGAGGATGTTAGAAATGAAGCCAGTGTCAGTGGAGGGAGCTTGGGAGAAGAGGTGGGGAAGGAGGGAGTGGGAAGGCAAATCCTGGGACCTGGTAGATTATATTAGTTATCTTTTAGTATGTGACAGCACTATGCCAAAATTTAGTGGCTTGCAACTACAAATGTTTGTTATTGCACAGTTTCTGTGAACAAAGAATTCAGGCAAGGCTAAGCTGTGTGATTTTGCTCCAATATATCTCCCAAGACTGGGAAGTAGTCCCAGCTGAGGCTTGACTTTGGAAGGATCTGCTTCCAAAGTCACTCATGTGTTATTGGCAGGATTGTTTGGACTGAGGGCTTGAATTCCTTTCTGTCTCTTATCTGGGCTGTCCTTCAGTTTCTTGCAATATGGACCTCGGCACACCATAGCCTCTTTCTCTAGAGTGAGCTATAAGAGAAAGATTGAGATGAGAGATAGAGATATAGAGAGATAGATAGAGAGCAAAAGAGAACTAGCAAGACAGAAATCACAGGTGTTTTGTTTATTAATCCTGGAAATGATATATCATCACTTTGGCCACATTCTATTGGTAAGAAGAGAGTCACTAAGTCCAGCTCACACCTAAGAGGAAGAGATTAGACAAGAACATGTATACCAGGAGGCAGATATCCTTGGAAGATATTTGGAGGCTTTCCACAACATGAACTAAAAGGAGGCACTTAATCTGACTCTAAATATAATGAGTAGCTATTGAAGGGTTTTCATTCAGATCGTGATAACTGATCTTCATTGAATTTCATGCCCATTATGTTGGGGACTGGGAAAAGAAGCCAAGAAGATTAGTTACTTTCCTATGATCATACCATTAAGAACCAGCCTTGTTTGGAGTTGAACTCCCTCCTCCTTTATATTCCTTCATGTAATTCTTTCATCTCTAAAGCTCATGTATTAGTGATCTCTCACATTAGCTCATGACTTTTTTTTTTTTTCTTTTTTTTTTTTATTATGGGTAAAAATCAAAATTCTCACAATACATACAAACATTTGCAAAATGATATATAAATATATATGCATATATGTGTATTTGCTTACAAAAATGTTATTTATATATATATATATATACATATATTTTAAGAGGTGCTTAGATTACCTAAAATATTACACGGAACCCACTGGGATTCCCATGTTGCCCACCTCCCACACCTCCCACCACATCCCACACAAACATCTCCCACAGTGTGGCCCACCAACCTCAATGAACTTACACATCCTGGAGCCTTGCCACCAACCATAGACCACAGTTCACACTGTAGACCACACTCTCTCCCACTCAGTTCTGAGTGGTGTGTGCTGATTTAAAATGGCCTACATCCAGTGCCACAACAGTACTCAGGACAACCTCCAACTCCCAAAGAAGCCCCT
>JAKSZT010026556.1:244842-260156 GCA_026826555.1 Tolypeutes matacus | reverse complement strand
ATACCATCAAGTCCACTCTAGTCCATAGTTCTTCCCCCAATCCAGAGCTCATGACTTTTATAGATACTATTCCAAATAAATCTGCTAAATTTCTTAGGATGTGAAGGCTAGAATGTTCCTTATAGTTCAGGTGAGGATACTCAGGAGGCCCAAGAGGCACAATGACTTTCCCAGATTCACAGATATGGCAGAAAAAGGAGATAAGTCTGAGGCCCACTCTGTCTCCTCAATACTGGGATCCTGAATTTCCCAGGCCTTTCCCAGGCACTGCAGATAGGACAGTGTTTGTATAATTTTAGAGTTAAATTGATGACATGAGAAAGGAGACTGAAGAGGCATCAGCTTTAGGAGGGGTTTTATCCAAAGTGGGACAGATAATGGGACCCCAAGAAGTAAACTCACTTCCTTGGAGATATGACTCAACAGAACTTGGAACCCTGGTAACCAGACACCCACATTCTAGAGACAGCCCCCAACCTAGGTCACTTGAGCAGAGATGCTGGGGAGAACTAGATGTTTTCTTGTTTCCCAACATCCCAAAGCTCTCACCTCAAGAAAACTTGAAGTAAGAGCCCTTTTCAAAGCTGCAGGAATTGGTTCAACCCCCACCACTGTAGACTCTAGCCATTTACATGAGAAACAATGTAAGATAGAGGTCACAAAGCAGTGAAATGAAGGCTGAGAAAATATTCTGATCCTTCCCAGGCAGCCCCACAGCACCTTCCACTCCCAGTGTGCCTGAGTTTGGGAGGCCTGGGCTGTTGGAAGGGGCATGAGGGGTGGACAGACCCTGGTCAGGAGCTGGTTTTCTAGGAGGCTGGAAGCCTGGTTGGCCCATCATATTCACAGCCTGCTCATGGCTGGCAGGGTAGGAATGAAAGTCCTGAGGTGTGATCATCTTCCTGGATGTTAATCTGCAGACTTGGAGCCATCATCTCATCTCTTTTCCTCGTGAGTTGGAGGTCAGTGCAAGTAGTGCTCTGTTTCTGATCTGGGGAGAAGAACTTTATATGGAGTCATCCCTTTGGCAACAGCCAAGTAGGGCTCTGATGACCAACTGATAAGGGGAGTGGACTTTGGGTCAGGTAGGAAGACTCCTGTCTTTACTAAGTGGGGAATGTGAGTGGGGGACTCTGACTGAGGAAGGGTAAGACTGAAATGATTGTCCTACACATCTGATGGCTCTCACTAGAGGTCTGATCCTAGGGGCTTCCGTTGTAAGGGAAAAATTGACAAAGAGAGCTATGGATGGTGACCAGGGCACCCTTGGAAGAAAAGCGAGTCTGGGATCTCAGAGGCAGCCTTTGGAAGGATCCATCCCCACTACCACCACTTCTGGGTCATTTTTGCGCCATCCCTGCCTGTCCCCACCCTCAATCAATGGCCAAGACAATGAGAAACTTGCTCAGAAGTCTTTTTGGAACCTCAGTCAGGAGTGCTCAGCTGCATGTGTGTATGGACTATGCTGTACCTCTGCCTGTCAGGAGAATAGTGTTGGTGGGAAGAGGAGATCCACCTGTTATCTGGAGAGAATAAGACAGCATATTGCACTCAAGCTACAAGTTGAGGTGCAATGAGAGACCAGGGAGGTCTGGAGCAGGAAAATGCATTCTGATTTTTTCCCTCATCCTCCAGGTACTTATGGAGCATCTACCACATGCCATTTGAGGGCATAGCTGAAATAGGTCTGAACTCCTGGAATTCAAGTTTGAAAGGACTTTCACAGGACATAGCAACATCCTCTAAAATGTGGGTGTCTGTAAAAATCACATTAACAAGGACCATTTCCTAACCTAGAATAGTAGCTTCTCCACAGATTTCAAGAGGGAATGTATTCTGCTTCTGGTGCAGAGGATTCTATGACCATCACTTAAGAACTAATATTTTTCACCTTGAACTCTGGAATTGCATCAGCAGAAAGTGGGGGAGTGGGGTATTTAAAAGTATCAGAACTTACAATATGAAAAGGAAAAGGTCAGAGAAAGATTGTTAGCAACTGGCCTAAAGGCAGGCTGGATTGTGCATCCTCAATCCCCCTCTAGGCACCCAGTGGCCCATCCTTTCTCTTAGATTTGAATCCTGGGGTCTTGGTCTCTGACATCAGAATTCCCTTTCTGACTACATTCATTCTGTGGGAACATTTGTGATGCAGCTTCCAAAGCCACAACTGACCTCATTTCATAAGTTTTATTCCTCCCTGTGAACTGGGATTTCTAGCATCCCTGCAATTACTCGCACAATTTGTTTTAACCCAAAAATTCCCCAGAAGGCTGCCAGCCTCTCTGTCAGGCCCTTGGAGGCCACTCTTCTCTGACTGGGCCCTGATGATTCATGGTGATCTCTGGTGTCTGGATCAGTATCCTTAATTAATCCTAACCATTGAAGGAAAACTCACTCTTCCTCACTGGCCAAGATGATGCTGTAGCCATTTGCTTCTCTGGTCCACTGTCTGAAGAGTTCACCAGTTTACACACTCAGGTGTGTTGTTACTGACATATCCTAAAAGAGACACCAGGTCCCAAGTCCTTCGAGCTCATAGCCCCTGGGATGGTGTTGGTCTTTGTCCAAACTCTTGCACTGTGGTAATACCCAGAGGGTAGAAACTTGTCCACTGAGGAGATTTGAAATATGTGACATTTCAGGGGTGGGGGAAGGAGGTGTTCACTAAGACTGAAGACACATAGGCATGCAGGGCACAGCATTACCAATTAAACACTGCAGCCCTTCCTATCCAGGTGGTAGGGTCCCTGCCTTGAGCTCACCTGAGGGTCCTCTCTGGGTTTCCCCATGATCTGGACCTAAAGGATTAACCTCTGGCCCTGTCCTGAAGCACCAGGTCCCTGCCCCAGCTTCCAGCCTCCACTTGTTAAGGATGTTGATCATCATTCCTTGGCTTCATCTAGAATGGGGAGTTCCAGATCAATTGTGGAGTGATTCTGAGTTTTCAGTTGTGGACATTTATCAGTTATCCCCCATTTCCCCTGGGCTCCAGGTGTCACCCAGACACCCATGGCAGCCTCTTCAGGACAGCTGAGGGACAGAGTACAAATGCTGGCTCCCAAAAGCTCAGGCCCTTGGTGACATGTCACAGCCATCCACGGAGGTGACTTGTTAAATGAGTCACAGGTATGGCTGTGTTTCTGCCTCAAAGACAGAACTGCCTGGCCTCAAAAGTCATCCAGGACATGGAGGAAGGCATTGGTATCCAAGGAGTTTCACCTACACATCTGGTAGACTCCTAAGAGCAGAAACATCATATAGAAACACTTAATAAATCTAGTGCAATATGATATGGCAGTGGATGATTTTGACCACATCTTTGGGCTTCCACTGGCTGAGGGTGCAATGAGTCACCCAGCAGAGGCCCACTTTTAGGGGGAAAGTCCATCTCACTCAGTCTCTGACAGAAAATCCTCCCTTTACACTGAGACTTCTTGACCAAACTGAAAGCCCAGCTGGCCAAGGTAGTCATGCACTAGCCCAGGGTTCCCCCTGTTCAGGCTCTGTCAGGTAGTAGAGCAGGGCCCCACTGGACTTGATTCCCCATGGAAAGGGATTACATTCATTTTCTTGCAGAAAGCAGGTGTCCCAGCAGTGACAGTTGGGCCAGGGAAAGGAGGGAGATGGCCCGAGGTATTCTGGGGTTGTTCTTCCTCAGGAAAAGCTGCCCTCCAGCAGCTCTAGGTCTCAGTTCGCTTGCTATGGGAAATGTGGCCCCTTCTGCCTTGCTTCTACATGAGGGTTGGTGGGTTTTTCAGTGTTCCATTCTGACAGAACCCTCCCCCATTGGTCCAGAGACAAGAAGACAGCAAAAGTATGGGTTAATCTATAAGGCTTTACAAATGTCCACTGCCATCTACTTATTGAGTGCACACAGATATCTATGAAGAGACCTGAGAAAAGGAGGACTTTCTCCTGATAACTTTTGACTGATGGCCACTGGGTCACCCTGGCACATGGGCTTCACAATCAAAATTTCCATCAAATCATCATGAACATTGAATGGAGGCTCCCTAGGGGAGGTTGAGCTCCATGCCAGCTCCTGTGACCACTTGTTAGCTTCTGTGCCCACTGAGGTCCTGACCAGCAGGTGTGCTCATCCAGGGCTGTTGAGCCTCATAGTCATGCTGAATGAATCCAAGGGTACTCTCCTTAATCTCATGTACTTTTCCATAGGGACAAATCTCTGCAGCTATCCAAAAATTACCATTGATACATTTTAATGAGAAATACCTTGGAACTCAATTTAACTGAAAAACATATCTTGCATAGTCATAGTTTTGGTTTACCTCTGTTCATGAACAAGACAAAGTAATTGACTTTCCCAAACAATATTACTTTAAATATTATTATCAGGGCTTCGAGTTAGCAAGGTAGTTGACCACTGAAAATGAGAGAGGGTTGGCGGCTGAAGGTTTTCTTCACAGGATCATACGACCACCTTGAAGTCCAGGTGACTCACAGGACTCCTTTGCTAGGAATGACATAAATGAGGACAGTTCTATCAGACAGAATAGAATCTGTTTCCCTGCAGCTATGTGGCACGAGAATAGTTTTTTCTTCTAGTTAAGATTTATTTTGCCAGTTCAAGTGCTGGAATCCCTTTGGGAAGAGAGAAAGCTTGAGGTACCCAAGTTTATAATATAGAATGTAAAAGCCAGAAAAGGATTACTAAGAAACGAAATAGAGGCATAGTATAAGTGCTCTGTGCTTGTGCCCACAAACCCCCTGGTCATTCTTGCATATACACGGCTCTGGATGGGGTCACCAAGGGATGAGGCAAGGATAGCCTGAGACCTGGAAGCCCCTGGGCCTCAGTATTCCAGGTCTAGCTTGGGGTGGAGGAAGAGGAGCAAGATGGTGTCCCGGGTGCTGCTGTCTCACCCTTGGCTGACCTGGCTTCATTCCTACCTCCTCGCATCCTCTCCAACACTTGTAGTTCACTGTCTTTTTAATAGTGGTCATTCTAGTAAGTGTGAAATGATATCTCATTGTGGCTTTGATCTCCATTCCCCTAATCACTAGTGATGTTGAACATTTTTTCATCTGCTTTTTTGTCATTTGTATTTCATCTTTGGACAAATGTCAATTCAACTCATTTGTCCATTTTTTTATCAGGTTATTTTAATTTTTATTGTTGAGTTGCAGCACCTCTTTTTATATCATGTTGGATATGTGATTACCAAATAAAATAAAAAGCATCTCTTTTTATATCTTGTTGGATATGTGATTACCAAATATTTTCTCCCATTGAATCGGTTGAGTTTTCACCCTTTGACAAAGTTTTTGAGATGCAAAAGTGTTTAATTTTGAGGAGGTCCCATTTATATATATATATATTTTTATTGCTTGTGCTTTGGATGTAAGCATCAAGAAGCCACCACCTATCAAAAGATCTTGAAGATGTTTCCATACATTTTCTTCTAGTAGATTTATGGTCCTGGCTTTTACACTTAGGTCTTTGATCCATTTTGTGTTGATTCTTGTACTGGAAGTGAGAAAAGGTCCTCTTTCATTCTCATAGTTATGGATATCCCCAATTTTCCCAGTGCATTTGCTGAAGAGACTGTTTTGTACCATTAACATGGATTTGGTAGATTTGTCAAAAACCAGTTTTTCGTAGAGGTGAGGGTTTTTTTCTGGACTCTCAATTCTACTCCACTGATCAATGTGCTTATCTTTATGCCAATATCATGCTGTTTTGACCACTGTAGCTTTGTAATATGTTTCAAGTTCAGGCAGTTAAAGTCCTTATACCTCACTCTGCATTTTTATAATGTTTTTGGCTATTTGGGATCACTTTCCATTCCAAATAAGTTTGGCAATTTTCTTTTCCATTTCTGTAAAGTAGGCTATTGGAATTTTGATTGTTATTGCATTGAATCTAGAAATCAGTTTGGGTAAGATTGACATCTTCATGATATTTAGTCTTTCAATCCATGAGCAAGAATGCCTTTCCATTTGCTTAGGTCTTCTTAGGTTTCTTTTAGCATTGTTTTGTAGTTTTCTGAATATAGGCCGTCTACTTCTTTGGTTATATTGATTCCTAGGTATTTGAGTCTTATTTTTTTAGTTATTGTAAATGGAGATTTTTCCTGATTTACTCCTAAAATTGTTCAATATTAGTGTATGGAAACATTACTGATTTCTGCATGTTGTTCTTGTATACTGACAATTTGTGGAACTCATTAACTCAAGTAGCTTTATCATAGACATTTCAGAATTTTTGAAATATAGGATCATGTCATCTTCGAATAGTGAGTTTTCCTTCCTCTTTTCCTACTTGGATGCCTTTTACTTTTTCCTGTATAATTGCTATAGATGAAACTTCAAACCCAATGTTTAATAACAATGGTGAAAGTGGGCGTCCTTATCTCATTCCCTAACAAGAAAAGTTTTAAACATTTCCCCATTGAATATGATGTTGGCTGTGGGATTTTCATATATGCCCTTTATTATATTGAGGACTTTTCCTCTATTTCTATTTTTCTAGGTGTTTGCTGGGATTTTGCTGATGCTCTTTTTGCATTGATCAAGATCATCACATGATTTTCTCCTCTCAATTTGTTAATGTGGTGTATTAAATTAAGTGATTTTCTTATACTCACCCTTCCATACCAGAAACAAATTTCACTTGGTCGTGGTGTATAAGTCTTTTGATATGCTGTTGGATTCTATTTGCAAGTATTTTGTTGAGAATTTTTGCATCTATGTTCATTATAGAGATTGGTATGTAATTTTCCTTTCTTGTAGTATCTTTATCTGACTTTGGTATAAGGTGATGTTAGCTTCACCAAATGTGTTGGGTAATTTTCCCTTCTCTTCAATTTTTTGGAAGAATTTAAGCCAGACTCATTTTTTTTTAAGTTTTAAAAATTCTTTTTTTCAAAAAAAAAAAAATATATATATATATATATTTTATAAGTTGCTTAGATTACATAAATGTTACACAAAAATTACAGGGATTCCCATGTTCCCCACCTCCCAAACCTCCCATAACATCCCACATAAACATTTCATTAATGTGGCTAATCACCTGCAATGGATATACACATCCTGGGGCTTTGCCACTAAGCATGGACCACAGTTCACATTGTAGACCCCACTCTCTCCCACAAGGTTCTGCATGGTATATTCTGATGTAAAATGCCCTATATCTGTCGTCGTAATGTTATTCAGGATAATTCCCCAGTCCTGAAAATCGCCTGTATTACAGCTGCTTTTCCCTTCCCTGCCCCAAAAGCGTCCACTGGCCACTGGCTCCACCTCACTCTTGTAATTTCTTCCATTGCTTGAATCAAATTATGTCTACACAAAATACCATCAAGTTCACTCTAGTCTATAGCTCTTTCCCCAATCCTGAGGAGTTTGGGATGGTGATGTCCACTCCACCTCCAAGTGAGAGGGGGCTTATATCCCACAGATATGGTGGATGGGATTATCCTGCCTGCAGTTGCAGGCACTCTCCATTCCCTAGGATGGCTTTGTCCACCATCGTCTCCTCACAAGCTGACTTGGGTGAGTCCATTGAGCTGTTAGGGCAGGAGTTGCAGCTCCACCGAGAATCCAGGCACAGCTGGCACATAGGTAGGTCAGAGACTCCAGTCTCTGGAAGTACACCTAAAAACTCCAGCATCACATATAAGTTTGAATAGAAGGGACTGATGGACCATGTGCAGGGGGTACTTATTTGAGTCCAACTCTGTTACTCTCAGGAGTACAGATTCCAAAGTACAGCCCACTGATAAGGCATCAGTTTCTGGGGTTATCTCTCCTTATATAGGGCCTGGGTGTCTCCAGAGCCCTCAGGAGCCCCTCTGGGTGGGGTGATATCCGCTTTGGTGTTCTATGAGATCCTAGTGAGGTGTGCGTAAGCGTTACCTCTGGGATGACCTCCTGACTCTCTTTGAAGTCTCTTAGCCACATAAACTCATTTCTCTTTACCTTTTCCCCCTTTTATTCAAGGTCTTTTTCCAGTCGTGTTGCCAGTTGGCACTTGGTATTAATCCCTCATTGCCAGGGAGGGTCATCCCTGGGAGTCATGTCCCACACTGGGGGGAAGGTAATGCATTCATATACTGAGTTTGGCTTAGAGAAAGGCCACATTTGAGCAACAAGGAGGCTCTCAGGTGACAACCCTTAGGTACCCCATAAGAGTAGGCTAAGTTTCAATTACAAGAGCAAAGACTGGTAAGGCTAGTCATCAATAACAAGAACCCATCAGTGGATCCTCCTCCTTTGCCAGACACTGACCCTGCACTCAGGGGACTGTTGCTGCTCCCTTGGAGAATGTGGCAGAGCTCTCCCAGCTGGGAATTCAGTATTCCCTCATTTATTGATTAATTGTCTACCCACTGTGACCATGTCCCGCCCATTGATCATTTGAACAAATTTATATTTCTTTCATGTATATTCAGGTGAACTTCCTCCCATGAAACCCCCATCCCAGACACCCCCCAAAAATGATCCTCTCCTGCCCCCTCTGTAAACCTTCTGTGTTCCAAACCTTCCTAGAAAATGAAGCCCATATAATAGCCAAATACAATTAATAGAAAAATGAAATAATAAAGATAAGTTTAAATATAGGAGATAAAATACATGGTAACTTTAAAAAAACACTAGAAATAAAATAAAAGGATTGGGATATTCAATAAATGGGGAAAAATTTTAAATATATATATTTTTTACATTTTTTCTTTTATCACTGCATTATTGGGTGTATAGTCTGTACTATCGCACCAGCCCCCTCTCACTGCCCAGTGTCTCTGGAATTTTCATTTAATTTTCAAAGAAGTTTTAGGTCACAGCAAAGTCACACACAGAATACTAGAGATTCCCATATACCCAACCTCCTTCCCCTTTCCTCACCCCATATTAAAACCTATTTTATATGGATGGGTAGCATTGTTATAACTGTTATACAGATAGTGAAACATAGCTACTAAACATTTTCAATGGTTTACAGTATAGTTTACAATTTAGACGGTACAATTTAATAATTTTTGATGATGTTTACAATGTCCTGTGTTCATTACTGTAAGGTAATGAAAAACATTTCCTATGACCTCTAATACCCCCTGTTTGAATCTTTTGTCTTCCTTCCCCTCCATCCCCCTGGGACTCATGACACTCCCCTGGCTTGACTCATTGGATGACAAGATTCATAGTTACATACAACAAGATTTCTTGACATGCTGATTATTCTCTCCTATTAGGATCCACTTTTGTGCCTAAGAGACACCCACCTGTCTGTTTCTGGGTGAATCAGTCCTCCCAAAGATGGGGATCCATCTTCTTCCCTCTCACCGTGTGGATCTCCACTCCCTGACACAACACCTTATGACAGGATGAACACTCACACATTCCCCAGAAGCCTACTCCAGATCCACCCCTTCCTGAAAGGCCCCCCAACCTACACCCTAAACCAGTGACACTATCTTGTCATACTGCCATAGGAGCATTCCCACTACTGCACTTTCAACATCATACCCACAAATTCCATGTTCACCTAGTCCCCCTCCCAATTCTACCCCCAGTATCCTGGGCATTCTAACCCACACTTCCTAATCTACCCACCTGTCAACCCTGCACGAACAAACCCAGTAGAGTCTGTACCCACCTGTCCTATCCTTCAATATGCAACTATACTCTATCACTTTGCCATAGATTATGTACATATGCGTGATGGCTCACAACCTTCTCTTCTCTTTCTCTCCCTTGTTAAACTATCTTTCAGACAATGGTTCTCAGAGACTGCTCACTTTCCGCAATTCAAATCAGTAAGGTCATATACTGTTCATCCTTCAATGCCTGGCTTGTTTCACTCAACATAAGGTCTTCAAGATTCATCCATGTTATTCCATGTGTTTGCATTTTGTTCCTTCTTACAGTTGAGTAATATTCCATCGCATATATGTACCACAGTTTGTTTATCCATTCATCTGTTGAGGGGCACCAGGGCTGATTCTAACTTTTGGCAATTGTGAACAATGCCGCTATGAACATTGGTGTGCATATATCTGTTCCTGTCTTTGCTTTCTATTCTTCTGGGTATATACCCAGCAGTGGAATCGCTGGACCGTATGGAAGATCTATTGTTAGTTTTCTGAGGAATCGCCAAACTGTCCTGCACAGTGGCTGGACCATTCCACAATCCCACCAGCAGCGAATTAGAGTTCCTATACCTCCATATACTCTCGAATACTTATAGTCTACTGTTTTTTTAATAGCTGCCATTCTGATGGGTGTAAGATGGTATTTCATTGCAGTTTTCATTTGCATTTCCGTAATACTTAGCGATGTCGAGCATTTTTTTCATGTTCTTTTTAGCAATTTGTATTTTTTCCTTGGAGAAGTGTCTTTTCAGGTCACTTGCCCATTTTTTTAAATGAGTTGTTTGTCTTTTTATTTTTGAGGTGTATGATTTCTTTATATATGCAGGATATTAGGCTCCTATCAGATATATGGCTGCCAAATATTTTCTCCCATTGGGTAGGCTGCCTTTTTATTTTCTTAATAACGTTCTTTGAGGTGCAGAAGTTATTAATTTTGATGAGATCCCATTTATCTATTTTTTCATTTGCTGCTTGTGCTTTGGGAGTGAAGTTCATGAAATCATTTCCTATCACAAGGTCCTATAGATCCTTTCCTACATTATCTTCCAAGGTCCTTACGGTTTTGGCTCTTATATTTAGATGTTTGATCCATCTTGAGTTGATTTTTGTATAAGATGTGAGATGGTATTCCTCTCTCATTCTTTTAGATATGGAAATCCAGTTCTCCAAGCACCACTTGTTATAGAGGCCCTTCTTTCCCAACTGAGAGGGCTTGGTGGCCTTGTAGACTATCAGATGACTGTATATGCGAGGATCTATATCAGAACTCTCAATCCAGTTACACTGGTCAGTATCCTTGTGCCAATACCATGCAGTTTTGAGTACTGTAGCTTTGTAGTCTGTTTTAAAGTCCAGTAATGTGATACCTCCAACTTCATTTTTCTTTTTCAATATGTCTTTGGCAATTTGGGGCCTCTTACATTTCCAAATATATTTTGTAGTTAGTTTTTCCAGTTCCTTAAAAAATACAGTGTTCATTTTTATTGGGATAGCATTAAATCTGTAGATTAGTTTGGGTAGGATAGACATCTTGATGATGTTTAGTTTTCCTATCAATGAACAAGGAATATTCTTCCATTTATTTAAGTCTTCTTTGATTTCCTTTAACAGTGTTGTATAGTTTTCTGTATATAAATCCTTTACATCTTTAGTTAGATTTATTCCTAGGTATTTGATTCTTTTGGTTACTATTGTAAATGGTATTTTTTTCTTGATTTCCTCCTCAGATTGCTTGTTATTGGTGTACAGATGATACTGATTTTTGAGCGTTGATCTTATAGACTGCAACATTACTGAACTCCTTTATAAGTTCTAGAAGCTTTGTTGTAGTTTTCTCAGGGCTTTCTACATATAGGATCATGTCGTCTGCAAAAAATGAAAGTTTTACTTCTTCTTTTCCAATTTGGATGCCTTTTACATCTTTTTCTTGCCTCAGTGCTCAAACAAGTACTTTTAAGACAATGATAAATAGGAGTGGTGATAGTGGGCATCCTTGTCTAGTTCCCGATCTCAGAGGGAAGGCTTTTAGGATTTCACCATTGAAAATGATGTTAGCTTTGTGTTTTTCATATATACCCTTTATCATATTCAGAAAGTTTCCATCTATTCCTATCTTTTGTAGTGTTTTTATGAGGAAAGAGTGCTGTATTTTGTTGAATGCTTTTTCTTCATCTATAGAGATGATCATGTGATTTTTTTCTTTCAATCTGTTTATGTGGTGTATTACATTGATTGATTTTCTTATATTGAACCATCCTTGCATACCCGGGATGAAATCCACTTTGTCATGGTGTATAATCCTTTTGATATGTCATTGAATGCGATTAGCAAGTATTTTGTTGAGGATTGTAGCATCTAGGTTCATTAGAGAAATTGGTCTGTAATTTTCCTTTCTTGTGGTATCTTTGTTTGGTTTTGGTACTAGGGTAATGTTGGCATATAGAATGAGTTAGGCAATATTCCTTCGACTTCTATTCTTTGGAAGAGCTGAAGCAGAATTGGTGTTAGCTCTTTCTGGAATGTTTGGTAGAATTCAACTGTGTAGTAAACTGGTCCTGGGCTCTTCTTAGTTGGGAGGTTTTTGATGACTGAGTCTATGTCTTTAATTGTAATTTGACTATTGAGTTCATCAATTTCTTTTTTCATCAATGTAGGCTGTTTGTGAGTTTCTAGAAACTTGTCATTTCCTCTCAGTTATAGTTCTTGTTGGCAAATAATTTTTCAAAGTATCCTCTTATGATACTCTTTATTTCTGTGGGGTCAGTAGTGAAATCCCCTTCTCATTCCTTATTCTGTGTTTTTGCATCTGTTCTCTCTTTTTCTTTGTTAGTCTGGCTAAGGGTTTGTCAATTTTATTGATCTTTTCGGAGAATCAGCTTTTGGTTTTGCTTATTTTTTCTAGTGCTTTCTTACTCTCTATTTCATTTAGTTCTGCTATAATCTTTGTTATTTCCTTCATTCTACTTCCTTTAGGTTTAGTTTGTTGTTGTTTCTCCATTCCTCCAAGTGTGCAGTTAGGTCTTCAATTTTAGCTCTTTCTTCTTTTTTAATATATGCATTTATGGCTATGAACTTCCCTCTCAGGACAGCTTTCACTGCATCCCATAGGTTTTTGATATATTGTGTTGTCATTTTCATTAGCTTCAAGATAGTTACTGATTTCTTTTGAGATTTCCTCCTTGACCCACTGTTTGTCTAAGAGTGTGTTGTTTAACTTCCATATCTTTGTGCCTAATCTGATTCTCTGGCCCTTAGTGATATCCAATTTCATTCCATTGTGGTCAGAGAAATTACTTTTTATAACCTCAATCTTTCTGAATTCATTGAGAGTTGTTCTGTGGCCTAGTATGTGGTCTATCTTGGAGTATGGTCCATGTGCACTCGTGAAGAATGTAAATCCTGCTGTATTTGGTGTACTGTTCTGTGTATGTCTAATAAGTCCAGATCTTCTAATGTATTGTTCAGAGTCTTTGTTTCTTTATTGATTCTCTGTCTAGATGTTCTGTCTAATGATTATAGTGGTGTATTAAATTCCTCCACTATAATTGTAGAGGCATTTATTTCTCCAATTAGTTTTTCCAGAGTTTGCCTCATGTATTTTGAGGCACCCCGATTAGGTGCATAAATGTTTATGATTGTTCTCTCTTCTTGAGAGATTACCCCTTTTACTAATATATAGTGTCCATCTTTGTCTCTTACAATAGTTTTGCATTTAAAGTCTACTTTGTCTGATGTTAGAATAGGTACTCCTGCCCTTTTTTGGCTATTGTTAGCTTGTAAAATGGTTTTCCAGCCATTCACTTTCAGCCTCCTTGTATTCCTGGGTTGAATGTGGGTTTCTTGTAGACAGCGTATAGATGGATAATATTTCCTTATCCATTCTGCTAATCTGTGTTTCTTGACTGATGAGTTTAATCCATTAACATTCAGTGTTATTATTTGCAATGAATTTCTTACCTCAGTCATATTTTCTTTGGGTTAATGTATGTCATATGTTGTTTTGTTTCTGTGTTTGTCTTTTTAGTTGTTTTTAAACTCTCCTCCAACTCTCTCTCCCTTGTTTTTTCCTTTCAACTTGTAGAATTTCCTTTAGTGTTTCTTGAAGTGCAGGTTTCTTTTTGGCATTCTCTCTTAATTTCTGTTTATCTGTGAATGTTTTGGCCTCTTCATCATTTGTGAATGACAGGTTTGCTGATAGAGAATTTGTGGCTCTAAGTTTTTTTTCTTTTAGTACTTTGACTATGTCATACCACTGTCTTCTTACCTCCATGGTTTCAGATGAGAAATCAGCACTTAATCTATTTCTTCCCCTTGTATGTGATGATTCTCTTTTCTCCTGCTGCCCTGAGTATTTTCTCTTTGTCTTGAGCATTGGACATGCTGACAAGTATATGTCTTGGAGTTGTCCTGTTGGGATTTATACTGTTTGGGTTGCACTTTGCTTCCTGGATCTGCATATCCGTCTCTCTCAATAGGGTTGGGAAGTTTTCAGCCATTATTTCCTTCAACACTCCTTCTGTTCCCTTTCCCTTCTCTTCTCTTTCTGGGATGCCCATAATGCATATGTTTGTGCGTTTGTGTTGTCGGTTAAATCCCTGAGTCCCTGCTGGATTTTTTTCTACCTTTTTGTCTATCTGTTTTTGATTTCAGATGTATTGTCTTCCACATCACTGATTCTTTCTTCTGTCTGTTCAAATCTGCTGTTATGTGAATCCAGCATATTTTTTATTTCTTGCATTGTGCCATTGATCACCATCATATCCGTTTTCTTTTTATGTATGTTTACAATTTCTTCAGTATGTTCTCCCAGTGTCTTCTTAATATCCCTAATGTCTTCCTTCACTTCATTAAGTTGGTCCATGATATTTGTTTGGAAAGCTTTGATTAGTTGTTTGATGTTCTGCATCTCTTCCTGCTTTTTAGTTTGTTCATTGGGATGGTCCATATCTTCCTCTTTCTCAGTGTGGTTTGTAAATTTTTGTTGCCCTCTAGTCATCATTTTATCTTGATCAGTTTATTCGGTTGATTAGCCTCTCTCTCTGCTCTAGAGTTTTATTTAGCTGGTGGCTCTGTGTGTGTGTTAAGTTTTCTCTTTGACACTTTTTCTTCTTATTTTATTTCCTTGCTTCTTTCTATGTTCCCTTGAAGGCAAAAGATTAGGGCCAGAGGAATTGAAAGATGTGAGAAAGGAAGAAGGATAATAGTAATATTGATAAAAGTTAGAAGAGGGGCTGTATAAGACTTAGTGAAACAAATATTTAGGTAATGTAGGCAGTGTAGAGTAATAGGAAAAAAAAGTGGAGTACCTACCATGGGCTGGGAAACCAAATAGAGTAATATATATATACATAATGATTTAGAAGGCTAGAATGATGAGGAGGGAGAGAAAAAGTAAAGAAAGGGCTGAAAGGAAAAAGTTAATATTAATAAAAAAAGAAGAAAACAGAATAGATAGAATAGAAATTTATGCCTTTAAGTTATGGGCTAATGAAAAAACATGGTTTGTAAGAACCACAACAGAAAGTAGAAGGCAGAAAGATGAGGGAAGCCAAAGAGATAGCTTGGGATACAAAACCAATATAGACAGAGAATTGGAAATCACTGAAGAAGAAGCACAGCAAAGAAGAGACAAGGTAGCAGCACCTCATTTTAAAAAGAAAGAAAGAAAGAAAGAAAGAAAGAAAGAAAGAAAGAAAGAAA
>JAKSZT010026556.1:232336-244442 GCA_026826555.1 Tolypeutes matacus | reverse complement strand
GAAAGAAAGAAAGAAAGAAAGAAAGAAAGAAAGAAAGAAAGAAAGAAGGGGTGGAGGAAAGAGGAAAGAAAAGCAAGAGACAACAAATAAATGGAGAAAAATGAAACAACCACACAAGCAAGCAGTCAAACAAATCTAAGGAAGAACAGTGTTCCTTCTTGAGCCTTTGTGGAACCTCTCAGCCTGCTTATATTTTTCACTCAATTGCCCTGCAAGGTTCCATCTGCAGGTTTTGAGGCAGATTTTAGCTATTAAACTAAATGAAAAAGAAAAATTTATTTTTTATTTTTTAAAGTGATTTTTTTTTTTTGGCGAAATAAAGGACCCAAAATATATCCTCTTCTAGACCACCCCCTTCACTGAGGGGACCCTAACGAAGTTCGAGGACACTAATCAAGCACTTCCCACTTTCTGACCTCCCCTGGGTAGCTGAAGCTCTGAAGCTAGTCAGTGCAGAACGATAAAAATGGCTGACTCCACCCATTCTGGAGGTAAGCCTGAGTATCACCAGGCTGATTGGTAAAACAGGCTTCCTCAGTAGATTCACCTCTCCCCTCAGCCTGGCGTTGATTCCAGCTGGTTTATCTGCTCCCCAAAGCTATGAGGGGGTCCAGGCAGCCCAATTGACAGAAAGGAATCCCCCTTTCCACCTTCTGTCAGAATCCTCCCACTTTTGGAGAATGCTCCCTCTCATGGGCTTGCTGGAGGGGGGTTGGAGCGTTTCCCTGGGCAGCTCGGTAAGTCAACTTCCTCAGCAGATTTGCCACTCCCCTCAGCCTGGTCCTGCTTCAAGCCAGCTATTTTGTTCCCCAAAGCTGCAAGGAGTTCCAGGCAGCAAAATCTACAGCAAGGAAAGCCTTCTCCACCCTCCACCAGAATCCTCCCACTCTCCAAGAATGCTCCCTCTCACCAGTTTGCAGGCGGGAGTTGTGGGTCAAACCAGTGTTTTTCCCTGAGGGTGGGGCTCAGCCATCTGTGTTAACCTCCATGGGCAGGATTAAAACTCACGAATCTCCACTGAGCAATCCACGCTGCCGAGCTGCCTGCAGATATATGTCCCAATCTTCTTGCTCCATGTGCCCACAGCACAGAACCCTGGGCAGGATCCTGTCCCTAATCAGTTTTCCTCAGAGAACTAGTCAGTGAGAGCCCTCCTAAACTGACACCATCTTGCTTTTTCTCCCAGATTCATTTAATTCTACACAAAATTCTTGGTAGATTTTCACTTGTAAAGCCATTTGGTCCTGGATATTTTGTTGTTGTTGGGACATTTTTGATGATTGATTCAATCTCTTTAAATGTGGTCAGTTTAAGTTCTTGTATATCTTGTAGCATTGGTGTAGGTTTTTTGTGCCTTTCTAGGAATTTGTCAATTTCATCAATGTTGTCTAGCTTGTTGGCATACAGTTTCTCATAACATCCACTTATGATCCTTTTTTCCCATGCAATCAGTCATAACTTCCCCATTTCATCTGGTTTTATTGATTTGCATCTTCCCTCTTTTTTCTTTATCAGTCTTGTCAAGCTTTATCAATTTTATTGTTTTTATCAAAGGATCAGCTTTTGGTTTTTGTTGATTTTCTCTATTTTTTTTTTTTGTTGTTGTTGTTCTCAATTCCTTTTATTTCTGCTCCAATCTTTATTATTTCTTTCTTTCTGCTTGCTTTGGGAATTGTTGCTGTTTCTTCCTAGTACTCCAGTTGTTCAGTCGGATCTTTGATTTTATCTTGTTCTTCTTTTTTAATATAGGTGTCTAGGGCTATAAATTTGCCTCTCAGGACTGCCTTCACTGTATCCCATAAGTTTTGATAGGTTGTGTTCTCATTTTCTTACATAAAAATATATTTACCAATTTCACTTGCAATTTCTTCTTTGACCCATGGATTTTTTGTGTGTATTGTTTAGCCTTCACACACCTGCGAATTTTCCACTTTCCCCTATATTGTGTGTTCCAGCTTCACTCAATTATGATCTAAGAAGTTGCTTTGATTAATTTCAATATTTTTATATTTATTGAGACCTGCCTTTTGATGTACCATGTGGTCTATCCTGGGAAAAGGTCCATGAACACTTGAGAAGAATTTATCACCCCCTGATTCCAGATGTAACATTATGTATATGTCTGTTAGTTCTAGCTCACTTGTGTTGTTTAAATTCTCTGTTTCTTTGTTGACCTTCTGTCTAGTTGTTCTATCTAATGATGTGAGTGGTGTGTTGAAAGTCTCCAACTATTATTGTAGAGATGTTTATTTTTCCCTTCAGCTTTGCAGAGTTTGCCTCATGTATTTTGGGGCAACCTAGTTAGGTGCATAGATATTTATGACTGCTACTTCTTTTTGGTGGATTGTGTCTTTTATATATATAGTGGTCTTCTTCATCTCATAACTTTTTTCATTTAAAGCCTGTTCTGTCCAATATTAGTATACATATCCCTTTTTTTGTGACAGATTTTATGGAATAACTTTTTACCAATCTTTCATTTTCAGTCCATTTGTATTCCTGGATCTAAGGTGAGTCTCTTGTAAACAGTATATGAATGGCTCATATTTTAAAAATCCATTCTGTCAGTCTATATCTTTTGATTGTGGAGTTTACTCCATTCATATTCAATGATATTACTGTAAATGCATTATTTACTTCCACCATTTTATTGTTTAGTTTTCATATGTTATGTCTTATTTTTATTTTCTTGTTATTCTTTTGGTTATCTTTTCTGCTATTCTTGCCTTTTACACCCTCCTCCAAGTCTCTCTTTCCTGTATTTTTCTTTCAGGCTATAAGGATCCCTTTCTGCAAAAGTGGATTCTTTTTAAAGAACTCTCTTAGTTTCTGTTTATTTGTGAATATTTTAAACTCACTTTTGTATTTGAAAGACAGTTTTGCTGGATAAAGCATTCTCAGCTCACAATTTTTCTCTTTCTGTATCCTAATTTTATCATATCCCTGTCTTCTTGCCTCCATGATTTCTGATGGAGTCTTACTGGGCATCCCTTATGTGTGATGGTTTTTTTCTCCCTTGCTGTTCTCAGAATTTTCTTTTTCTCTTTGGCATTTGACATTCTGAGTGGTAAGTGTCTTGGAGTAGGTCTATTCAGGTTTATTCTGATTGGTGTAAGCTGTGCTTCTTGAACATGTAAATTCATTTATTTCATAAGAGTTGGGAAATTTTCAGCTATTATTTCCTCAAATACTTTTCTGTGCCCTTTCCCCTCTCTTCTCCTGGAACCCTCATTTCATATATATTGTTATGATTTGTGCTATTTTTCAACTCTTTAAGCCTCTGCTCATTTATTCCATTCTTTTCTCTCTTTGTTCTTCTTTTTCTTCAATTTCAGCTGTTATGTCTTCTGCTTCACTTATTCTTCTATGATGTTTAGCCTGCTGTTGTATGCCTCTAAGGTGTTTTTGATCTCACCTAATTTGTCTCCCATTCCCATAAGATCTGTTATTTTTTCTATTCAGATTTTCAAATAATTTTTTTTTTCCTATCTTTCCCCTGTGTCCTCTTGATGTCATTTATCTCTTTAGCCATATTGTTTTCCAACTCCTTGATTTGATTTAGCTGGTTTGAATGAACCTTGATGATTAGTTGTCTCAAATTCTGTGTCTCATCTTGGGCTTTGATATGTTCCTTTGTTTGGGCCATATCTTCCATTTTCTTAGTATGATTTGTAATTTTTGCTGATGTCTAAGCATCTGATTATGATGATGAGTTTACTCTGATGCTAAATTTCTCTCTCTTGCTTAGGGATTTAGTGGTGGGAGGCTGTGTGTCACTGTCAGTCTTTGATTCTTGGTTCAACATGTTCTAGTTCTTTAGGATCATCCTTGTTTAGTTTCTAAAATATGAGCCATGTTCCCAGTAATGGGATGCAGTCCTATTTCCAATGGCCTTGGGGAGGGAGGCTGTAAAGGCCTGAAAAAGCCTTTCATTTATTTACTTTTAATTCCATTTAATTTCCTTTCATGTACTACCAGCAGATCATGCACTTTGACAGCCCTCTCAATTCAATCCCAGACAATGTGTTTGAGAGGTTTCCCATCAAGATTCTATTCATTTGACCCTCTCTCTTATGGGTGGTGTCTAGCCTTCCTCTTGTGCCTAGAACACTTTTTCCAGGCTGATTCTACCTGTTCTGGGAAATAAGTGAGTCTTGCATCTCTCTAATCCTCCATCTTCCCAGAAGTTCTTCAGAGAGTAGTATTAGCCTTGTAATTTTGAGTTATAGGAGGTTTTGTAATAACAAAGTTTTTTTTTAGGGAAGTTTTAGGTTTACATTTACAGAAAAATTACACCAAATACATAAGGAATTCTAACATAAACCACCCACACACTCACACTCAGTTTTTCCTATTATTAACATCTTGAATTAGTTTAGTACTTTTGCTACATTTAATGAACAAATATTGAAACATTGCTATTAACCAAAGCTATTGTTTACATTATGGTTTACACTTTGTGCTGTATTGTTCCATAGGCCTTGACAAATGCATGATATCTTGTGTCCATCATTACAGTATCATACAGAAAAATATCACAAACACAAATATGCCCTATTTACCACCCATTCATCCCTCCCCCTCCCTACTGAACCCCTGACAACCAGGTTTTTTTTTTTTAAATCAATGTTACAAGTTCTTTCATTAATGTGAGATAGTAACTACAATAACAATAAATCTCTTTGGCCTGTGGTTACACTACTTTATGTTCAACTTGGGAATGTCCATTCTGACTTCTTGAGAGGGGACTTAGATATTATGGGGCAGATGGAAGGAATTGTCTTGCTTGTAGTTGTAGTTACTCCTTGTAGTTGTAGATACTCCTTGTGGTTGTAGATACTCCTTGTTTTTTTGTGATGGGACTTGTTGATCATCATAATTTGGGTGGTTGTCCAGAGCAAGAGGGAAGAATTGGAGAATAAGAGTTGGTCACTACTTTGCTCAGATTAAGGGCTCCACTGGCTTATGAACAATCCAAAGGATTTAAGCTCTGAAGATATATTTAATGGATATATTGGGAATTATAGGTTCAAATAAAAGGAGTAGAAGAAGCATGATTAGGGGAATTATAAATAAGAATGTTATATTTGGAAAATAGATTATCATATATTCCCAAATAACACATTACAGGTATATTGATTTCATGAGGCTGTGTGCCTTTTCTCTGGTGTCCAGACATCCCTAGAGCTCTCAGGAGCACTCTTGATTACTGTGGCTATTAGTGAAATCTGTCTTAGACCTGCATAATACAACCTCTGGAGTGACTTTCTGACTCACTTGGCCATAAAAACTCTTTTTTTATTTAATGTTTCCCCATTTTGGTCAAAGTCTTTTCCAAATACCTCACTGATGAGTGCTTGGTAATAATCCCTCAATACCAGGGAAGTTCATCTCCAGGAATCATGTACCATGTTGAAGGGAAGGTAGTGTGTTTATTTTCTGAAATGGGCTAACAGAAAGAGGCCATATTTGAGTAACAAAGAGGTTTTCAGGAGGTAACTATTAGAATTATAATTAGGCTGTTTCATTTTTTATAGGAATAAAGTTCATAAGTTCAAGCCTTAATTTTAAGGGCTTGTATATAGGCCTCTTTTATTTTCCTAGGTGTGGCTTATATATTCCAGAGAATTTTGCCATTTTATTTGAGAAATTAGCAGGGATTCCCCAGGATGGAAGTTTAATATTTTGTTAGCTATGGTGTGGGCTTCTATCTATTGAGGAAACCTAGCTATGGAAACCCATTCATATTCCATAGAATTATGTTTCTTGTGCATTTTCCCTATATACCACTCCACTATCAGCACCCAGTACTAGTGACAATACTTTCTTATAGATCATGAAAAACATTCTTATATTTTGTATTATTAACTAAAGTCCTTGTCTACCCAAGAATTCACTGAGTTATACAGTAACCCATTTTATTCTCTAGCTTTCTTTCTAGCCTCATGGGTGAGTCAAACTTCCCTTTCAAGCACATTCACATGAACATTTCAATGCTGCTAATTTCAGTCATTTTGTTGTCCCACCATAACTGGTGTCCATTTTCAAACTGTTACAATCAAACTAATTATAAATTCTGCCCATATTATGCATCAGCTCATAAATCTCTACTTCCCTTCTCTCTCCTGGTAACCTATCTTTCAGACTCTACCTCTATGTGTCTGTTCACCATCCTTTGTTCATAGTAAGATCATGCAAAATTTGTCCTTTTTAGTTTGGCTTATTTCATTCAAAGAAGCCCCTCAATGTTCATCCATGTTGTCGCATGTGTCAAACTTCATTCATTCTTACAGCTGAATAATATTCCATCCTATGTATAAACCACATTTTGTTTATCCATTAATCTGTTCATGGACACCTGGGTTGCTTCCACCTTTTGCCAATTATGAATGATGCCACTATGAACATTGGAGTGCATATATCTGTTTGTATACCTGCTTTCAATTCTTCTAAGTATATATCTAGTAGTGGGATTGCCCGAACATGTGACAATTCTATACTGAGCTTCCTGAGGAACCACCAAAATGTCCTCCACAGTAGCTACACAATTCTACCATACCACCAGCAGTGAATGACTGTTATTTCGCCACATCCTTTCCAACACTTGTGGCTTTATGTTTTTTTTAATAACAGCCAGCCTAGTAGGTGTGAAATGATATCTCATTGTAAATTTGATTTGCATTTCCCTAATAACTAATGATGTTGAGCATCTTTTCATGTGGTTTTTAGCCATCCATGTTTCCTCTTCAGAAAATCTTCTGATCAAGTCTCTTGCCAATTTTTAATTTATTTTTGGTTGGTGGTTTTTTTTTTTTTTTTTTTTTTTTTGCCTTTTTATTATTACGTTGTAGGATTTCTTTACATATCCTGGATATTAGACCCTTATTGGATATGTGGTTCCCAAATGTTTTCTCTCATTGAGCAGGCTGCCCTTTAACTTTCTTGACAGACTCTTTTGAAGCACAAAAGTTTTTAATTTTGAGGAGGTCCCATTTATAAATATTTTCTTTCTTTGCTTGCACCTTAGGTTTAAAGTTCATGAAACCATTGCCTACCACAAGGTCATGTAGATGCCTCCTAAATTATCTTATAGGAACTTTATGACCATGGCTATTATATTTAGGTTTTTGACCCAACTTGAGTTAACATTTTTTTAAGGGTGTGAGATAGGGATCCTCTTTCATTCTTTTGGATACGGATATCCAGTTCTACCACACCATTTGTTAAAGAGACTATTCTGTTCAAAATGAATGGACATGGCAGCCTTGTTGAATATCAGTTGGCCATAGATGTGTGGGTCTATTTCTGATCTCTCTATTTGGTTCCATTGATCAATATTTCTATCCTTGTGCCAATACCATGCAGTTTTGACCACTGTAGCTTTGTAGAATGTTGTAAAGTCAGGTAGTGTGAGTCCTCCAACTTCATTTTTTTTTTCAAGATATTGTTGGCTATTTGAGACCCTTTACCCTTTCAAATAAATTTGATAATTGGCTTTTCCATTTCTGTAAAAATGCTGTTGGGATTTTATTGGGATTGCATTGAATCAGTAAACCAATTTAGGTAGAATTGGCATCTTAATGATGTTTAGTATTTCAATCCATGAACATAGAATATACTTCCATTTATTTAGATGTTTGATTTCTTTTAGCAATTTTGTATAGTTTTCTTTTTACAAGTCCTTTACATCTTTTGTTAAGCTTATTCCTAGAAATTTAATTCTTTTCATTGCTATTGTAAATGGAAATTTTTCTTGAATTCCACTTCAGATTGTTCATTATTAGTGTAAAGAAAAACTGCTGATTTTTGCATGTTGTTTTTATATAAAACCACTTTACTGAACTTGTTTATCAGCTCTAGTAGCTTTTGTAGATTTTTTCAGGACTTTCTATATATAGGACCCTGTCACCTGCAAATAGTGAAACTTTTACTTCTTCCTTTTCAATTTGGAAACATTTTTTCTGTTTTTTGTCTAAGTGCTCTAACAAGAGTTCTTAACACCGTGTTGAATGAAAATGGTGATATTGAACATCCTTGTCTTGTTCCAGATCTTAGAGGAAATACTTTAGCCTTTCACCATTAAGTATGATGTTAGCTGTGGGTTTTTCATATATGTCCTTTATCATGTTGAATAAGTTTCCTTATATTCTTATTTTCCAAAGTGTTTTTATCAAGAAAGGATGCTGAATTTTGTGAAATGCCTTTTGTGAGTTGAAATAGATGATAAGAAATTTTCTCCTTCAGTCTGTTAATGTGTTGTATTATACTAATTGATTGTCTAATTTTGAAACATTCTTGAATAACTGGGATAATACCTACTTGATCATTTGATGTGTTGTTGGATTTGATTTGCAAGAATTTCTGCATCTAAATTCATCAGAGAAATTGGTCTGTAATTTTCTTTTTTTTTTTTGGTACTATCTTTATGTGGTATTAAGGTGATGTTGGTATCATAGAATGAATTACGTAAGGTTCCCTCCTGTACAATTTTTTGGAAAAGTTTGCACCTTAGGTTGCAAAGGATTGGTGTTAGGTCTTTTCAGAATGATTGGTAGAATTCACCTGTGAAGCCATCTAGTCCTGGAATTCTTTTGGTTTTTACGGTTTTTGATGACTGATTTAATCTCATTACTTGTGATTGGTCTGTTGAGGTCATCTATTACTTCTTTCAACAGTGGAGTTTGTTCATGTGTTTCTAGAAATTCACTCATTTAATTTAAATTGTCCTACGTGTTTGCATACAGTTTTTTTTTTTTTTTTTGCTTTTAATAGTCTTTTTTTTTTTTTATTGTGGGTAAAAATCAAAATTTTCACAATACATACCAACATTTGCAAAATGATATATAAATGTATATGCATATATGTGCATTTGCTTACAAAAATGTTATTTATGTATATATATAAATATATTTTAAGAGGTGCTTAGGTACCCAAAATATTACATGGAACCCACTGGGATTCCCATGTTGCCCACCTCCCACACCTCCCACCACATCCCACATACAGTTTTTCAGAGTATGCTATGATATTCTTATTTCTGTGGGGTCAGTAGTGATACATTGTCTCTCATTTGTGATTTTATTTGCATCTTCTTTCTTCGTTCTTTGTTAGTTTTGATAAGGGTTTGTCAATTTTATTCTCTTCAAAATAAACTGGTTTTGGTTTTGTTAATTCTGTCATATTTTTAATTCAAAATTTCATTTAATTTGTCTCTAATTTTTATTATTTCTTTCATTATGCTTTCTTTGGTATTAGACTGCAATCTTCTTCTAGTTCCTCCAAATGTGAGGTTACAATTTTTATATTAGCTCGCTCTTCTTTTTGCCTGCGCCAAACGGACCTAAAATCATTAATCGCTTACTCATCCGTCAGCCATATAGCCCTAGTAATTCATAGGCATTTAAGGCCGTAATTCTCCCTCTCAGCACTGCATTCACTGCACCCCATGTTTTAAAATATTGTGCTCTCATTTTAATTTACTTTGATATATTTACAGATTTCTTTTGAAATTTCATCCTTGACCAGTGAATGTTAAGGAGTGTGTTGTTTAACTCCCATATAGTTGTGAATTTTCTAGTTCTCCACACATTATAGATTTTCAGCTTCATTCCATTGTAGCCAGAGATAGTGTTTGTATAACTTCAATCCTTCTAAATGTGTTGAGAATTGTTCTATGACCTAACATGTGGTCTTCCTGGAGAATGATTCATGAGCACTTGAAAAGAATTTATATCCTGCTGTTTTTTGGTATAATGTTCTGTATATTTCCACTGGGCCTAGTACCTGTAATGTAGTATACAAGATCTCTCCTTTTTATTGATCCTCTGTTGAAATGCTTGGTCTATTGCTGTGAGTAGTATATTGATATCCCCCTGTATGATAGTAGAGGCATCTATATCTCCCCTTCGTTTTGTATTTGCCTGGTTAGGTGCATATTTACGATTGTTCTTTCTTTTGGGTAGGTTGCACATTTTATTAATATATAATGTCCTTCTTTGTCTCTTGCAACAGTATTAAATTTAATGTCTATTTTGTCTGATATTAGTACAGCTACTCCAGACCTTTTTTGGTTACTGTTTACATAGAAAATGGTTTTTCAAACTTTCACTTGCAACGTATTTTTGTCCTTGAGTCTAAGGTAATTCTCTTGTAGAAAGCATAGAGATGGATTATATTTTTTAATCCATTTTGCCAATCTATGTCTCTTAAATGTGGAGTTTAGCCCATTAACATTCAATGTTCTTACTGTAAAAGCAGTACTTACTTCAGCCATTTTTTATTTAGGTTTATATATGTCATTTTACTTTTGTTTCTGTTTTACCCTTTTATTTACTCTTACCAGTAGTCTTCCTTTCTACCTTCTCCTCCAACCCTCTCACTCCTCTCTTTTCCTTTCAACCTGCAGGGCTCCCTTTAGTATTTCTTGAAGGCCAGGACTCTTGTGGACAAATTCTCTTAATTTCTGTTTATCTGTGAATATTTTGAACTCTCCCTCATTTTCCAATACAATTTTGCTGGATACAGAATTTTTCACTGGATGATTTTTTTCTTTTATCTCAACTATGTCATACCACTACCTTCTCATCTCTATAGTTTCAGATGAGAAATCAGCACTTATTCTTATCTTAATCATCCCTTATATGTGATGCATCTCTTTTCCCTTGTTGCTTTCAGGAGTATCTTTGGCATTTAACAGTCTGATTACTATGTGTCTCAGAGTAGATCTGCTAAGATTTATTCTGTTTGGAGTATGTTGTGCTTCCTGGACATGTACATCCATATCCCTCATAAGAATTGGGAAATTTTTGGTCATTGTTTCTTCAAACACTCGTTCTGCCCCTTTGCCTTTCTATTCTCCCGCTGGAACACCCATAATTCATATGCATGTGAATTTTATGCTGTTATCAATTTCCTGAGTCTCTGCTGAATTCCCCCCCCCTTTTTTTGTCTATCTGTTCTACTATCAGTATGGGTTCAATATCCTATCATCCATTTTACTAATTCATTCTTCTGCCTGTTAAAATCTGATTTTGCATGATTCTAGTGTAGTTTTAGTTTCTTCCATTGTACTTTCCATTACCATAAGATGTGTTATTTTTTGTGTTTACAACTTCTATATGTTCACCCAATGTCTTCTTAATATCCTTTATCTTTTCCCTCACCTCATTGAATTGATTTAGGGTATTTGTTTGGATATCTTTGCTTAGTTGTTCCACATCCTGGGTTGCCTCCTGATTTTTAGTTTGTTCATTTGATGGGCAATATCTTTCTGTTTCTTACTATGGTTTGTAATTTTTCTAATGTCTAGACATCTGCTTATTTTAATGGGTTTATTTTGTTGGTCAGTTTCTCTTTCTTGCTTATGTTTTTATTTTTGTCTGGCTTTGTGCTAAATTTCTTCTTTGACACTTGGTTCTTATTATACTAAATCTTTAGCATATTCATATTTAACAGAAAAAATATATGAGAAAAAGAACAAAAAATATATAAGAAAATGAAAAATATATAAAAATTTAAAAATTAAAGAAAATAAAAACATAAAAATAAAATAAAAAGGAGAAAAGAAAAATAGGAAAAGAATATAAAAGATAAAAAAGAAGAAATGAAAAAAGTAAGAGAAGGGAAAGAAGAACAACAACAAAAAAGGGGATGGCCTCCTTCTCAGGTCACAGACTTCTTGATGGGCTCTTCCCTGTCAGTTGCCCATGCCAACCAATAAATCACTCTACAGTTCACCTCTCCATGGGAACATGGATGAGGAGGAAAGGAAGAAGAAAGAAAGAATGAAAGATAAAGAAAAACAACCACCCAGCCTTACTCTTGGGTGATTGGCAACAGTCTAAGCTCCTCCTTGTTGACCACCTGTGACCTTCGATCAATCACCCTGCATCTTGTTCTCTGTAGGTACCCAGATATGTAAGGAGAGAGAAAAAAATGAAGAGGGCCTCCATCTCAGGGCATAGGCTTACAGATATGTTCCTTTCTGTAGGCCACATATACCCACCAATCACCCTGCTTCTCTTTGGGTGCCCAGATGATGAAGGAGGGAAGAAGAAAGAAGAAAGAAAGAAAGAAAGAAAGAAAGAAAGAAAGAAAGAAAGAAAGA
>JAKSZT010026556.1:209085-232326 GCA_026826555.1 Tolypeutes matacus | reverse complement strand
AAGAAAGAAAGAAAGAAAGAAAGAAAGAAAGAAAGAAAGAAAGAAAGGGAGAGAGAAAGAAATAAGGGAAGGGAAGGGAAGAAGGGAAGGGAAGGGAAGGGAAGGGAAGGGAAAGGGAAAGGGAAAGGGAAAGGGAAAGGGAAAAAAGGAAAGGGAAAGGGAAATGGAAAGGGAAAGGGAAGGGAAGGGAAGGAAAGGAAAGGAAAGGAGAAAAGAAAAGAAAAAGTGGCTCTTTCCTCTCAGGCCACCAGTGACCAGCTAAGATCCTCCTCATTAGTGCCCATACTTGCCAATCACCCTTTGGCCCACCTCTCTGCAGGTACCTGGGTGAGGAAAGGGAGAAGTGAAAAAAGAAAAGAGAAGAAAAGAAAAAAATACAACAGGGCCTTCCTCTCAAGCCACAGGTGACTGGCTAGGCTCCTCCTCATGGATTGCCTGTGACTACCAGTCAATCATCCTGTGGCCCACCTCTCTGCAGGTATATGAGTGAGGGAAGGGAGGAAAAAATAAACAAACAAATGTCTCTCTCTCTCAAGACTTTCACATCTGGCTAGGTCATTTCTTTGCTGGCCAGATCACCTCACTGCTGCCCACCCCTCCAGTGCCCATCTGGACACTGCTGCACTGCCCTAATCACCCTGCTGCCCAACTTTCCCTTGGTGCCTGACTTGGACCCCTCTCTAGCTGCCCTATCCAATTGCCCCCATGGCTCTGAAGCTTCTCCTGCAAATCTCCCTGCAGCTTTCTTACTGCACATTCTTGGATTCCTATAGAAGTTTTAAAAAATATATTTTTTACTTTTTTAAAAAAGATACTTAGATTACATACATGTTACATAAAAAAATATAGGGGATTCCCATATGCCTGCTCCCTAACCTCCCACAGTTTTCCTCATTAACTACATGCTTCATTAGTGTGGTACATTTGTCACAGTTGATCAACACATTTTGGAGCATTATCACTAAGCATAGATTGTAGTTTACATTGTCATTTACACTCTCCCACACAATTTTCTAAGTTATGGCAAGATATATAATGGCCTGTATCTGTCATTGCAATGTCATTCAGGACAATTCCCAAGTCCCAAAAATTCCATCTGTTTTCCCTTCCCCTCCCCTCAGAATCCCCAGTGGCCATTGCATCCACATCAATTATATAATTTCTTCCATTACTAGAGTCACAATACGTCTATAGTAGAATACCAGTAAGTCTAACTTAGTCCATAGATCATTCCACAATTCTAAGAATTCTGGGATGGTGATATCCATTCTACCTCTAATTGAGAGGGAGCTTAGATCCCATAGGGCAGATGGATGGGACTATCTTGCTTGCAGGTGTAAACTCTCTCAGTTCTTTGGAATAGTTGTTGTCTATCATTATCTCCTTGTTAGTTGTACTGGGTGGGTTTGATGAACTGGAGAGTAGTTATTGCAACACTGTTGAGATTTAGGGCCCAGCTGGCACATGGATGGCCCTGAGATTTAGTCTCTTGGACATACACCTATCAACTTTAGTATTAGTTATAAGTTCAAATAGAAGGGTCAGAATAGCCATGTTTAGGGAAACCACAACTGAGTCCAACTATATCTCACTGGGGAGCATAAATTCCAAAGTAGAGCACACTGTCAAGCCACCAAACTCCTGAGCCATCTGCCCTGACTATAATGTCTGGATGTCTCTGGAGCTCTCAAAGGCCCTGCTATTTGAGGTAGTATTTACTTTGGCAGTCAATGAGATCGTGATGAGATGTGCATAAGCATAACCTCGGGAATGAACTCCCGACTGACTTTGAAGTCTCTTAGCAATATAAACTCATTTGTATTTACATTTTCCCCCTTTTGGTCTAGGTCTATCTCCAGTTCCATTGCCAGTTAGTGCCTAAGCATAATCTTAATGCTAAACTTAACCCAAATCTTAACTCTAATTATAAGCCTAATTTCCCCTCTAAACCTAATCATGAACACCAACACTAACACCAAATATAACTTTAACCCTTATCCTAACAAGCAGCCCGACCTAACTGTAACCCTTAATCTAACCTTAATATTAAGTCTATACCAATGTATAACCCTAACTGACCTCTTAATTCTAGTTCTAACCCTAAACCTAAAAGTAACCCAAACAGCCTAATATTAAGCAGAACTTTAAATCTAACCCTACCCTGACAAAATATCAACTTTTGCCTAAACCAATTCCTAATTGAAAGCCTTATCATAATCCTAATCATAAGGAAAGCTAACACTATCTCTAAACTGAAACTTAACCCAAATACAATTCCCATAACCAAATGTCTACAGTAAACCCTAAACCTATCTTTAAATCTAACTCTAATGACACCCTAAACGTAACCTTAACCCTGATTTAGTCCAACTCTAACACAATCCCTAATCCTAATTATAATCACACTCCAACCCAAGTGCTAAGATTAAACTGAACATTGGCCTTAACCCTAACCACATATCCAATCTCAAATTTTTATTAATTTTATTTACAAACACTCCATACACACCAAATATATACTCTGTCTTTCCTCACCTTCCATCCTCTCATAAACTCTAATCTACTTTCGGTCTGGATTGGCTAGTCCTACTCATTTCTAATGAGTAACATCATACAATATTTTCCTTTTGTGTCTTGCTTATTTCATTGAGCATAGTGTTTTTAAGGTTCTTCCATGGCTCAGGATGTCTCAGAACTTCTTTTTTTTTTTTTTTTTAAAGATTTTATTTATTTATTCATTTATCCCCCCCTTGCTGCTTGTGCTTGCTGGGTCAGCTAACCACGCCGTGCGGGCGGGCTTGCCTTCACCAGGAGGCCCCGGGAACCGAACCCGGGGCCTCCCATATGGTAAACGGGAGCCCTACTGATTGAGCCACAGCCGCTTCCCTTCTTTCTTTCTTAAAGTCAAATATTCCATTGTGTGTATGTACCATATTTCATTTATCCATTCATTTATTGATGTGCACTTGGTTGCTTACACCTTTTTGCTATTGCAAATAGTGACACTATAATCATTGGTGTACATGTATCTGTTTTCCCTATCTTTGTTTTCCCTATCTTTGGGTGTATACCTAGAAGTGGGATGACTGTATGATATGGCAATTCTCTATTTAATTCTTTTGAGGAACTGCCATATTGCTGCTTTCCACAGTGATGCACCATTTTACATTCTCAGAAAGCACTAGAGTTCTAATTTCTCCGCATCCTTTCTAACAGTTGAACACTTGTTATTTTCCTTCTTATTTTCTTAAGTAGTAGCCATCCTAGTGGGTAAGTGGCATCTCATCATGGTTTTGATTTGCATTACTCTAGTAGCCAATGATATTGAACATTTTTTCATAAATTGTCCATTTATATATCTTCTTTGGAAAAATGTCTATTCAAGTCATTTGCCCAATTTTCAATTGGGTTATTTGTTTTTTTGGTTGTTGTATTATAAAAGTTATTTATAAATTCTGGATATTAAGGCCTTATGAAATGTAGTTTGCAACTATTTTCTACCAATCTGTAGTGTAACTTTCACTTTCTTGACAATATCCTTTGATGTACAAAACTTAATTTAGTTTGATGATGTCAAAACAATCTATTGTTATTTATGTTGCTTGTGCTTTTGTTGTCATAGCTAAGAATACATTACTAAATCCCAGGTCATGAAGATTTGCCCCAATCTTATCTCGATGTAGATATTTTGCCTTCCAAGAAACCATCCCTTCTCCCACAGGCTCTTAACACCCTTTCCGTTTTAGAAAACCAATAATTAGGTTTAAGTCACAACATATATGATGGGCCTTCTAAGGGAGGAGAGGGAGTTATTTTTCAAAGGAGCTGCAGAAACTAGGCAACATGAATTAGCCTCAGACAGAAGAGTATATATGGTACTAGATCCTGAGGGTGAATAATCAAGGGGTATCAGTTGGATAAGGAAGAATTTATTCATGAGAGCTTTCTTCCATGATACTGGAGTAAACCCTGGCAAGGACACAGAGATGGTGCTATCATAATGCTGGGATGGCTCTTGGAATCTTGGAGAATGGACCTAGTAAAAATTCTCCCTATAAGATAATGATGTCACGTAAGACTAGATGACCAAGAAGCATGGAGTACCTCGGAGACCTTGGTGTTACAGATGGTGGGAGTTAAATCCTGCAATGATGAGTGAAATTGTTTTGGGTGCAGTGGTTGGGCTATACTGAGACATCCCTTCTTAAATAGAGGACAAATTAGCACATTTCATGATTTCCACTATTAAAAAAGAAGTACAATACCTAGTAGAACTCTTTGAGTTTGGAAGGCAGCAATTTCCACACTCGGCAACACTGCTTCAACCCTTTTGTCAGATAACTGTGTAGCTTTCAGTTTTGACTGGGGCCCTGTAGCAGGTCCAGGCTATGATGAGAGCAGCTTTGCCACTTGGGCCATTCTAGCAAACAGACATATGCATTTGAAGTTGTTGGCATTGCCTAGTAAACTCCTCATCCTTCATTCCTCTAAAATCTTCATTGAAGAGGTAGGGGTCTGAGAAAATGGAGTTTCATTTCTATATGCAAGGACTCAAATGTGGAAGTGAAACCCCTGAGGCAACGGAGAAGCTAAGTACCCCTGTGTTTTTCCCCAAAATCCAGAAATTTGAGCCAAAAATTAAAACAAATGGAGAAGGAGGTCCCAGTGGTCCCCTGCCTTGAATGTCTAATTCATTCAAGCAGTTGTTAAAATGATTTATGAATGGCAACAAAATATTAATGCTGTTTATAATTATTTTCAAACAATTCACATAGAAAATATAAAATACTTCTGAAGTTTTAACCCTACATTCCTGACTAACCAAAAGCGAGGACAAAACTGGAATCACAAAATCAGTCATAAAATCATGTTTTGGGGTTTTTCCTACAGGATACAATGGGACATCACCACTTCCCCCTTCCTGCCCTGCTCCAACTTCCTGGGTATCTACCTGATGCCAAAGTAAAAAATCCCAATGTCCTTGCAGATGCTGCTGCAGAGAATAGCAAGAACCCCACCATGGCCTTGACTCTTCCTTTATTATAGTCTTTCCCACAAGATGGGAACTCAGCCCAGGACAGTCTGGGTAATACACTCTATGTTATACACTGCAGTAGCATATCTCATGACTAAATACTCAGTAAGAATAACTTACCATACATTATTATTGTAACCGTTGGGGAATTTGATGTAATTATGACTTCCAAAAATATAATTGGATCATTCTTGTAAACTAATCTGCTATTCTGGGCATGATTAGGTTAGGATTAGGGCGTTAAGCTCCATCCCTTGGTGGGTGGGGAATTGAATATAAAAGACAAGGCAAAGGAAAGTTGAAGCAGTCTTTTGAGAAGCAGTTTTGATGTTGGAAAGAAGAGAAGAGAAGCAAGCTGTTCACCTGATCATCTACAACTGACCTTGTGGAGGAAACAGGAGCTAAGCCCAGAGAGAAATGCAGCCCCGGGAAGAGAGGAACCCCAGAAGCCTGAACCCTGGCCAACGCCGACAACTGTCTTGCTCTAACACGTGGCAATGGACTGTGGTGAGAGAAGAAACTTAATGCTTTATGGCCTGGTATCTGTGGCCTTCTACCCCAAATAAATACCCTTTATAAAGACCAACCCATTTTTGGTATTTCACATTAGCACCCCTTAGGCTAACTAATACAATTATGATAAAGTTATTTTCAATAATAATAATGTAATGACATGAAATGTATAGGACAATGGCCAGAAGAGGATTGCAATAATGATTTTTTTATCTTTTGAAGTTTGTATATATAATCATGTCAGTAAATAATTAAAAAGCTTTCATAAAAAACATAAATAAGACTAATATTTTAATTACATTAACATACTTTTCATTTTGTAATGAATATTTTCAAACATACAGCAAAATTAAAGGAACTTTACATTGAATACTTTTATAGCCACCACATAGATTTTACCAATAATATTTTTTTCTTTCTGTAATTTTAATTTTTTACTTTGTTTTGTACATTTCATAATTGAAAATATAAACAATTAAAAACTAAAAAGTAAACACAGATGAACAAATATATACATTTCTCAATTAAATGTAATAGATATATGTAAAAAAAAATTTAAATCAAACAAAGGGTTACAGAAAATATTTTGTTCATAGTAATGCATTCATACAGTGTTTGTCCTTTTGTGTTTGGCTTGCTTCACTGAACATAATGTTCTCCAGGCTCATCCATGATGTCATATGCTTTATGACTTCATTTCTTCTTACAGCTGCATAATATTCCATCGTGTGAATCGACCACAGTTTGTTTATCCATCCATCTGTTGATGGACACCTGGGTTGTTTCCAACTTTTGGCAATGGTGAATAATTTTGCTATGAATATTGGTGTGCAGATGTCTGTTCGTGTCACTGCTCTCAGTTCTTCTGGGTTAATACCCAGTAGTGGTATTGCCAGGTCACATGGCAAGCCTATATTCAACTTCTTTAGGAACTGCCAAACAGTCCTACACAGTGGCTGTACCATTCTGCATTCCCACCAACAGTGATGAAGTGTTCCTATCTCTCCACATCCTCTCCAACACTTGTAGTTCTCTGTCTTTTTAATACTGGCCATTCTGATAGGTGTGAAATGATATCTCATTGTGGTTCTGATTTGTATTTCCCTAATCATGAGTGATGTTGAGCATTACTTCATGTGTTTTTTGCCATTTGTATTTCTTCTTTGGAGAAATGTCTATTCAAGTCTTTTGCCCATTTTTTAATTGGATCATTTGTCTTTTTATTGTTGAGCTGTACCATCTCTTTATATATCCTGGATATTAAATACTTATCAGATATGTGATTTCCAAATATTTTTTCCCATTAAGTTGGCTGCCTTTTTACTCTTTTCACAAAGTCCTGTGAGGTGCAAAAGTGCTTAATTTTGAGGAGGTCCCATTTATCTATTTTTAATTTTGTTGCATGTGCTTTGGGTGTAAGGTCCAAGAAACCACCACCTACCACAAGGTTTTGAAGTTGTTTCCTTACATTTTCTTCTAGTAGTTTCATGGTCCTGGCTTTTATATTTAGATTTTTGATCTATGTTGAATTGATTCTTGTATAGGGGGTGAGATAGGGGTCCTCTTTCATGTTTTGCTTATAGATAACCAGTTCTCCCAACACCATTTGTTGAAGAGACTGTTTTTTCCCATTAGCATGGACTTGGTAGGTTTGTCAAAAACAAGTTGACTGTATAGGTGAGAGTTTATTTCTGGGTTCTCAGTTCTATTCCACTGATCAATGTGTCTATCTTCATGCCAGTATCATGTTGTTTTGACCACTGAAGCTTTGTAATATGTTTCAAGGTCATGCAGTGAAATTCCTCCCACATTACTCTTCTTTTTTAGAATGCTTTTGACTATTCAGGTGCACTTATCCTTACAGACAAATTTGGTAACTGCCTTCTCTAACTCTGTAAAGTAAGCTGTTGGAATTTTGATTGGTATGGCATTGAATCTATAAATCGGTTTGGGTAAGATTGATATCTTCAGGATATTTTTTCTTCCAATCCATGAACAGGTAATGTTTAGGTCTTTTAAAATTTCTTTTAGCATTGTTTTGTAGTTTTCTTCATATAGGTCCTGTACTTCTTTGTTTAAATTAACTCCTAGGTATCTGAATCTTTTTGTTACTATTGAAAATGGAATTTCCCCCCTGATTTCCAACTCAGGTTATTCAGTATTACTGTACAAAAAAATTACTGATTTTTGCATGTTGATCTTGTATCCTGCCACTTTGCATCACTCATTTATTAGTTCAAGTAGCTTTGTCATGAATACTTCAGGATTTTCTAAGTACAGGATCATGTCATTTGCAAACAGTGAAAGTTTTACTTCCTCTTTTCTGATTTGAATGCCTTTAATTTTTTTTTCTTGTCTGATTGCCCTAGCTAGAACTTCTAGTACAATGCTGAATAGCAATGGTGACAGTGGGCATCCTTGTCTTGTTCCCAATCTTAGAGGAAAGCTTTCAACCTTTCCCCATTGAGTATTATACTGGCTGTGGGTTTTTTCATTTATGCCTTTTATCATATTTAGGAATTTTCCTTCTATTCCTATCTTTTGATGTGTTTTTATCAAAAAAGGATGCTGGATTTTGTTGAATGTCTTTTCTGCATCAATTGAAATGATCACGTGGTTTTTTCCCTTTAATTTGTTGATGTAGTGTATTACATTGATTGATTTTCTAATGTTGAACCAGTCTTGCATACCAGGAATAAATCCCACTTGGTCGTGATGTATAAGTCTTTTGATATGCTCTTGGATTTGATTTGCAAGTATTTTGTTTTGGAATTTTTGCATCTATGTTCATTAGAGAGATTGGGTTTGTAATTTTCTTTTCTTGTTGAATCTTTACCTGGCTTTGGTATTAGTGTGATGTTGGCTTCATGAAATGTGTTGGGTTATTTTCCCTCCTCTTCAATTTTTTAGAAGAGTTTAAACAGGATTGGTGTTAATTCTTTTCAAAATGCTTGGTAGAATTCACCTGTGAAGCCATCTGCTCCTGGACTTTTCTTTGCTGAGAGATTTTTGATGACAGATTCAATCTCCTTAAATGTGATTGGTTTGTTAATTTCTTGTATTTCTTGTAGCATCAGTGTAGGTTGGTTGTGTGTTTCTAGAAATTTGTCCATTTCATCTAGGTTGTCTAGTTTTGTTAGCATATAGTTTCTCATAATATCCTCTTATGATTCTTTTTATTTCTGTGGGGTCATTTGTAAATTTCCCCCTTTTCATTTCTGATTGTATTTATTTGCATCTTCTCACTCTTTTTCTTTGTTAGTCTAGCTAAGGGTTTGTCAATTTTATTGATCTTCTCAAAGAACCAGCTTTTGGTTTTGTCAATTTTCTCTTTTGTTTTTCTGTTCTCATTTATTTCTGCTCTAATCTTTATTACTTCTTTCCTTCTGCTTGCTTTGGGATTGATTTGCTCTTCTTTTTCTAGTTTCTCTAGCTGTTCAGTTAAATCTTTGAGTTTAGCTCTTCTTGTTTTTTAATATAAGCATTTAGATACCAATAACATTTTACTATTGTACAGCAATCCATGAACCCATTCCTGTATCCATCAATCTTAATTTTTGTATAGAAATAAATTTTTTATTTAAAAATATTTTCATATTTACAGAAAAGTTGCAAAAAATAGTACAAAGACTTCCCACATACCATACACCAAGCATCCCATATTATTAATACTTTAAATTACTATGGTGCATTCATCACAATTAAGAAAACAAAAGTGATCCATTTTTTAATTAAATTCCATGCTTTATTTGGATTTCTTTAGTTTTTACCTAAGGTCTTTTCTCTGTTCCAGATCTCATCCAAGATATCCTATTTCATTTAATTGTCCCCTAAGGCTCCTCTGGACTATGACACTTTTTAAGAATTTCCTTATTTTTTGAAGGCCTTGAAAGTTTCAAGGAGTACTGGCCAGGTATTTTACAGATTTCCCTCAATTGGGATTTGTCTGATGTTTTCCTCATGCTTGGTCTGGTGTCATGAGTTTCTGAGAGAAATACCCATGTGGTAAAGTGCAATCTCAAAACACTCCTATCATGGGTACATGCTATCAACATGAGTTGTAATTGATGAGTTAAATGTGGTCTACTGGCTCTTAGTGCCTGACCGTTTTCTCCACTGTAAAGTTAATTATTTCCCCCCTTCCCAACTGTACACTGCAACTGCAAATCACTAAGCATAGCCCACATAACAAGCCCACATAGTGTTCCATTTACTTGAGGGGGAGGAGCTAAATAAATTATTTGGAGTCATTTGCACAGATCAGCCACTTCCCCATTTATTTATATTATATAGATATATGCATATTTATTTTATTCATTGAGTTATAATCCTATATTGCTTTATTTATTTTCTTCCCCAAATAGTTGAAATTTTGGGAGCTCTTTCCTTTGGCTCTTGTGTCCCTTTGAAATGCCCCTCAATGTTTTGTTTTATGAGAAATTCCTTGAGAAAATAATTGTAAATTGAACTAAGAAATATGCAGAAAGGATAAAGCCCATGATTCACATAATAGTGCAAAAATCAATTCATATAATTCACCACATTAATAAACTGAAAACAAACAAAAAAAGAAAAGTCCATCAAATTTCTCCTATTAGATACCAAAAAAACATATGTTCAAATTCAACTTTCATTCATTAAAAAAATGCTTAGCAAACTAGCATTCAATGGAACATATGCAACTTGAAAAAGAGTGTCTATAAAATGTAATACTAAAGATGAATTATTTCATGCCTTCCTTCTAATTTGGGAAAAAGACAAGGATGTCTTCTCTTGCCATTTTTGTTTACATTATCCTGGAGGACCATGCCAGTGCAGTAAGAGCAAAAATGGAGAGAGGCTGAGACAGAGAGAGAGGAAACATATATAGTATGTTTCCTCTATGTTTACAATAGTATTGTTTACATAGAAAATCACCTGAATCATCATCATCAACAAAAGTGCACTACAACTATTAAGTGACTTTAACAGTGTCTTAGAATACAAAGTCAACATAAAAATTCAATAATATTTGTTTATATTAGCAGCAATCTACTTGCTTTTTACTTTTTAAAAATTCTTTCACAATACCTTAAAAAATGCAAGAGGCAGAATGAAAAATAATATAAGTGTGAAACGTCTCTACACTAATCTTACAAAACACTACCGGGAAAAACTAAAGAAGTCCAAAAATATGGAAAGATATACTATGCTCATGGTTGAAAAGGCTCATTATTGATAAGATATCATTTCTCATAAAAATAATATTTTATTTCTACACAATCCAAAAAAAAAAAAAAATCCACAATGCTGTATTGTAGAGGTTGACAAAATGATTCTCAAATTTATTTAGAAGAGCAAATTATCTAGAGTAGCCAAAAGATCTTGAAAACTGGATCAATGCTGGAGGATTTACAAAAATTTACATTCAAGATTTCTGTAAAGCTACAATAAACAAGATTTATGGACTGGGAATAAGGAAGACTATTAGATAGATGTAACAGGGTAGAAAATTCAGATATAGAACTATGTAGTCTGTTGATTTTTTTAAAGGCATCAAAACAATTCAATGGGGAAAGTAGGCTGGAACTACTTTATATCACATGGAAAAGTACAAACTGATTTCTACTATAGACCATGCAAACACTGAGTCTGAGATAGATAGGCTTAAACATAAATGTTGAGTATAAAGTTTTGATTTTATATTAAATGTAAAGTTGACTAATTAAACATCATCAAAATCATCAAGCCAATGATTGGGATAAAATATTCACAAAACATATATGACAAAGCACTTAGGGTACCTAAGAGTTACCTCCTGAGGGCCTCCTTGTTGCTCAAATGTGGCCTCTCTCTAAGCCAAACTCAGCATGTAAGTGCATTACCCTTCCCCCCAGTGTGGGAAATGAATCCTAGGGATGAGTGTCCCTGGCATTGTGGGATTTCTACCAAGTACAAACTAGCAATGCAACTGGAAAAAGACATTGACCAAAAGTGGGAAAAGTTAAAGACAAATGAGATTATATGCCTAAGAGTCTTCAAAGTGATTTGGGAGGTCATTCCAGAGGTTATGCTTATGCACATTTCATTGACTGCCAAAGCAAATATTACTTCAAATAGCAGGGCTTATGAGAGCTCTGGAGACATCCAGAATCTACAGCCAGGGCAGATAGCTCAGGAGCTCGGTGCCTTGACAGTGAGCCCTACTTTGGAATTTATGTTCCCCAGAGTGAGAGAGTTGGACTCAGTTGTGGTTTCCCTATACATGGCTCTTCTGACTGTTCTATTTGAACATATTATTAGTACTAGAGTTGATAGGTATATGTCCAAGAGACTAAAATCTCTGGGCCATCCATGTGCCAGCTGGGCCAAGACTCTCAATGGAGTTGCAACACCTATTCTCCAGTTCACTGGACTCACCCAGGACAAGAAATGAGGAGATGATGGTTGACAATGACCATCCCAAGGAATCAAGAGAGTCTACAATTGCAAGTAAGAGAGTCTCATCCATCTACCCTATGGAATCTAAGCCCCCTCTCAATTAGAGGTGGAATGGATACCACCATGCCAGAATCCTAAGAATTGGGGAATGAACTATGGACTAAAGTATACTTACTGCTATACTACTATAAACATATTGTGATTCTAGTAATGGAGAAATTATATCACTGGTGTGGAGGCAGTGGTCAATGGAGCTTCTCAGGCAGGAAGTGAGAAAAACATGTGTAATATGGGGGCATTTTGGGGACTTGGGGATTGTCTTGAATGCCATTACAATGATGGATATAGGTCATTACATATCTTTCCATAACCTACAAAATTGTGTGGGAGAGAGTGTAAACTACAATGAAAACTATAAGCCATGCTTAGGGGCAATGCTTCAAAATGTTTTCAGCAATTGTAACAAATATATCACACTAATGAAGGATATTGTTAATGTGGGAAAATGTGTAGGGAGTGGGGCATATGGGATTCCCCTATATTTGTATGTAACATTTATGTAATCTAAGCACCTTTAAAAAAAAGAAAAAGAAAAAAAATTTTTAAAAGATTATGCTTAGGGTTATGGGTAATATTAAGGTCAGAGTTTTGTATACAGTTTGTGATTGATTATGGTTTGTTTCACTGTAGAGTTAGGGCTGGGGACAGTATATGGTAGGGGTTAGATTTAAGGTTAAGGATAATATTGTTTGGTTAGAGTAGGATTAAATTTAAAATAATTTCAACAATGGGTTCAAAGCCGGATTTGAACTTTTTTGTGTTTTTAAAATTAAAACTAACTTGTTATTCCTTTAAGATTTTTAAATTTAAAAAATTTAAACTTTTAAAAATAGAAGATTATCATCCATATATGAACATCCATAAACAAGTGTATAGCAGAAGTTGTGAACTTACGAAACAAATAGGCATATCATGATATAGGTCTCCCAAACACCACCGTACCACCAACTGCTTGCATTTTTGTGAAACAGTTGTTACAAACTATGAAAGAGTAACACAAAACATTTCTAACTATTGTCAATATCTTACATTTGGTGTATTTTTCCACCAATCCACCTGGTTATTGACACCTTGTATTAGTATTAGATACTTGTTATCACTCATGAGAGAATATTCTCATATTTGGTTAACCACAGTCTATCTTCCACCACAGGATTTACTGTGTTATAAAGTCCTGTACTATGTTCAATCCACTCAAAGTGTACACTCAGTGGTTCTCATATTCATCACAGAGTTGTGCTATCATCTCAGTCAATTTTAGAACTGCTCCATTGCTTCATTGTTCCAAAAAGAAAAATCCCATACCCCCTTATACCTTTCTAATGTTGTATGTAATTGGTATAATATATTATTTGCCATTGCTTCAAAAATTACAATATTACTATTTACTATAATCCATTAGTTGTAATTTTCCCATGTAGCACCATATTCTTAAAACTTTGTAAAAGAGGATTCTTATACTATTAACCAAAATCTTCATCCACCACTCAAATCACTAAGTTATACAGCCTGTACATTATTCTCTAGCTTCCTTTCAAATGAAATATTACATCCACAGACTCCTTCCAGCCACAATCACATTTATAAATCAGCAATGATAATTATACTCACTTAAAGTATTATCATCAATTCTATTCATTTCCACACATTTACAATAAACCTTATTAAAAATTCTATATATATTAAGCATCAGCTCCCATTCTCAACAAACATTATATTTCCTAGTAACCTATTATGGCAGTTTGAGAGTATTTATGAATCCCAAAAAAAGAAAGATTTTGTTTGCAAACTAATCTATTCCTCTGGGTGTGATACCCTTTGATTTTATTAAATTCAAAGGTTTTAAGTTTACTTAATAAAATCAATTTAGGGCTTTTGATTTGAACACATCATTAGGGTGTGACTCATATTAAGTCCCCCCTCCTTGGTGGGCTGATAAAAATGGACACTCATTCAAGAATACATAAGAAGAGAGAGAATAAACTCTGTCATGTTTGATCCTGGGGCCCCTGGGAGAGATGAGCCATTGTGATAGTTTGCAGCTGAAGAGAACAGAGCAGCTGAGCAGCTGAGAAGGCCCAGGAAGAAATGAACCCTATGCCAGAGACTGATAAGGAAACCCTGACAGACTAGGCAGACATCATCAGCAACCATCTTCCTTCAACACGTGGCAACTGACTTTGGTGAGAAAGCAACCTGAGTTGGACTCTTTAAGGCCTAGTAACTGTAAGCTTCTACCCCAAATAAAAACTTTTAATAAAAGTCAACAGATTTTGGTACTTTGCATCAGCACCCTTTTGGCAGACTAATACACCTATACTCTAGAATTTATCTCTGAGTTTATTCATTTTTACTTCATATTAGTGAGACTATACAGATTTGTCCTTTTGTGTTTGACTTATCTAACTCACCATAATGTCTTCAAGATTCATCCATGTTGTCATATGCATCCCAATTTCATTTCTTCTTACAGCTGAATAGTATTTCATTGTATGTATGTACCACATTTTAAAAATCCACTCATCAGTTGATGGAAACTTGGGTTGTTTCCATATTTTAGTAATTGTGAAAAATGCTGTTACGAACATTGGTGTGCAAATGTCAGTTCATGTCCTTGATTTCAGTTCTTCTAAATATATTCCACATAAATGGTTTGCTGGATCATATGATGGTTCTATATTTAGTTTCTTGAGGAAGCACCAAACTGTCTTCTACAAAGGCTGCATCATTCTACATTCCCACTAACAGTGAAGGAGTGTTCCTATTTCTCCACATCATCTCCATCACTTGTAGTTTTCTGTTTTTTAATTAATGGACATTCTATGAGGTGTGAAATGATCTCTGTAGTTTTGATCTGCATTTCCCTAATAGCTAGTGATGTTGAATAAGTTTTTCATGTGATTCTTGGTCATTTGTATTTCATCTTCAGAGAATTGTCTATTTAAGTCTTTTGTCGATTTATTTTTTATTTTTATTTTTTAACATTTTTATTACAGACGTTGTGAACTTATAAAACAATCATGCACATGTGTGGAATTCCCATACAACATCCCTTCATCAACACACCACACTATTGTGGAACATTTGTTACAGATTAGGAGATAATATCATCAGATATTACCAATAACTATGGTCCATAGCATACATTTGGCATATTTTTTCCATACGCACCTATTAACACAGTATGTCTTTGTTATTGATGCAAGAATATTACAGTATTGCTGTTGACTATAGTCCATAGGTTACATTAATTGCATTTTCCCCATGCTTCTCCAAATTCTCTATTGCAGATTTCACACTGCAATAGTGACATACATCCATTTTGTTCTCAGGACATTCTTGCATTTGTATTATTAACCACAATTCGCATCCACCTCTGTGTTCACTGTGTTATTCAGTCTGTAGATAATTCTCCAGCTTTCTTTCAATTGACATTTACATCCCTAGACTACCCTTTTCACCCACAATCCCATTTATAAACAAGCTGCTATTCACTGTAATGTGTTACCATCAACTCTATCCATTTCCACACTTTTACAGAAAAGTTAAAACTTCTACATACATTAAGCATCAGCACTCCTTCTCAGCCCTCCTCTTTTCTCCTAATAACATATACTCTAGGTTTTAACTCCATGCAATTACTTTTCAAATTTAGTTTATATTAGTGAAACCATGCAATATTTCTCCTTTTGAGTCTGGTTAATTCACTTTGCATAGTGATTTGAAGATTCATCCATGTTATACTATGTGTCCCAATTTAATTTCTTCTTACTGCATCATAGATTCCATCATATGTATATAAAACATTTTGTTTATCCATTCATTGGTCAATGGGCACTTGAGTTGTTTCCTTTTTTTTTTTTGGCAATTGTGAATAATGTCTCTATGAACTTCAGTTTGCAAGTGTCTGTGTCACGGTTTTCATTTCTTATGGATATATCCTTAGTAGAGGAATTCCTAGATCATATGGCAGTTCTATAATTGGCTTCTGGAGGAAATATTTCCAAATATTTCCCTGGGTTCCCTTTTCACCTCTTGACAAAGTCCTTTGAGACATGACATAAAAGCGTTTAAATTTGAGGAGGTCCCATTTATCCATTTTTTCTTTTATAGCTCATACTTTTGGTATAAGCTTTAATAAACCACCACCTACCACAAGAGATCGAAGATGTTCCCTTACATTTTCTTCTAAGAATTTTATGGTTGTAGATTTTATATTTAGGTTTTTGATCCATGTTGAGATAATTTTTTAAAACAAGGTTTAAGATAGGGGTTCTCCTTTCTTTTGGATATGGATATCCAGTTTTCCCAATACTATTTGTTGAATAAATGGTCTTGATTCTCCTGGATCTCTCTTTCAGACTCAGGCTTAGAGCCTTTTTGTCCAACACCAGACTCTGCCAAGAGTGACTCTTCCCTATATCCAGAAGAGAAGTAAAAGAACCATGAAGTGAAGCAGTGTGGGGTTCTTGACAGGCAGCAGGGCTCAAGGGACACAAGCTTAGCTGTGAGGAATACAACCTCACACAGGGCCTGGTGGTAAGAAGGAGGAGGGGGAAATGTCTGAAGTTATCATTATTTGTGTACAATTCATTTCTTACTTAAAATTTAATTGCCATTAAAAAGGTTTTTAAAGATTTATCTGAAAGTAAAACATCTCAGCCATGGTCAAAAAGGAAAAATATGCTTGAGAGGATATTAGTCAGACTCTTTAGTTGAAGATGGCAAGAAGACATCCAGAATTGCTTTACCCAAAATAGGGAGCTCAGGTTGGGATATTGGGGATCTACTTGAGTGAAGTACTGCAAGAGCCAGTCTCCCCTGAGTCCATGCATCTGAATCAGGACATTACCATGCCCAGAAAGTCTGACTTTCTGTGTCCCATCTGAAAATCAAAAAAGGCCTCTGGGTGTCTGAGGGCAGTTTCCATCTTCTAAGATTTCTCCTCTGGTGGGCTTATGGCTGCTGGCATCTCTAGTCTAGATTGTTAAAATAAGGTTTAAAAAGAGAAGCTTTTGAGTTGTGTGTGGCTGGCCTCAAGGGGCAGTATTTTGTAATCTACACATCATGTTCTCCCATTAAAAAAAAATGCTATTGCCAATTAAAAGAAATGATGACCAGTTTCTTAGAAAAACACTTACCAAAAAAGCCAACGAACCACAGCTAAATTTTGTGTGTTAATAATGTACCCCACATTTTTGAAAGCCTTTATTAACTCTAATTGTTTTCTTGTCAATTATTTGGGATTTTCTACATTTAGGATCATGCCATCTGTGAATAGACATAGTTTTACTTCTTCCTCTCAAATTTGTATGCCTTTCATTTCTTTTTCTTTTATAATTTCTCCTGCTAGAACTTCTTGTACAATGTTGAACAGCACAAGAAAAAGCAGACATTCTTGTCCAGTACCCAATAATAGGGGGAAAACTTTCAGTCTTTCAGCAATGAAATAAATTAACATTGCCTGATTTTCATATGTTGAACCATCAATACATTTCTAGGAAAAGTCTTCTTTGGTCATGCTGTTGATCAATATGCTGTTGAATTCAGTTTGCCAGGATTTTGCTGAGGACTTTTTAAATATATGTTTTTTTAATTTATTGAAGTGTATCACACATACATAAATATACATAAACAATAAGTGAATAGTTGTGAACTTACTTGCCTATGGACTGTAGTCAACAGTAATAATGTAATATTCATGCATCTAAGCCAAAGATGTACTGTGTTGATAATGGCAGAGTTTGGAGAAAGTATGCCAAATATATAATATGGACCTGGTAATAGTCTGATGCTATTATCTCATTATCTGTAATAAATGTTACACCACAATGTGGTGTGTTGATGGAGGGGTGTTGTATGGGAATCCTGCACATGTGTATGATTGTTTAGTAAGTTTAACAATCTTGTCATAAAAATACATTTTAAAAAATAATAGGGTGGGTTGGGGGAAAACACACCAAATGTAAGATAAGGACTATAGTTAGAAGTAAGATTTTGATGATATTCTTTCATCATTTGTAATAAATGTTTCACAACAATGCAAGGTATTGGTAGTGGTTTGATGTATGGGACCCTTGTACAATGTTATGCATGTTTGCTTTGTAAGTTCACAACTTTTACTATACACTTATTGTTTATGTATGTTCATATATAAATGATATAATAATAATAATAATATCAAGTTCTCTCAGCACTATTTATTGAATGGACTGTTCTTTCTGATCTGGGTGGGTTTGACAGTCTTGTCAAATATCACTTGACCATAGATTTTAGGGTCTGTTTCCCTAACTATCAATTTGGTTCCATTGGTCTATGTGGCTTTATGCCAGTAACATGATGTTTTTAACACTGTAGCAAGGTAATATGATTTAAAGTCTGGAAGTGAAAGTCCTAAAACTTCATTTTTAAAAATATGTTTCTGACTATTCAGGACCCCTTACCCTTCCAAATAAATTTGATAATCATGTTTACTATTTATTTTAAAAATGGTGGTGGAATTTTTATTGGGATTACATTGAATCTGAATGTCATTTTGCATAGAATTGACCTCTTAATGACATTTAGTCTTCCAATCCGTGAGCATGGAATGTCCTTCCAATTATTTAGGTCTTTTTTTATTTCTTTTAACAATGATTTGTAGTTTTCTGAATACAAGTGCTTTACATCATAGGTTAAGTCTATTCCTAAATATTTGATTCTTTTAGTTGCTATTGTAAATGGGATGTTTTTTCCTGACATTTTTTTCACTTTATTAAAGTGTTTATTTTTTTTTAAGTTTTATTACATTTTGAAAAATGTCCTATTTACAGTCATAGCAAATGCTCATGAGAATCCTCAAAGTGGAAATTCAAAAATAATCTGTATTAGTAAATCTGATTTTTATACATGCTGCAAAATTAGCCATCAGCCTCATTGCAAGTTTTGGAACTACTGTATATTGTTAGTGGTTTGAATGTAAGATTCAAAGAACATTATTGCAGAGTCTAGGGAGAAAATTCCTGCTCTGCCCCAATATCCATGGAAACCTTAGCCATAGCCTTTTATTTTATTTTATTTTTTCAAATAAAGGTACCAGTGATTGAACTCAGAACCCTGTACATGGGAAGCAGGTGCTCAACTACTGAGCTACACCCACTCCCAGGTTTTTACTTTAAAAAGGCAAGGGTTTCCCAATATTTATAGCTGATTAAAAGCCTTGAAATGAGGTGGCAGCCTATTAATGGGTGACCAACACAGATTGCACTTTAGTGTCTTTTAAAAGTCTATTTCATCTAATATAAGTATAGGTACTCCAGTGTTTTTTTTCCCTACTGAGTGTGTGTAATGTCTTTTTCCACCCTTTCACTATCAAACTATTGGTATCCTTGGGTCTAAGGTGTGTCTCTTGCAGACAGCATATAGGTGGTTGATATTTTCTTATCCATTCTGCCAGTCTGTACCTTTTGATTGGGGAGTTTAATCCATTAACATTCAATGTTATTACTGTAAAGGCAGTTCTTATTTCACCCATTTTAACCTTTGAGTTTTAACAGTCATATTTGATTTTCACCACTCTTTTGAGACTTTTGGTTACTTTTACTGATATAATCTTCATTTCTAGACACTCTTCCAAGCGTCTCTCTCCTGTCTTTTCTTTTCAGACTGTAGTACAGTCTTTAGTATTTCCTGCAAAGCCAGTCTCTTTGTTTCAAACTATCTCAGTTTCTGTTTATCTGTGAATATTCTAAAATCACCCTCATTTTTGAAAGACAGTCTTGCTGGATATAAGATTCTTGGCTGGAAGTTTTTCTCTTGCAGCATCTGAAATATATCATACCACTGTCTTCTTGTCTCCATGATTTCTGATGAGAAATCAGAACTTAATCTTATTGGGTATCCTTTATATGTTATACATTGCTTTTCTCTTGCTGCTTTCAGAATTCTCTCTTTGTCTTTGGCATTTGACATTCTGATTAGTATGTGTCTTAGAGTTGTTCTATTAGGATTTATTTGGATAGGAGTACATTGTATCTCTTGAACAGGGATATCCATGTGCTTCAAGAGGGTTGGGAAATTTTCTACCATTATATATTCAAATATTGCTTCTGCCTCTTTTCCCTTCTTTTCTCCTTCTGGGACACCCATGACACATATGTTTGCACATCTCTTGCTGTCATTTATTTCCCTGAGACCTTGTTCAATTCTTTTGATTCTTTTGTTCATCAGTTCTTTTGTATGTTCACTTTCCAAGGCCATTTCTTCAACCTTACCAACCCTTTCTTCTGCCTCCTCAAATCTGCTATTATATTATTCTAGTGTATTTTTTATTTCATTTATTTTGTATTTCATTTCTAAAAGAGTTGCTGTTTTTTCTATGTATGCTTTCAAATTCTTCTTTGTGCTCATCAAATATCTTCTTAATATCCTTAATCTCTTTAGCCATAGTATTGAATTTATTAAGGAGATTTGTTTAAACATCTATGATTAGTTGTCTAACTCCTTTATGTCATCTGGAGGCTTATCTTGTTCCTTAACTGGGTCATATCTTCCTTTTTCTTGGTGTGGATTGTAATTTTTTGTTGGCAACTTGGCATCTGGCTTACTAGATGTATTTATTCTGGGTGCAGTTTCTCTCTATAGGGCTTTCTTGCCTTTTCTCCCTTACTGGTTGTGTAGTAGCAGCCAAGGATTTAGTTGGTGTTGTAAGCTGTGGAGGCTCAAACTGCCCTCATTTCCCAAGGGATAGATAAAGCTTCTCCCAACTTTCTCATTTGCCGAGGGTATGTACATAACCACAGCCATGTGTAATAATCCATGTCATGCAGGTCTAAACTCTAGCTGCCCAGAAAGACTGGTGAAGCTTCACAACCCTTCCTCCCCTGCCTGGGGCATGAATGGAGCTACAGATGTGGACAGCTGTCTATGCCATGTGGGTTCAAAGTAGCAGTTACTCCAGTTGACTTCTGACTATTCAGTCTGTGCCAGCTGAATATACCTGCAATTACCCAGAGAGCTTGGTGCAGGGCCTGCCAGCTCCTCCCTGCTGGAGGTAGGGCAGAAGCCTAGGCTAGGGCTGCAAGCCAATCTGGGTGAAAGAAGCCAGTCCCTACTGTCACTGTGATTTTCAATCAGCCCAACTTCCTCTCATGCTGGAACAGAGTCAAAATGGCAGCTGCCACCTCTTTCTGACCCAGACAGGTTCAAACTTTAGCTGTTCTTAGGATTATACTTCAGCCAGCTGAATTTACTAATCAGTAGCTGAAGTTGGTGGCCAATCATCTCTCCCTCTCCTGTTTTTGGGAAATGGAACTCCCCACTCCAGCCACAGAACACCTCCCAACATGACTTGTGCTGCCAAAGTAGAATGATCACCAGCCTCCTCAGCCTGGCCTGTATTTTCCCAGAAAGTCTGGCACAGGTCCACCCAGGTTCTTCCCAACTGGGGGTGGGGCTGGGGCTTAGACTAAAGCTGCAATCCAATCTGGATGGAAAGAAGCTGGACCTTACCAGCATTGTGACTTTCAGTTAGCCCAGCTTCCCCTCGTGGTGGGAGCAGAGTTAAAAATGGTGGGTACCAAGTCAGCCTCTTTCTGACTTGGACATGTCCAAACTTTAGCCATTCTTGGTTTATACTTTAGCCAGCCAAGTTTACTAATCATTAGCTGAAGTTGGTGTCCAACCATCTCTTCCTCTCCTATTTTTGAGGAAGTGGAGCATACAATTCCAGCAGCAGAATAGCTCCTGAAGTGGCTTGTTCTTCCAGTGGAGGATGGGCACTGGCCTCCATGGCTTGAAGTGCTCTAATTAGAAATGTTCTCTGTATATGGACAGTCTCCACCTTCTATTCTTTCAAGGATGATGCAGTATGCTCTTCTGGTCTCCTGGAGCCCCCAAACAGGTGTTTTAGGTAGCTCTGGGTGATCACTAATTGCCCTGTAGCACGCGCTGACTCTCGGAGATCCTTACTCTGCTGCCACCATGCTTGTTGTCCAATTGTTCAGCATTTTTGCCTTTTTTGTTCATAAGTGCAATTGGTCTCAGAATTTCTGAGCCTATGCTATCTTTACTTGAGTTTGGTAACAGTGTGACGCTATCCTTATAGAATAAGTTAAGGACTGCTTTCTCCTCTTCACATTTTTGGAAGAATTTGAGGAGATTTGGTAAACAGACATAAAAAGATAACAGACCTGATGGTGGTGAATGACAAAATGCCAGAAATAAAAAATAGACAGGAAGCACATAGCAGCAGATTTGAACACACAGAGGAAATAATCAGTGAAGTGGAAAATAGTACAGCTGAAATCAGGCAAATAGAACAGATAGATAAAAATACATAAAACAAGAAATGCGGAAGGGGATATCACCACTTACCCCACAGAAATAAAGAGAATCATAAGAGGATACTTTGAAAAATTGTATGCCAACAAGATGGATAATTTAGAGGAAATGAACAAATTCCTAGAAACACACAAGCAGCCTACATTAATGAAAGAATAAAATGATGACCCCAACAGACCAATCACAAGTAACAAGATAGAATTAGTCATCCAAAACCTCCCTACTAAGAAGAGCCCAGGATAAGATGGCTTCACAGGTAAATACTACCAAACATTATGGAAAGAACTAACACCATTCCTGCTTAAACTCTTCCAAAATATAGAATTTAAGAGAATATTTTCTAAGTCATTCTATGATGCCATCACCCTAATACCAAAACCAAAGATGCCAAAAGAAAGGAAAACTATAGACCAATCTCTCTAATGAACTGAATGTGAAAATCATCAACAAAATACTTGCTAATCATATTCAACAACACATCAAATGAATTATACACCATGACCAAGTGGGTTTCATCCCTGGTAAGCAAGGATGGTCCAACATAAGAAAATCAATCAATGTAACACACCACATACAGATCAAAAAAAAAAAAAAAAAAAGAACATGACTATCTCTATAGATGCAGAAAAACCATTCAATGAAATATGGCACCCTTTCCTGATAAAAACACTTCAAAATATAGGAATAGAAGGACACTTCCTGGAGGGGCAAGATGGCGTTGGTGTAGGAGGGCGCACACTGCAAGCTCCCAGAGCAAGGCGGATTGTGGACGGGGTCCTGCCCGGGGGTCTGTGCTGTGCACGCGTGGAGTGAGAGGCTTGGGACATCTATCTGCGCGGATCGGCGGCGTGGACCGAACGGTGGAGATTCGTGAGTTTTGAGGCTGCCGGTGG
>JAKSZT010026556.1:131034-194085 GCA_026826555.1 Tolypeutes matacus | reverse complement strand
AGCCATCACCCATATGGACATAATCTATGGTAAAGGGATAGAGTGTGGTTGCATGTTGGGGGATGGGGCAGATGAGTGGTGGTGTTCCTGGGTTTGGCGGTACAGCAGTGAGGAATGGGTGGATTAGGAAGGGCAGGTTCTAATCCCCAGGGCATGTAACTGTGAATCTTGACATTCCATGGGTTGGGAGAGGAGGACATCACGGGCCCTGGGGGGCTGGGGGAAAGGGAACAGTCAAGATCTAATGGGGTGTTTGGTGGTCATGGGGAAGGTTTTTCATTACCTTACAGTAATGAACCCAGGAAATGGTAAATATCATCAAAATTATTAAACTGTATCATCTAAATTGTAAACTATACTGTAAATCACTGACAATGTTTAGTTGCTATATTTTGCTATCTGTATAACAGTTATAACAATGCTAACAACCAAAAAAAAGGGGGGGGGGTTAATATGGGGTGGGGAAGTGGGGGTGGTTTGGTATCTGGGAGTCTCTGGCACTCCGTGTGTGACTTTGCTGTAACCTAAAACTTCTTTGAAAATTAAATGAAAAATTGGGAGACAATGGGGATTGAGAGGAGGAAGTTGTCATGGCACACCAGACAATCCATAACACATTGATAAAAGGCAGAAGAAAAAAAAGAAAAGTGAAAGGAAAAAAAAATGAAAAAAAAAAAAAAATATATATATATATATATATATATATATATTTTAAAGGCATTTCCTTTGCTTTTTTGCCCATTTTTTGAATGTCCCAATCCACTAATTATATTTTATTTTGTTTTGTTCTTTGTTTGATTATTTGTTTTTTTTTTTTTTTCCTTCTCTCTTTTTTCCCCCTGAGTCTCCTTATGTTTGTCTCTTCCATGTAAGCTTATCATAATTGTTTCTTTTTCCTAGTAAGTGTATTTGATTATTTTATGGACTAAATGTTCGTGGAGGATTTGGATCACAGAAGGGTTACAATGGGTACTGTGGGGGATTATTGGGGGGGTGTCTGGGGGGGGTTCGTGGGGGTTGGTTCATCCGAATATACATGAAAGATATACAAAATCGTTCAAAGGATCGAGGGATGGGGCATTTTCACGATGGGTGGATAATCACACAATAAATGAGGGAATCTGAATTCCTAGCCTGGAGAGCTCTGCCACAGTCTCCAAGGGAGCAGCAATAGTCCTCTGAGTGTAGGGACAGTGCCTGTCAAAATATGATGACCCACTGATGTGTTTTTTTTTATTGATGACTACCCTTGTGAGTCTTCGCTCTTGTAAATGAGACTTAGCCTGCAGTTGTGGGGTGCCTAAGAGTTGCCACCTGAGAGCCTCCTTGTTGCTCAAATGTGGCCTCTCTCTAAGCCCAACTCAGCATATGATTGCATTACCTTCCCCCCAACGTTGGACATGACTCCCGGGGATGAGCCTCCCTGGCAATGAGGGATTAATACCAAGTGCCAACTGGCAACACAACTGGAAAAAGACCTTGAATAAAAGGGGGAAATGGTAAAGACAAATAAGTTCAAGTGGTTAAGAGACTTCAAAGAGAGTCGGGAGATCATCCCAGTGGTAACTCTTACGCACACCTCAGTAGGAGCTCATAGAATATCTAAGTGCCTATCACCCCCACACAGAGGGGTTCCTGAGAGCTCTGGAGACACCCAGGTCCTATATAAGGGGGGATAGCCCCAGAGACTGATGGCTTATCAGTGGGCTCTATTTTGGAGTCTGTGCTCCTGAGAGTGAGAGAATTGGTCTCAAAAAAGTCCTCCCTGCACATGGTTCACCAGTCCCTTCTATTCAAACCTATATGTGATGCTGGAGTTTTTAGGTATTCTTCCAAAGACTGGAGCCTCTGGCCTACCTATGTGCTAGGTGTGCATGAAATCTCGGTGGAGCTACAACTCCTACCCTACAGCTCAATGGACTCATCCAAGTCACCTGGTGAGGAGACAACGATGGGCAATGGCCATACCAGGGAATGGAGAGGGCCTGCATCTGCAGGCAGGATCATCCCACCCACCATATCCATGGGATATAAGCCCTCTCTCACTTGGAGTTGGAGTGGACATCACCATCCCAGTCCCCTCAGGATTGGGGGAAAACTATGGACTAGAGTGGACTTGATGGTATTCTCTTGCTCACATATGGTGATTCTTGCAATGCAAGAAATTATAACAATGAGGTGGAGCCAGTGGCCACTTGAGAGTTTTTGGGTAGGGAGGGGATGAGCAGTTGAAATACAGGGGCTTCTTTGGGAGTTGGAGGTTGTCCTGAGTACTGTTGTGGCAATGGATGTAGGCCATTTTAAATCAGCACACACTACTCAGAACTGAGTGGGAGAGAGTGTGGTCTACAGTGTGAACTGTGGTCTATGGTTGGTGGCAAGGCTCCAGGATGTGTAAGTTCATTGAGTTTGGTGGGCCACACTGTGGGAGATGTTTTTGTGGGATGTGGTGGGAGGTGTGGGAGGTGGGCAACATGGGAATCCCAGTGGGTTCCGTGTAATATTTTAGGTAATCTAAGCACCTCTTAAAATATATGTATATATATATATATATATATAAATAACATTTTTGTAAGCAAATACACATATATGCACATATATTTATATCATTATGCAAATGTTTGTATGTATTGTGAGAATTTTGATTTTTACCCATAATAAAAAAAAAAAAAAAAAAAAAAAACCAAGAAATTGTGATATAAATGGAGATGCCAATCCAAACACGTCAGTGACTATAGTAGACATAAAGAAAGAGAAAGAAAAGCTAGGAACTATTTACAAAGTTTAAAATCAAGGGATGAAAAAAATATCAGAAAAATGCTAATTAATAGAAGATTAATTATGTGTCTGATATGTGTAATATATGTAAAAATAAAGTCAAGGCAAAAAAAAAAAAAATAAATAAATAAATGCATTACCTTCCCCCTGGCATGGGACATGAGTTTATAAACTCTTTTGTCTTTATCATTTCCCCCTTTTGCTCAAGGTCTCTTCCCAGTTGCATTGCTACTTTGGGCTTGGTAGTAATCCCTCAGTGCCAGTTAGGCTCATCCCTGGGAGTCATGCCTCATGCCAGGGGGAAGGTAATGCAAATGGGTAGTTCAGAAACAATCACATCTATGTCAAAGTGATTTTTGACAAGGCTGTTAAAGCCACCCAGTAGGGGCAGAATAATTTATTCAATAAATGGGGCTTGGAGAACTGGATATCCATAGCCAAAAGAAAGAAAGAAGATTCCTATCTCACACTTTATTCAAAAATTAACTCAAAATGGATCAAAGACCAAAATATAAGAGCTAGAACCATAAAGCTCCTACAAGAAACTGTAGGAAAACATCTTCAAGACCTGGTGGTATGAGGTGGATTCTTTAACCTTACACCGAAATCACAAGCAATGAAAGAAAATGGGATAAAGGGGACCTCCTCAAACTTAAAAACACTTTTGTGATTCAAAGGACTTTGCCAAGAAATGAAAAGGCAGCCACTCAATGGGAAAAATATTTGGAAAACACACATCCAATAAGGGTTTGATTTCCATTCTATTTAAAGAGAGCATACAACTCAACAACAAAAGATCAAGCAATCCAATTTTTAAAATGGGCAAAAGTCTTGAATAGACATTTCTCCAAAGAAGAAATACAAATGACCAAAAAGCACATAAAAAATGTTGAATAACAGCAGCTACTAGGGAAAAACAAATCAAAATAACAATGAGATATCATCTCGCACTGCATTGAATGGCCATTATTAAAAAACAGATAACAAGTGCTGGAGAGGATGTGGAGAAATAGGAACACTCGTTCAGTGTTGGTGGGATTGTAAAATAGTGCACTCTCCATGGAAGACAGTTTGGCAGTCCCTCAGGAAGCTAAATATAGATTTTCCATATGATCCAACAATTCCTCTTCTAAGAATATATTCAGAAGAGCTGAAAACTGTGATGCAAACAAACATTTGCACACCAATGTTCATAGTTGCAAAAAAAATGGAAGCAACCCATGTATCCATCAACCAATGAATGGATAAACAAAATGTGGCATATAGATATGATGGAATTCTATGCTGTTTAAAAAAAAAAATAAATTGATAACATGGATGAACTTCAAGACATTATTTTAAGTGAAATAAGCCAGAGATAAAAGGACAAATTTGCATGGTCTCACTAATATGAATTAAATATGAAGAATAAATATTTGAAGTTAAAACATAGAGTAAAGGTTATTAGGAGATAAGAGGAGAGCTGAGAAGGTGTACTGAAGCTTAATGTATGTGGACATTTTAATTAGCTTGACTGTAAATGTATGGAAATGGAGTTAATGGTAACACATAGTGAGTAGAACTAATACAGCTGGTCTATAAATGGGATTAAGGCTGAAAAGGGTAGTCTTGGGATATAAATGTAAATTGAAAGAAAGCTCCAGAATAATCTCAGGACTGAATAACATAGTGAACCCAGAGGTGTATGAAATTGTAGTTAATAGTACAAATACAAAATGTCCTTCCATGAAATACAAAAAATGTACATTACTATTGCAAGGTGGTAAGAATGTGGAGAAGCATGGGAAATATACAATTAATGTAACCTATGGACTATTAACAGCAATACTGTAATATTCTTGTATCAATGCAAAGATGTACTGTGTTCATAATAGGGGGGGTGGAAAAAATATACAATATACTATAGACTGTGGGAACCCTCTGAACTTTACATCTAAGAAATAGCTTAGAGGCCTGTTTTCTCTGCCCACACAGAGAAATCACCACTCCTGCTTATCCCATCTCCCTTATCTCCCACCTTGTCTCCTAAGTATATCACTAAATGTTTCTGTAATCCTGCTTCCCCATTATCAGCCTGGAATTCTTATGAGATTATTTACACCCCTCACGTTTTACCTGCCTGTACCCCTGCATGTGCACCCTGATGTTGAGTGAGAAAATATCCTGAATAAAAAGCATGCTGGGGATCAGCTTGAGAGAATAGCTTCTTCAGCTGCTCTCCCCCTGACCTCTCTCAACCTCCATCTTAAGAGAAATTTCATTGCGCCACTGTAGGCTCTGCTGGACAGACCCCTGCAAGACTTTTAAGGATGGATTCTTGCAATAGACCACAGTTAGTGGTAATAGTCTCATTACATTGTCTCAAAATCTGTAACAAATGTTCAACAATATAGTGTGTTGATGGATGATTGTTCTATGGGAATTCTAAACATGTTCATGATTGTTTTGGAATTTCACAACTCTCTAATAAAAATATATTTTAGAACAAGAAGTAATATTATCTCTATTCTGAGATGACATGATTTTACATGTAGAAAAATCCTATAACAGCCACACAAACACATGTCTATTTATACTCATGCACACACACACACACCCTAACTATTAGAGCTAATAAATAAAGGCAGTAAAGTTGCAGGGTAAAAGATTAACATGCATAAGTCAGTTGTATCTAGGGAAACAAATTATGAGACTCCAAAAAAAAAAATAAAGAAAAAATTAATTTTCAGAGGCATCAAAAATAATAAAATTGCTCTGAATAATTTTAAACATGGTATGCAAGATTTGTATAATATCTATAAAATATTGCTGAAAGAAATGAAAGAGGACCTAGATAAATGGAAAGACATCCTAGTTAATGGAATGGCAGATTTAATATAGTTAAGGTGGCAATTCGACTCAGAAAACATTTAGAGATACAATGAATGTTATCAAAATCTCATAGCCCATTAAAAAAAATAAACATAATAATAATAAACAAAAAACAAAGAAGTAAACAAGGAAATTCTTCACCTCTCAATGAAAATGCTCTAACAATGATGGACATGATGAATGCACAACTATGTGATCATACCACTCACTGTACACTTCAGATGAATTTTATGCTTTATTAATGTATCAATAAAGTTTATTCATTTAAAAAATTAATGTAGGAGCTTACCCTTGAAATCATGGAATTATAAAGAGACCTTAATAGATAAAATTTTACTGAGAAAGAACAAAACTAGAAGATATCCAATTCTATATTTCAAAATACAATACAAATCTACATTTATTAAATTAGTGTGATATTGACATAAAGGTAAACATCTAAAATAATGCAAGAGAATTGATACTCCAGAAATAAACCTATAAATATATTATCAATTTATTTTCAACATACATGGCACCAAGTTCTTGCACTCAGGAAAGAACAGTGTTTTCACCATAGGGTGGTGGAACAACTGGATATGCACATGCGAGGCATGAATTTTGATACTTACCTTAAAATATTTACAAATAATTAAGTCATTTAGAGATGTAAATGTAAGAGAAAAACTATACCATGCTTACAAGTAAATATAGGGGTAATTCTTCATTACTTTTCATGTGGCAATTGATACTTAGATATGAAATTAAAATACTAGAAACAAAAATAGACAGATTATTTTTCATAAAAATTTAAGACTTTTTAATCAAAGGAAACCCTAACAGGAAAGTAAAATGATAACCTACATAAAGAAAAAAATACTTTCCAATCATATATCTGAGAAGGGCCTATTATCCCAGAATGTATATTTTTAAGTCCCTTACCCTTTAACATAAAGACAAATAATCTAATTAAAAAATGGGCACATATCTGAAAAGACATTTTTTTCCCAAGGAATATATGCAATTGAATAACAAACACATAAAATGATGGTCAACATCTTTAGTTATTAGGGATATGCAAATCAACACCCATATGTGACTTCACTTCAAAAGTGCTGAGATGGTTATATTCTTTTGAAAATCTAAAATAACTGTTGGTGAGGATGTGGAGAAATTGGAATCCTTGTACATAGCTAGTAGGTATGTACAATGGTACAACGACTTGGAAAATATTTATGCAGTTCCTCAATAAGATATATACAGAATTTGTGGATGATCTAGCAGGCCTCTTTCTTGAGATATAACCCCCAAAATTGAAGAAAGATATTCAAGTAATTGTGTACAAATGTTCATATTAGCATTATTTGCAATAATGGGTAGAAACAACCCAAATTTCTATCACCTAATAAATGGATAACCAAAATATGTAATATCCATACATTGGAATTTTCTTCAGTCATACAATGGAATGAAGTAATGGTATAAGCTATACCATGGAAAAGACTTGAAAACGTTCTAAATGTTTTCAAAACATAGGCCAGGTACAAAAGGTCACATTTTTTTAAAGATTCCATTAATATGCAATATCCAGAAGAGGCAAATCGATAAAGATAGAAAGATGATTAATGGTTGACAGGGTTTGAGGGGGGTGGGAAATGTGGAATAAATCCTTTTGTGTGTATGAGGTTTCATTTGGAGCTAATAAAATTTTGAGAAATTAGGTAAATCATACACTGCTTAAGAGTTACCTCCTGAAGGCCTCATTGTTGCTCAAATGTGTCATCTCTCTAAGCCAAACTCAATATATAAACACACCACCTTCCCCCAACATGGAACATGACTCCTGGGGATGAGACTCCCTGGCACCAAGGGATTATTACCAAGCATCAACTAGCAGCAATACACCTGGAAATAGACCTTGACCAAAGGGGAAATGGTAAATACAAATGAATTTTTATGGCTAAGAGATTTCAAAATGAGTCAGCGGTCATTTTGCAGGTTACACTTATGCATATCTCAGCAGGATCTCACTGCCATAGTAAATGCTTCAAATAGTGGGACTCCTGAGGACCTGTATTAGTTAGCCAAAGGGGTGTGATTCAAAATACCAGAAATCTATTAGTTTTTATAAAGGGTATTTATTTGGGGTATAAGCCCACAGTTGCCAGACCATAAAGCATAAGTTATTTCCCTCACCAAATTCTATTGCCACATGTTGGAGCAAGATGGTTGCCAACATCTGCCACAGTTCAGGCTTCCTGGGTTCTTCTCTTCCTGGGGCTTGCCTCTCTCCAGGCTCAGCTCCACGCTTTCCTCCACAAGGTCAGCTGTAGACTATGAGGCTCTCTAGGCTTTGCTTCTCTCCACAAGGCCAGCTGTGAACTGTCAGATGAATGGCTCATCTCTTTTCCCAGGGCCTTCTCTCCTTCCTCACAACCAAGCTCCTCTGTGTGCTTACTTCCTCAGGCTCCAGCATTAAAACTCCACATCAGAACTCCAACATCAAAACTCCAACTCTGTCCTTTGTCATGTCTTTTATCTTTGATTACCCATCCACCAAGGGGCAGGGCTCAACACCCTACTGATGTGGCCCAATCAGAGCCCTAATCATTACTTAATCATGCCCAGATGAACAGACCAGTTTACAAGCATAATCCAATATCTATTTTTGGAATTCTTAACTATATCAAACTGCCAAATTGCTACAGGACCTTAGAGACATTCAGACACTATAGGCAAGGCAGACAGCTCAGGTGTTTGGCTCTCTGACAAAGGGCCTTATCTGGAGTTTATGCTCCCCATTGTGACAGAGCTGGACTCATCTGTGGTATCCCTACCCATGATTCTTCTGCCCCCTCTATTTGAAGCTGTAGCTAGTATTATACATAATAGGTGTATGTCCAAGACACTTAAATTTTTGGTTTGTTCACATGCCAGTTGTGGCCTGAATCTCAGCAGAGTTGCAAAACCTACTGTCCAGTTCATTGGACTTACCCAGGACAACAAACAATATGATGATGAAGGTCAACACCCATCCTGAATAACAGAGAGAGTCTGCAACTGCAAGCAAGATAGTTCTATCCATCTATCCCCTGGGATCTAAGTCCCCTTTCAATTAGAGGCAGAGTGGACATCACCATCCCCAAATCCTCAAGATTGGAGAATGACCAAGGAACTAAAATGGGCTTACTATTATTCTACTATAAACTTTTTATTATTCTAGCAATGGAAAAACTTCTAGCAGTGATGTGGAGGCAGTGGCCACCAGAGGTTCTGTGGGGAGGGAAAGGGAGGAATAGGTGTACTATGGGGGCATTTTTTGGACATTGGAATTCTCCTGAATGACATTACAATGACAGATACAGGCCATTATATATTTTGTCATAACTTAAAAAATTGTGCATGACAGAGTGTAAACTATATTATAAACTATAATCGATGGTTGTTGGCAATGCTTCAATATGTGTCCATAAATTATAACACATATAATATATATGTGTTATATTATACCACACTAATGTGGGATGTTGTTAACGTGGGATTAGGCAGTAGGGAGAGGGAGTGGGACATATGGGAATCTCCTATATTTTAATGTAAAACATTTCTATAATCTAAAGTTTGTTTTAAAAAAAAATTATGGGGCTGGAAGCTGTATCAATCTAACAAAATGGCAAGATCTCACCAAAGACAATCTGGAATTTCCATGTCCATTTTGGGAAATATTCAATTAGACAAAATTACTCATCACTCTAGAAATGGAGCTCCAAAAGTAAACAGCTAAATGGAATGCCTACTTTATTTAGTACTCAGAATTTACTAAGAAATGCAAGAAAAATAGTTTCATTAAGGACTCTTTGCAAAAGACAAAGGAATTATCCTAAATTATATTGCAATGATGGATACAAACCATTATTTATTTTGTCATAACATACAAAATTGGGCAGGACAGAGTGTAAATTGTAATGTAAAGTATAATCCATGCTTAGTGGCAATGCTACAATATGTGTTCATCAATTGAAACAAATGTTCCACACTAATGAAGCATATTGTTAATGTGGGAAAGTACTTCATTTATTTATTTACCCCCTTGTTTTGAGATTACCACGGCAGCATGGGTGGTCAACTTACCTTCATTAGGAGGCCCCTGAAATGAAACTTGGGGCCTCCCATATGGTAGACAGGAGCCCAATCACTTGAGCCACATCCACTTCCCATTCCCCTTTATTTTTATGTAATCTTTATGTATCTAAAGTATCTTTAAATGTTTTTTTAAATAATGAAAAAAGAAAAAAAAAAACCCATGGTCTAGTCCATTTTATTGTACTACATCAGTGTGGTGGGACTCAGATCGAGTCCCTGTCCCCTTACTGGGTCTCATATTAAACAGCCACAGCCACAAGCAGAGAGAGCTCTGTCATTATTGATCCTGCCATGTGACAGAAATGAGAATGCTCAAACAGCTGATGCCCCTGGGAAAGATCAGACATTTGCCTGATAGCTTACAGCTGAACTTGGGAAGGAGCTCACGTGCCAAGAGCTTTAGGAAGCCCTAAAAGACAAGTCATACACCAGTTTCCAGCTGAAATCAAGAAGAAAGCAGAGCAACTGGGCCTGAGAGAGGAAGCCCAGAGGGGAAGGAGAGACCAGGCAGAGATCACCTGCCATTTGCTTCAACACGTGGCAACTGACTTTAGAGAGAAAGCACCTCTTATGGAGCCTTAGATTAACAGGGGTTCTAACCTTTTTGTTCCATGGGCACCTTTGCCAGGAGGTGAAAACCACAAATCCCTTATGAAGTCCACACTGAGGCAGGCTAGATAGGCAATCATTACACTAGTCTGGAACCTGGCAGAAAAACTGCCACCATTAAACATGTGTCTTTTGGTACCCCCAGGATGGCTGCTGGAAGACCCTTGTGAGAAACTCCCATTCAGAAAGAGATTTCCACCAGAACCCAGGAGAAGCCCTGGATAATACCCAGGGACCTTATCGTTGGGCTCTCCCAGGGGATTGATGGGTGGGGTAATCAATCAAAACAGCAAAAAGCTGGGACTCCTCCCCTATTATTAGCAAAGGGGTGGAATGATTAATGGTTTTAAAAGCAAGTGGGAAAACAAACTGGCCCCTGTTCTTGCCATTTTCCCTCTGCTCTTGCCATCTTCACCCCTTGCTTTGCTTTCTGTCCCTAGCTCTTGCCTTCTTCTCCCCATCTGGAACAACACACAAGCAAAACCTGGGCATTTGTAATCTGTAATGGGGAATTGTAGTCTGTAAATCAGCCCTCTTTATCACTTTTCATCTCCTTCTTTTCTACCTGGGACCCTTGATCTGTTATTTCCTCCCACTTCTCTTCACTCCCTTCCTTAATAAATTACTGGCCTAACTAACCTGGCTTGCTCTTTTTAAAATTTATTTTATACAGTTAATAATTGAAAGTATAAACAATTAAAAACCAAAAAGTAAACACAGATAAATAAATACATACATTTCTCAATTAAATGTACTGGTTACATATGATTTTTTTTTTTAAATCAAACAATATGTTATACAATATATTTGGCTCATAATAATGCAATCATATAGTATTTATCCTTTTGTGTCTGGCTTGCTTCACTCAACATAACATCCTCCAGGTTCATCCATGTCGCCATATGCTTTATGACTTTATTTCTTCTTACAGCTGCATAATATTCCATCATGTGAATAGACCACAGTTTGTTTATACATTCATCTATTGATGGACACTTGGGCAGTTTCCAACTATTGGCAATTGTGAATAATGTTGCTATGAACATCAGTGTACAAATGACTGTTCGTGTCACCTCTCTCAGTTCTTCTGGGTATATACCCAGTAGTGATATTGCAGGGTCCCATGGCAGTTCTATATTCAACTTCTTTAGGAACTGCCAAACAGTCCTCCACAGTGGCTGTACCATTCTGCATTCCCACCAACAATGATGAAGTCTTCTTATCTCTCCACATCCTCTCCAACACTTGTAGTTCTCTATCTTTTTAATACTGGCCATTCTGATAGGTGTGAAATGATATCTCATTGTAGTTTTGATTTGCATTTCCCTAATCATTTGTGATGTTGAGCATTTCTTCATGTGTTTTTTTTTTTTTTTTTTTTTTTTTGCCATTTGTGTTTCTTCTTTGGACAAATATCTATTCAAGTCTTTTGCCCATTTTTTAATTGGGTTGTTTTTCCTTTTAATGTTGAATTGTAACATCTCTTTATATATCCTGGATATTAAGCCATTATCAAATATGTGATTTCCAAATATTTTTCCCATTGAGGCAGCTGTCTTTTCACCCTTTTGACAAAGTCCTGTGAGGTGCAAAAAAGTGTTTAATTTGAGGAGGTTCCATTTATCTATTTTTTCTTTTGTTGCATGTGCTTTGGGTGTAAGGCCCAAGAAACCACCACCTTCTACAATGACTGGAAGAGGTGTTCCTTCATCTTCAAGATGGTTTTGTCCCATTATCGTGAACTTGGTAGGTTTGTCAAAAACCAGTTGACTGTATAGGTGAGGGTTTACTTCTGGGTTCTCAATTATATTCCACTGATTGATGTGTCTATCTTTATGACAGTACCATGCTTTTTTGACCACTGTAGCTTTATAATATATTTCAATGTCAGGCAGTGAAATTCCTCACATGTCACTCTGCTTTTATAGAATGCTCTTGGTTATTTGGGTGCACATATACTCCAAATGAATATGGTAATTGCCTTCTCTAATTCTGTAAAGTAAGCTATTGGGATTTTGATTGGTATTGCATTGGAACTATAAAACAATTTGGATAAGATTGACATCTTCACAATATTTATTTTTCCAATCCATGAACATGGAATGCCTTTCCATTTGTTTAGGTCTTTTAAAAGTTCTTTTAGCATTGTTTTTCAGTTTTCTGCATATAGGTCCTGTATTTCTTTGGTTAAATTAATTCCTGGGTATTTGAGTCTTTTTGTTGCTATTGAAAATGGAACTTTCTCCCTGATTTCCTCCTCAGATTGTTCAGTACTACTGTACAAAAACATAATTGATTTTGTGACTTGATCTTGTATCCTGCCACTTTGCTGAATTCATTTATTGGCTCAAGTATCTTTGTTGTGCATAGTTAGGATTTTCTAAGTACAGGATCAGGTCATCTGCAAACATTGAGAGTTTTACTTCCTCTTTTCCTATTTGGATGCCTTTAATTTTTTTCTTGTCTAATTGCCCTAGCTAGAACTTCTAGTACAATATTGAATAACAATGGTGACAGTGGGCATCCTTGTCTTGTTCCTGATCTTAGAGGGAAAGTTTTCAACCTTTCCCCATTGAGTATGATGTTAGCTGTGAGCTTTTCAAAAATGCCTTTTATCATATTAAGGAATTTTCCTTCTATTCCTAACTTTTGAAGTGTTTTTCATCAAAAAAAGGATGCTGGATTTTGTCAAATGCATTTTCTGCATTGATTGATATTATCAAGTGTTTTTTTTTTCCTTCAATTTGTTAATGCGATGTATTACGTTGATTGATTTTTCCTATGTTGAACCAGCCTTGCATACCAGGATTAAATTCCACCTGGATGTGATGTATAAGTCTTTTGATATGCTATTGGATTTGATTTGCAAGTATTTTGTTGAGAATTTTTGCATCTATGTTCATTAGAGAGATTTATCTGTAATTTTCTTTTCTTGTAGTATCTTTATCTGGGTTTGTTATTAGGGTGATATTCACTTCATAAAATGTGTTGAGTAATTTTCCCTCCTATTCAATTTTATTGGAAGAATTTAAACAGGATGGGTGTTAATTCTTTTCTAAATGCTTGGTAGCATTCACCTTGAAGCCATCTGGTCCTGGATTTTTCTGGCTGGGAGATTTTTGATGATGGGTTCAATCTTCTAAATGTGATTGGCTTGCTAAGTTCTTGTATTTCTTGTAGTGACAGCGTAGGTTGGTTGTGCATTTCTTGAATTTTTCCATTTCATCTAGGTTGTCTATTTTGTTGGCATATAATTTCTCATAATATTCTCTTATGATTCTTTTTATTTCTGTGGGGTCATTTGTAACTTCCCCCCTTTCATTTCTGGTTGTATTCATTTGCATCTTCTCTCTTTGTTTCTTTGTTAGTTTAACTAGGAGTTTGTCAATTTTATTGAATATTTTATGCTCACCTTCATATTTGAAGGACAGTTTTGCTGGATAAAGAATTCTCAGCTGGCAGTTTTTCCTTTTTCAGTATCCGAATTGTATTATACCACCATCTTCTTGCCTCAATGGTTTCCAAAGAGAAATTTGCACTGTCTTACTGGACATCCCTTGTATGTGATGATTTGCTTCTCCCTTGCTGCTTTGAGAATTTTCTTTTTATCTTTGACATTTGACATTCTAAGTAGTATATGCCTTGGAGTAGGTCTATTTGGATTTATTCTGATTGGGGTACAGTGTGCTTTTTGGACATGCAAGTTCATTTCTTTCATGAGAGTTGGGAAATTTTCAGCTATTATTTCCTCAAATACTCTTTCTGTCCCTTTTACCTTCTCTTCTCCTTCTGGAACTCCCATGACACATATGTCATTGCATTTTGTGTTGTCATTCAACTCTCTGAGCCCCTGCTTAATTTTTTCCATTCTTTTCTCTCTCTGTTCTTTTCACTCTTCAATTTTAACTGTTCTGTCTTTGGTATCACTTATTCTTTCTTTTACCATTTTGATCCTGCTGTTGAATACCTCAAATGGGATTTTTTTAAAAAGAATATTGTATTTATTTATTTATTTATTTATTTATTTATTTATTTATTTATTTATTATTATTATTGCCAGGAGGTCCTGGGGATCGAACCCAGATCCCTCCATATTGGAGATGGAGGCCCAACCATTTCTCAACTATTGTGTCTTTCATTCCCATGAACTCTTTTAATTTTCCATTAACGATTTCAAATTCTTCTTTGCACTCACTCAATATCTTTTTGATATCATTTATCTCTTTAACCATATTGTCTTTCAACTCATTAATTTGATTTGGAAATTTGTGCACATCTCACTGATTAGTTCTCTCAAATTCTGCATCTCTTCTGGGGCTTTGATATATTCCTTTTCTTGGGTCATGTCTTCTATTTTCTTAGTATGGCTAATAATCTTTTGCTGATATCTTGGCTTCTGATTAGGATGTAGTTTACTCAGATGCTCAATTTCTTTCTTTTTTGTAGGGATTTAGTGGCAGGAGGCTGCGGGTTACCACTGCTCTTTGATTTTTGGCTTGACCCGTATTGTTAGGATTGTCCTGCTCATTGCTCAAACCTGGGCTCAGGACTCATTAATTGGTTGTAGAGTCCATTCCTAGGACCTTGGGCAGGGAGGCTATAGAGGCCAGAAAAAGCCTCTCCTCCTTATTTTTAATTTTCTTGTGTGCACTTCCTTGATTTGCCAGAAGATGGCGATCTTTCACAGCTCTCAGTTCATTGCCTGGGTGGAGTGTATTTGTTGCAACACAGACCAGATCAGTGTGATAGAGCTTACTGTCTGAAGGTTAGAAGCCTTGTAATTCAAACTTTCTCTGAGACAGGCTGGCTTAAAATTCATTTTTTTTAAAGCTTAGCCAAGAACCTAGAGAAAATCTGGCAACAACACTCTACTGTGCATTATTTAATAAATATATCACATCTACACCAACATGTCATCACAAGAATAATGTTTTTTTAATTTAAATTCAAGTTTATGGACCCCTTCTTAAAAACCCTCAGATTAAAAGGATAATATGTAACAGTAACACCTTGCTTCTTAAGTAATTGGTGGGTAGTAAATATTATCTATCCATTTTGCTAATTAATATTCTGTCTCTGAAGAAATTTGGGGAAAATGTCACCCCAAATCATGAATATATATGTATGTAAGTTGAGAATACTTTGCTCCTTAATGATTTAAAAGTTAAATTGATATTTTAAATGGGATGTCATTTGGTAGTAAAACTAATCTGAAATATTATGAAAACTAATCAGTGGAATTACATAGATTATATCTTTAGAAAGTGAAACCCATATCTGTCTCTTAGTTGGGAGAATGTCTACTGTGGTTATGATGCATGAAACAATAGAGATGCCTTTTTTGTGGAAATAAGTTAGTTTAAATTACTGATTAAAATTAGCTTCTTCCTACTCTTGAGTGTGAATTCTGAGTGCTTTTTGTTTTTTAGCTCCCATACATCATTTTATGAAATAGTTAATGTAAGTCTTGTTTTGAAAAATCTAGTTTCTTATTGTTATTTTTATGAGCTTGGTTGAAATCAGAGTTTTGGTTTCAAAGGGGGAAATACTATCATATGTATTATGATATAAGGACATTATGAGAAGGAGATGGACCCTGGATTGGACTAGACTTTTTGAACAACAACAACAATAATAAGAGCAGTCATCATTTATTGTGTGCTTACTCTACTGTTGTTACTTTATGGATAAGGAAATTGCGCAGAAACTGTAAGTCACATGGATAATGGGTGGAGGAGCTGGGATTTGGAACTCAGGCTCTCAGGTTTCAGTGTGCTCTTCAATGACTTCTGAATGTATCATTTTGAGTTGTTCCACATGGGGTAGAGAAGACCCTGAGCCCAAGAATGTTTCTGTGATCTTTGGGCAGGCAGCCTGGTGCCCTTATGGATGAATTTTCACACACTGAAGTGACAGAATTATGAGGGTTTCCATTTCTCTGTGGGCATGCAGTATTCATCAGTGGACAGGCCTGCCTGCTTCTGGTGAAGCACAGGGCAGGTCTTCTCAAAAGTGCCAGGAGCAGAATTAGTATTTCAGTTTGGAAAGGGCCCTTCAGGGAGTTCTTGTTGTTTCAGATCCCTTCTTGAACCCATGACCTTCTGACATTGCATTTGTTCAGGAATTTTTATAACATTAAGTTGGGTAATATGGGATGATTTTAGGATTCAGATGTTTGTTTTGCTGATCTTGAAACCTCTTAATCTCATTCTGTCAGATTCCTCAATGGTAGAATATAGATAGCAATAACAGGATTTTAGGAATTGTAAGGGGTAAAGGGTTAATGTTGGTTAGTGCTTTCTTAGATAATTCACAAATAGAATATTTGCATTTCAGGGTTGGGTAATGACATAGCTTTTATTTGTTGGAAGCCTTGTCAGTTTTTCATCTTCAGCAACTCAACACACAGTCCCTGAAGGGTTACTGCTGGCTGGGGAAGTGCATGGTCTGGGTCAACTCATATATTTGATGGAAGGTTAGGTAGGGGTTTTCACAGTATTAGAGTCTCAGATCCATCATAAAATGACTTCATGTGCCATTAAGAAGAATGTTACCTTTGGGAATTGCCTTTCTGATCAGGAACTTGGAATCAAGTAAATCCTGGCTGAAAAGAAAAGTTATAACCACTCTTCAAGTTCTTGTGATGATTAAAAATAGTAAAATTATCATCCAATACCTTGGACAATGTAGTGTTTTTCAAACTACCCCATTATACCCATGACCCATGGAGGCAGTGTGTGGGTAATGGTTGAGAATGTGTGCTTTCTATCTCTTATCAGCCATGAGACTTTTGGAAAGTTGCTTTTTCAGTTCTCAAGTAGGTCACTTGTAAATTGGGAATAATAATATATACTACCTGTGTGTTACCATGCTCCTGAGAATTAAGTGAGCCTATCTGCACAAATGTTAGTGTAGTGTCTCACATACCAAAATGTCAAAACCTGTTTAGGGGTATAGAATATCTCTAGAATGATGCAAGTTGAAGGAGGAACTGAAGCCAGGGTAGAAAGATTTTTCATTGTATAACATTTCCTACCTTTAGAATTTGACACAAAATGCAGTTATCTTGAATTAAAAAATAACTAAAATATTAACATGTTATTAACTCTATCTTAATACAAATTAGCTTAAAAGCTAATATACTAACCATATTCTTTAGTTAATCATTTATTCATTGAACAAACTTGAATCCGATACTTTCTTTTTCAATAAATTTTCCTGTAAAAACCAGACATTCTTCAAATTCATCGAGGAAGAATCTAGAATATAGGTTACCAAGGGTTGAGGTGGGGGTAGGGAATATGGAGTTAAAGTTTATAATGTACAGAGTTTTTATTTGTGAGGATCTTAAAGTTTTGGTAATAGATGGTGGTGATGGTAGCACAACATAGGGAACATAATAACCAGCAGAGTTACAGATTAGAATGTGGTTTACAGGGGGGAGGTTTTAGGTTGTATATATTGTATGTAAAGCAAAAACCAGAAAACAGGCATTCTGACATAGGCCAATAACAGAGATGTACATTTTTTGTTGAAGCTAATGGTAAATTTTATTGCATTTGAAAGGATTTTCCCCATTTTATTTATTAGTTAAAATACTTGTCACACAATGTATCCTGATATTTTTGTTTGGGTATTAATGCAGGAATAATTGTAGACATTATGGTGGTGAGTTGAGGTGATTTTTAAAATTATATCATTCACCTGATTATTATGAGGTTAAACTCATATGATAAAAGTAATGTAAAATGTGAGAATATGTGATAATCAAAACTATGGGACTTGAATTGGTTATGGAAGATGGAAGAATGACACAATTATCAAGATGTAGTCTGTTTCCCAGATATATTTTAAAGCACTAGGAGTTGTTATTCTGCATTTAGACATAAAGCAAGAGCTTAGTAATGTGCTGTGTTACATGCAGTAATAAACATTTCAGGAAGTTAGAGTCACCTCCTATGTGGACAGATATGGTATATAATAAGATATTTATTGACAGATGGGGTAAATGCAGTGACATCAGAAATGTTCTCAGGAAGCATATGCTGAAATATGTATGCTTGGAATACATCTGGCAGTAAATATTACATAAGATGGGAGCTAATATTTGAGAAGTGGATTCAATGCAAGGGAAGTTTCCTTGTGACCGGAGAACCTATCCTTAGGGTGAAATTGTAACATATTATGCTAAGAGGAGGTTTTGAAAACAGGGTGAGCATGTGATTATTGAAATGAGAGATGACATTCCATGTAACACCTAAGTGGTGCATGTAATCTTTATGATATTTGAAATTGGGATAAAAGAATAAAAAATTCAAACCCTAGCTGTGTCTTCTGGCCACATAAGTTTGCCATATTACTTCATCTCTCTGAACCTTTATTTAGGACATTTGTTAGATGGGTAAATTAACTCTTATCAGCTGGGTTAATGAAAAGATTAGATTTAAAAAAATGTAATCCTCCACAACCAGCAACATGGTGGCAGAGTAAGGAGCTCCTAGAGTCAGCTCGTGCTACAGGGCAATTAGTAATCACCCAGGGCTACCTAAAACACCTTACGTGAGGGCTCCAGGAGACCAGAAGAGCATCCTGCCACATCCTTGAAAGAATGGAAAGAGGAGACTGCCCATCTACAGAGAAGATTCATAAGTAGAGCACTCCACACCACAGAAGCCAGTGACCATCCACTACTGGTGGCACAAGCTGCCTCAGGAGCTATTCCACAGTTGGAATCGGATGCTCCACTTCCCACAAATGGGGCAGGAGGAGACAGTTGGGCACAACTTCAGCTAATGATTAGTAAACTAGGCTGGCTAAAGTATAAGCCTAAGAACAGCTAAAGTTTGAAACTGTTCGAGACAGAAAGAGGCTGGTGGCCACCATTTTAACTCCAGCCTTGGCATGAGGGGAAGCAGTGCTGACTGAATATCACAGTGCTGGTAGGGACCAGCTTCTTTCCATCCAGATCAGACTGTAGCTTTAGCCTAAGCCCCAGCCCCACTTATGGCAGGGAGTAACCTGGGGGAACTTGCACCAACCTCTCTGGGGAAATACAGGCCATGCCACAAAGGCTGATGACCATTCTACTCTGGTGGCTCAAGCCACCTCAGGAGGTGTTCTGTGATGGAGTTGGGAGCTCCATTTCCCAGAAACAGGGGAGAGAGAGACAGTTGGTTACTGATTAGTAAATTCAGCTGGCTGAAGTATAACCTAAAGAACAGTGAAAGTCTGAATTTGTCTGGGTCAGAATGAGGCTAGTAGCCACCAGTTTGACTGACCCCTGTATGAGGGGAAGGTGGGATGATTGAAAAATCACAGTGACAGTAGGGACTGGCTTCTTTCACCCATATTGGCCTGTAGCCCTAGCCTAGGCTTCAGCCCCACCTTTAGCAGGGAGGAGCCTGGCAGACCCTACACCAGCTTCTCCAGGTAACTACAGGTACTTTTGTATGGTGCAGACTGAATAGTCAGAAGTCTGCTGGGGTAACTGGTCATTTTATACCTACATGGAACAGACCTGTAGCTCCATTCCTGTCCCATGCAGGGGAGGAATGGGCATGAAGCTTCATCTGTCTCTCCAGGCAACTAGAGTTTAGGCCTGTACAACTTGGATTATTACACATGGCTGTAGTTCTGTGCTCTCCTGGCAAAAGAGAAGGTTGGGAGAAGCTTCATCTGGCCCTTTGGGCAATATGGGCAGCTTGAGACTCCACAGCTTACAGCACCAACTACATCCTTGGCTGCTACTACACAACCAGCAAGGGAGAAAGGGCAAGAAAGCTGTAAACTAAAGAGAGAAACTGCACCAAGAATAAATACATCTAGTAAGCCAGATGCCAAGACACCAACAAAAAAATTACAATCCACACCAAGAAACAGGAAAATATGGCATAGTTAAAGGAACAAGATGAGCCTCCAGATGACATAAAGGAGTTGAGGCAACTAATCATAGATGTTCAAACAAATCTCCTTAATAAATTCAATGAGATGGCTAAAGAGATTAAGGGTATTAAGAAGACATTGGATGAGCACAAAGAAGAATTTGAAAGCATACATAGAAAAATAGTAGGTATTATGGGAATTAAAGGCACAATAAATTAAATTAAAAATACACTAGAATCATATAATAGCAGTTTTGAGGAGGCAGAAGAAAGGATTGGTGAGCTTGAAGAAATGGCCTCTATAAATGAACATACAAAAGAACAGATGAAGAAAAGAATGGAAAAAATTGAACAGGGTCTCAGGGAACTAAATGACAGCAAGAGATGTGTAAACATAAGTGTCATGGGTGTCCCAGAAGGAGAAGAGAAGGGAAAGGGGGCAGAAGGAATATTTGAAGAAATAATGGTAGAAAATTTCCCTACCCTATTGAAGGGCATACAAATCTGTGTCCAAGAAGCACAACATGCTCCCATCCAAATAAATCCAAATAGACCAACTCCAAGACACATACTAATCAAATGTCAAATGCCAAAGATAAAGAGAGAATTCTGAGAGCAGGAAGACAACAGCAATGTATAACATATAAGGGATACCCAATAAGATTAGGACTCACGCCCCTATGGTGGCCCTGGCCCTGGGAGTCCAGTCAGCCTGGAGCCCCCAGGGCAGGCACAGCTGAGGAGAGCACGCCTGGGAGAGCCGGCAGCCACCGTGTCTGGAGCGTCCTGGGGCCGCTGGGGCCCCACGCTGCACCACCTGCGTCCATGCCGTCCGGCTCCGGCTACGGGACTAGTGGCAGTCGCCTGCGAAGCGTGGTGGAGCTAGGGCCAGCATGGCGTCTGCGGGCTCCGAGAAGCTCTTTGCCCAGGCTGCGGTAAAGGGCTTCCGCTGGGCGAGAGGTGGGAGGCCAAGGCCGCGCCCGAGGTCTCAGTGCTGGAGCGGAGCCGTGAGCTGAGCACCTAGGCGCCCTTCCTATTGGCCCTGCAAAGCCCCGCGGACACCCCCGCATCCACAACCACCGCCGCTGCTCCGCCCTCCTTGGGACCCCCTCCCGGCCCCCGAGCCAGCCCCCTGGTGAAGAAGGAAGACCCCGCCTTGTCCCGCGTGACCCCGCAGCTGCTGCCCGTGCTCCCCCAGTCCTGGGTCGAGCTCCCAACCCATTTGCCTCTCTTCCTGGGCGCCTTCCAGGACCACGGCTAGCTCACATACAGTGGCCTGCACAGCCTCAGCAGAAGCAGCAACGCCAGCCTCGGTCCCTTGAAACAGGAGGCCTTGTCGCCTCACAGGTCCGACCCCACACTGGCCCTGCCTGGCCTCAGCCTCTCCATCTCGTGTTTTGCACTCCATGCCCAGCACCATCTCCGCGCTGCGGACATGTTTGCCGCCCCCTGGCTCTGGCCTCTGCCCCTGTGCTCCCCGCCAGCAGCCTGTTTATCCCAGGACACCCAGCTGATGCCAGCCTGCTGGTCTTATTGCACCAACCAGCCACATGTTGCCAGACTCCCTCCGGGATTCTGATCGATCAAGAGCTGAGCACGCATTTTCTGATGCATAGCGCAGAGTGGCCTCGCTGGTACTGGCTCTGCTGTAGGCAGAGTTCCACCACCACCAGCACACGTTCACCCCCTTCCTCGCTTGGCTGTCCCCAGAGCAGCTCACACACCCCGCCATACACCGGCCTTTTGACAAGTACTCTGCCAAGCTGGACAGCCCCTACTTCTGACATTCCAACTTCTTCCCACCCTACCAGCCCACCATCCCAGGTGTGGCTGGCCTGCTCCCACACCCAGGCCCCTTCAAGTCTCTGAAGGGCACCTATCAGTACAAGATGTCAAACCCAGTCCAGGTGATGGGCAGACCCAGTGCCATCCATGCCCTTCTGCAGAAAGCCCCTGGAGTGCCAGATCTGTGCCAGACAGTGGCCAGGAAACCAGGAAAGTGGTGGGTGGTCCACGTGCAGATAGCTTCACGGATCCACCACCACCAGGAGAAGGTCAAGTTGCAGCTGGACCCCCACAAGCTGGATGTGGGTGCAAAGCTGGACCTGTTCAGCCTGCCCCCTGCCCCAGGCATATTTGCCGGGTTTCACTGCTTGCAGGGTCTCACCCGGCCCGTCTTCTCCAGCTCAGCAGGTGCCGCCTATCCTGTCACCCACCCATTCAGACCCTCAGCCCACCACAGCAATTTCCTGCCCACCAGCCACCAGGCAGACCCTTTGTGCAGGTCAAGCACCTTTGGGGGCCTCAGGAGCCTGGGCAGCCACGCGCTGACACTGGGGTCAGCGTCTTCACCCATATAAGGAGGCAGCCTCGCTTCAAGACCTGTCCAGCCCCCACAAGCCCTGGAACCAGCTCCACGGGGCTCCACCCTCCTTCCCCATGCCTTCGCTATAGCCCAAGCCTGTGGACGCGAACACGTCTCTGCTCTGACCAACCACTAATGGGAGCCGGACAAGGGCAAGAAGGACCTAGAGCGGGACGTCCTGGAGAAGCCACGCCTGCCCAGCCGGACCTCGCCCGCGTCCGGCACCGCTATGGGCCAACCAGTCAGCAGCCTCCTGATCTGCGGCGACCACACCCAGCCGACGGCCGCCGAACCCCGCATCAAGGAGAACCGATCGCCGGCCAAGGAGCCCAGGGGCCGGCGGCTGCAAGAGGACCGCACCAAGGCGGCGCAGGGAGTGGGGTATGGCCAGCTCGTGCTGGGCCGCTATCTCGCGCGCCGGCCACCCCAGGGTGCCGTGAAGGTGGAGGAGCCCTGGAGGACCCTGAGTCCCCGCTGCAGGGGGGGCGTCCCAGAGCGGCCCCTCGCCCCGGGCCCCCGGTGGGCCGCGAGCTCCCACGAGCACCACCGGGCTTCTCATGCGAGCCCCCGCGCGCTGCGCCCCTTGGCCTGGAGCCGCCCCTGCGCCGGCCATGCCAAGCCCCCCACTGCCCCCTGAGAGTATGCCCCAGAGTGCCTACAGCGACCGCTAGCCGCTGGACCGCAGCCCCCATAGCCCGCGGGAGGCGCGCCGCAACCAACTGGACCCTGCCCTGCACCCGGGCCACGCCCCCGGCGCCCTGCCCTTCCCAAGTCTCTGGCCAGTGGCTGCCGCGCTACCCCTGGTGCTGCTGGTTAGGACCCGCTGGTGGCCGCGGGTGGGTCCACCAACCCGCCCCCACACAGGACTACACCAAATGTTACTTTGATTGGTAGTAATATTTTGGTAGGATGCTCTTTAATCATTAGTTAAAAATGTTTCACAACAGAACAACATATTTTTGGTAGGATGAGGTATGATGTCCCTGTATGATATTATGAATGTTTTGTAAGTTCACAACTATTACTATATGCTTATTCTTTTTTTTTTTTTTTTTTTTATTTTTAAAAATCTTTGTATTCTTTTTAAAAGATACTTAGATTACATAAATGTTACACACAAAAATATAGGGATTCCCATACACCCCACCTCCCACACCTCCCACAACCTCCCACATAAACATCCTTCATTAGTGTTTATGCAATGAATTGAATTTGATAAACACATACTGGGACTTTGCCATTAAGCACTGTACCATAGTTCACATTGTGGACCACACTCTCTCCCACACAGTTCTGCATGTTATATGATGATATAAAATGACCTATATCTGCCATTTCAATGTCACTCAGGACAATTCCCAAGTCCCCAAAAAAGCCCTGTATGACAACTGCTTTCCCCTCTCTCTGCTCCCCGAGCCTCCAGTGGCCACTGGCTCTACATCAATGTTGTAATTTCTTCCATTACTTGAATCACAACATGTCTATAGTAGAATACCAGTAAGTCCACTCTAGTCCATAGCTCTTCCCCCCATCCTGAGGAGTCTGGGATTGTGATGTCCACTTCAATTGAGAAGGGGTTTATATCCCATGGGGAAGATGGATGGGATTATCCTGCCTGCAGCTGCAGACTCTCTCCATTCCCTGGGATGGCCATTGACCATCATTATCTCCCCACAAGTTGTCCTGGGTAAGTCCAATGAGCTGTAGAGAAGGAGTTGCTGCTCCACTGAGGTTCCAGGCCCAGCTCCACATGGACAGCCGAAAGACTCAAGTCTCTGAATGTACACCTACAAACTTCAGCACCAAGTATAGGTTCCTTCTCAGTACAGCTTTTGCTGCACCCCATAGCTTTTGATATGTTGTTTTGTCATTTTCATTCGTTTCAAGGTGTTACTGATTTCTTTTGAGATTTCCTCCTTGACCCACTGTTTGTCTAAGAGTGTGTTGTTTAACTTCCATATCTTTGTGCCCAATCTGTTTCTCTGGCCCTTACTGATTTCCAATTTCATTCCATTGTGGTCAGAGAAATTATTTTGTATAATCTCAATCTTTCTGAATTCATTGAGATTTTCTCTGTGGCCTAGCATGTGGTCTGTCTTGGAGTATGATCCATGTGCACTCGAGAAGAACGTATATCCCACTCTATTTGGTAAAGTCTCTGTATATGTCTATTAGGTCCAGATCCTGTAGTGTATTATTCAGAGTCTCTTTTTCTTTATTGATTCTCTGTTGAGATGTTCTGGTGATAATGGTGTATTAAAGTCCTCCACTATAATTGTAGAAGCATCTATTTCTCCAATTAGTTTTTCCAGTATCTGCCTCATGTATTTTGAGGCACCCTTGTTAGGTGCATAAATCCTTATGATTGTTTTTTCTTCTTGAAAGATTACCTCCTTTTACTAATATATAGTGTCCATCTTTTTCTCTTATAATAGTTTTGCATTTAAAGTCTATTTTTTGTCTGGTATTAGTGTAGCTACTCCCACCCTTTTTTGGTTATTGTTTGCTTGTAAAATTTTTCTTTCCAGCCATTCACTTTCAACCTCCTTGAATCCCTGGGTCTAAGGTGGGTTACTTGTAGACAGCATATAGATGGGTCATAATTCCTTATCCGTTCTGCCAATCTGTGTCTCTGTACTGTTGAGTTTAATCCATTAATATTCAGTGTTATTACTCTCAAGGAAATACTTACATCAGCCATATTTTCTTTGGGTTTCTGTATGTCATATATTGTTTTTATTTCTCCTTTTACCTTTTTAGTTGTTCCTACACACTCCTCCAACTTTCTCTCTCTCCTGTTTTTTTCCTTTCAACTTGCAGAACTCTCTTAAATATTTCTTGAATGGCAGGTTTCTTATTGGCATAATCTCTTAATTCCTGTTTATCTGTAAATATTTTGAACTCTCCATCATTTTTGAATGCCAGCTTTGATGGATAGAGAATTTTTGGCTGGAATTTTTTTTTTATTTGTATATATTTATATTAAAAGTAACCTGGACTTACACTCTCTTTTATAATTTATAATTTCTTTCAAATTCTTTTCTCTTTTGTTTCACAATTTTACATTAAAGTTTTATTAACAGCTTAGAAAAAAAAAACATTCCTTTTAGGCTTGATCTAGACCACATGGTATGGGAACATATCTCAATTTAACTGCCTAAAGAACTAATAAATATTAGTGCAAGAATAGCCAGAAATACCAGCTATGCAAAGCAGGGGAAACAGAGAGATTGAGAGGGGTGGCATTTTTGTGTGTGCTTGTATGTCTGGGTTTTTAAAAATTATTATTATTGTAATAACGAAAACACTTTAGTAATGATTGAAATAATGGACACATAACAAAGCTCTGTTATTATACCAAAGAGCATGGATTGTACACTTTGCCTGAATTGAATTCTGTATAATTATGTCTCAATAAAATTGATTTGTTTAAAAAGTAAGGTGGGTTTGGGGCAATAGCCTCAATGTGAGATACAGATGACAGTTAGTAGTCATATTTTCATGAAGTTCTTGCCTAGCTTGTAACAAATGTATCACCACAAACAAGGAATTGGTGGAGGCTGATGTATGGGATACCTGTATGATGTTACATTTGTTTATTTTGTAAGTTCCCAACTTTTACTATGCACCTAAATTTGCTATATGCTCAGGTATAAATTATACACTTCAAAAAAATATATACTTACAAACAGAGGGTGTTGATAGTCACACACAAAAGTTTTGGATTTGCTTATTTCTCAATTCAGGTCTTCCATTTGTTTCTTTTCAAATTTGGAATCTGTGCTCAAGGGTGCATCGAGATAGATGGTTGTATCCTCAGATTAGACTATGCATCCCTTGACCCTTTGGAGCCTCTTCTGAGGAATAGCCAAATTGTGCTTTGTGTTCTTGTTCAGCCTATAGATGTTTTTTCTTGGTGGTGGGCAGGGACATTTGTATGTCATTGGCACAGTTTGAGGTTGGGGCTATGCATTGTATTGTTGTGCAGGAGTTTGTCTATGAGCTATTAGCCTTGCTTTTTACTGTAAGAATAACTTTAATTTTATTTCAAATGCTTTCAAACAAGTAAAATGTGACATAACAGCAGTTATTTACATATGGGTAACCACATCAAAATCCCTGTATACATGAGAAAAACTCAAAGAATTATGTGACTAATCAGAAATACTTTCTGTGAAAGAAAAACTAGAGCTTGCTATCAAAGAGGACAGATTCATAAAATAATTCACAAAGATCTCTAAATTACTGAATAAAAGTGGCATTTGTCAAAGATTAAATGTCAGAGAAAAACACTTGGAAATAGCTTATCATTACTCTCCCAGTTAGTGCAGTTATCTTTGTTTAATTAATTTAAATAAATTGTACAGAAATTTTTGTACCAATTGCATTCCCAGTAAATGAAATCATTCAGGCCTCACATGTTTAAAGACTGTACTTTTCAAAGGAGCTAACTAAATACCTTATATTTTCAAGCAGCGTGTTTTTATCTTTTGAGTAATGCATCCATTCTTAGGAAAACGTTTGTATTAAAATGATATTAGATATTTTACAGTCATTTTCAAAGTTTGTATTTTGCTAGGTATTTTAAGAATGATTTTTATATTTGAAAGGCACCAAATAAGTGCACAAAAACAATATCGTCAAAATCTTACTACCGAGAAGAGTCCATGTCATTCATTTAATGTAATATTCTCCAAACCCACATTATTATTATGTTTTAAAGTGTATTTTCATTATAGAATGTGAACTTAGAAAAAATCATGCATATTGGAAGACTCCACATACAACAGCCTTCCATCAACACAGCACACCATGACAAAAGCTTTGTTACATCAGACTATGACCACTAAGCATGGTCCATAGCATATATTTGGCACACATTGTCCATCTTCTCCCATTATCAACATGTAATGCTTGGTGTGGATGTTAGCATATTTTTCATGTCTTCTCATTGCTTACTTCTTTTACCCCATAATCATCAGTTTGACTCCTGGTTTATTCACCTTACTTCTCTATTTGAATCAATATTGTGAACCAGAGTTAGAGCTTCATGATCCTGTTTCTAGGAACTGGTCATTTTTAAATTTCATTTCTATCTGTTCTATTCAGCCTGGTCATCAATTTAGCAGAATTCTATTCAAAAGATTCTCTCCCACCTGCCTTTCTGTTCCCTGACCCCAAAACAATGGGCTGTGGATATATTCAGACTGTGCCCACCTGTGATCCCCATGGTTGAGGACTGGCAAACCTATTTGCCACACCAGTTGTCCAGAACCACTAAGCAGTTGCATTTCCCTGGACTCTCAATGTTGAAGTACAGCCTCTTCCTACCATTTCAGCCTCCTCTGTTGGGAGCCATTTTGGAACCAAGGGCCTGCAGGCAAATTTAGCATTCCTTGAACAGGTTTTCCATTCCTGGGTAAGCAAGGATATATCTGGTGTCACATAGGTTCAGATTGACTGTCTCATCATTGAGTTGTAATATGTTCTCATTTTTGTGGTCATTTTTTTTAACCCTTGGGCGACTCAGATCCAAACAGCTCCTTTTACAAACATGGTGGTTAATCTAGTAATCTCATTAGGATTGAATACTAGTTTAATTCACTGTCCTTCTGAATCCACCTCTGAATGGCTGTGGTGATTTGAAATTCCTTGAGAGTGGTTTTGACCTAGCATAAGGATCATGCTAGCCATGTTAGGTGTAGACTTAAAAACAGCAAAAATTCTTCTGTGCAGTGAAGGTTCTAATGAATTTGTACATGATCTGCAATGTCCTTCTGGACATTTTTCTCCATTTTCCTTCTCTCTCTTGCTCCCTCCCCTTACTCACCTCTTTGTTTGCTTGCCTCGATATCTATCAAAACAGTGATGTGATGATCAATATTCTATAAGTTTCTTCATAGAAAATAAACACCGGTATTTAATTGACCCAGGACTGCTGAAGTGGTACATTTTCAGTACATCATTTTTCTTTTACACTTATGCATACTCATTCATTAAAATGGTCCATCAGTTTCCATAATGATTTTCAGGACTGTTGAAAAAGATTTTGAGTTGTGGTTCTTCATAAAAGTTTGAGTTGGCCTATTGTTATCTTTGGTAATTCATTCCAATCAGATGTGATGAATTCCAAAATAGGAATTTGATAATCCAGAACTAAATATGGTGTAAATGAAAATAAAACCATAAAACCAGCAATTTATGTCATTCTTAGAAATTATTAGGTCCAATAGTTAGGGTTGTAATAGACAAATAAGAATTATGTTTTCATTGATTCCATTGTGTCAGAAACATTATTAACATTTAAATGTTTCTTCCTCTGTGGTGTATTTCTTATAATGTATTATATTAAAACTAACCTGGTCTTACACTGTCATTTAAAATTTATGATTTCTTTCAAAACTTTCCTCTTTCATTTTACAATTTTACATTAAATGTTTTATTAACAGCTTTAAAATAAAAATGCCCCTTTTAGATTTTTGCTAGACCACTTGGTATGGGAATATATCTCAATAAAACAGCTTAAAAAACTAATAAATATTAGTATAAGAATAGGCAGAAATAGCAGCTATGTAGAGCAGGCAAAATGGAGAGATTGAGAAGGGAGATGTTTCTGTGTGTGTTTGTATGTCAGGTTTCTGTTGATTTTTATTATTGAAATAATGAAAATGCTTTTGTAATGATTGAAGTGATGAACATAAATCTCTGTGATTATAGCAAATACCATGGATTGTAAGCTTTGCCTCAATTGAATTCTTTATTATTAAGTCTCTATAAAATTAATTTGTAGAATAAAATAGTGTGGGTTGGGGGAAATACATGCAATGTGAGATATGGACTACAGTTAGTAGTCATATATTCATGATGGTCTTGCTTAGTTTGTAACCACTGTATCACCACAAAGCCAGGAGTTGGTGGAGGCTGATGTATGGGATACCTGTTTGATGTTATGCATGTTTATTTTGTAAGTTTCCAACTTTTACTATACACATAATGTTGCTATGTGCTCAGGTATGAATTGTACACTTCAATAAAAAATATATTTACAAACAGAGGGTGTTGATAATCACACACAAAAGTTTTGGATTTGCCTATTTCTCTATTCAAGTCTTCCATTTGTTGCTCTTCAAAGTTGGAAGTTGTGCTAATGGGCACAATGAGATGGAAGGCTGTACCATGCATTCCTTGACCCTTATGAACCACTCTGCCTGTAATCTGGGGAATATTCAAGTTGGGCTTTCTATCTTTGTTCAGCCTATACATGTTTTTCCCTCTTAGTGGTGGGCAGGAGCATCTGCATACTATTGGGACAGAGTTTGACATTGGGCACTGCATTGTGTTGTTGTGAGGGAATTTGTGAGCTGTCAGCCTTGCTTTTTTACTGTAAGAATAACTTTCATTTTATTTTAAATGCATTCAAACAAGCAGAATGTGACATAACAGCTGTTATTTACAGATGGGCAACCACATCAGAATCCCTATATACATGAGAAAAACTCAAAGAAATATGAGAGTAATCAGAAATGCTTTTCATCAAAGAAAAACTATAGCTTGCTATCAACAGAGTTCAGATTCATAAAATAATTCACAAAGATCTCCTCTAAATTGCTGAATCAAAAGAGGGTTTATACAAAAATTAAAAATCAGAGAAAAACATCTGGAACTACTTATCATTATTCTCCCAGTTTGTGTATTTCATTATTTAATTAATTTTTTAAAATTGTACAGAAATTTTTGTACCAATTGCAGTCATCAGTAAATGTAATCATTGAGGCCTCTCATATTTAAAGACTGTACTTTTCAAAGTTTCTCACATAAATACCTTACATTTTCAAGTAGTGTGTATTTATCTTTTGAGTAATGAATTCATTCTTTACAAAAAATTTATATTAAAATGATATTAGATATTTAAGGGTCATTTTCAAAGTTTGTATTTTGCCAGCTATTTTAAAAAATGGTTTTTCTATTTTGAAGGCACCAAAATATGTGTATGAAAAAATATCAAAATCTTACTGCTGAGCAGACTCCATATAATACATTTAATGTAATTTTCTCCAACTCACACTACTATTATTTTTTAAAGTATATTTTTATTATAGAAGATGAACTTAGGAAAAAATCATGCACATTGGAAGACTCCACATACAACAGCCTTCCATCAACACACCACACTGTGATGGAAGGTTTGTTACAGATTATGAGATAATATCACCAGACTGACCACTAAGCATGGTCCATAGGGTATACTTGGCACACATTGTCTATCCTATCCCATTTTCAACATGTAACTCTTGGTGTGGATGTTGCATATTTTTCATGGCTTCTCATATGTTTACTTCTTTTCCACCATAATCATCAGTTTGACTCCCGGTTTATTCATAGTACATCTATATTTGGACCAATAGCTCAAAACAGAATTAGAGCTTCCAGACCCTGTTTCTAGGAAAAGACCCTCTTTTTATTTGATTCCGGTCTGTTCTATTCAGTCTGGTCATCAATTAAGCAGAATTCTATTCCAAGGAGTACCTCCCACTTGCCCCTCTGTCCCCTAGCCCCAAAACAATGGGCTGTGGATATATTCAGACTGCATCCACCAGGGATCCCCATGATGGAGGACAGGCAAGCCTAATTGCCGGACTGGTTGTATGGCACCACCATGTGGTTGTATTTCCCTGGACCCTCAATCTCAAAGTGTAACCTCCTCTTACTATATCAGCCTCCTCTGCTGGGAGAATTCATAGCCTCTATGGAAGCTGGAACTGACTCTTGTAATGGTTCATCTCATCTGTCTGTAAAAAGATGAAAAGAATCCTTTTCATTGCTTCTGGCCTCTCCAAATCCTCAAAGTTTTCAGAGACATAAATTTTATTCTACCTATTATACAGCTCCTCACTCCACTGCCACAATGAAGAAAAAAATAATTCCTATACATTGTATCCATTTATCAATTTTGAATAAATTTGATTGAGAAAATTGAAGTTTGGAAATTTGAACAACATTGATAAGGAAATTTTAGTTTTCTTTTAAAAAAATATTCCAAAATGTGCAAATATATTCCATCAAAACAAAGAGAATTAAATTTTGGAAAATAAATAATTTATTTCTCATTTCCTTTAGTTTACTAACCTTCTCATGTGCTTTTGGCAAATATGCCTACCTCTACACCCAAGTACCTGTAATGTTGGATTGACTGAATGCAACAGCTGAAAACTCAGCCTCCTTCTGACTATAAACTTCTGTTATTACTCATGTCTATCACTTTTATTCATCACCTGTCTACGCCAACCTCAAGCACTAACATGATTCATGTATTCATTATTTATCAAATGAGGCCATTTGTTGGGTGAGAAAAAGAAAACATTTACCATCTTTTCAGAGAATACATAGCCTATATGGAAGCTGGAACCAATTCTTGTAATGATTGGAAGATTACTCATTGATCATTCCCTAAATTACCATAATAATTGAGTCCTGTATAAATTTAATTTAATCTCAGATCCTTGGATAGCTCCTGAATACTCTTGGAATAGCCACACCAATAGGAGAAATCTTTCCATCTGCTGACAACTGAGGTGCAATTTCACTTAAAGAATTCCTTACTCACCAGTGAGTGCATTGTTAACCTTAGCTGGCATTTCTCTTCCCCTGGATTTGCACTCACAACCAGACAAGCAAAAGGTGAGCAAAGCTAAGAGTGGAGAAAGACTTAAGATTCATATCTTAAACACAATTTTCAGGCCCACCTCTCATGAATGCTGAGCCATTCACCTGGGAGTATCTCCAGCCCAATCAACAATGGGAACATGAAATGTGCTCCAAGAGAAATAAGGGGAGTACTCTCCTTTCCCAGAGTGAATAGACTGGAGGTCTTGTATTCTCTGGGTAATGAAGATGATATGATTACCTCCATTGTACAGATAAGAAAAATGAAATTCCATGAATTGTTTTATTAATTAGACCATGGTGTTCAGAGACTTTTAGTTCATACCTGATTACAAAACAGAAATCCCTGATGAAAATCACATCTGGAATTAGGTCTTCACCACAAGAGGAAGCAGGCTGGAATTTCTCAGTTATACTTATTCTTGGTTTTTGGCACTATCATTGGTTCTTTTACATGCATTGCTGTCTCCTGGACTCTCACTCCCTTCCTGCTCTACCAAGAACCTGAATTCTAGATACATTTGTCCTAAATCATCTTGGAACTTCCATCTCTATTGTCTAACAACAAAGCCCCCTCAACACTGAGTTCTACCTCTCACCACAATGTATCTGAAAATCAACTAAGAAACTTAAGAATATATTTAATTATAGAGTTGATTAGAGCTAGAATTAACTTAGCTTTTGTACCTTAAGTCCAGGGAGAAAATGATTATACTCAATATGTTTGGAGAATTATATTTTTAAAAATATTGAGGTATATGTCACATACATAAACATACATAAAGCCTCCTTGTGGTTCAAATGTGGCCTCTCTCTAAGCCAAACTCAGCATATGAATGCATTACTTTCCTCCAAGCATGGGACATGATTCCCAGGGATGAGCCTCCCTGGCACTGAGGGACTGCTACCAAGTGCCAACTGGCAATGTGACTGGAAAAATACTGCAAATAAAAGGGGGAAAACCCCACAGTGTGGGACATCACTCTGGGAATGAGCCTCCCTGGCAATGAGGAATTAGTACCAAGTGCCAACTGGCAATCAATACGACTGGAAAAAAGACCTTGAATAAAAGGGGGGAAAGGTAAAGACAAATGAGTTCATGTGGCTAAGAGACTTTAAAGAGAGTCGGGGGGTCATCCCAGAGGTAATGCTTATGCACACATCAGTAGGATCTCATAGATCACCAAAGTAGATATCATCCCACACAGAGGGGCGCCTGAAGCTCTGGAGACACCCAGGTCCTATTTAAGGAGGGCTAGCTCCAGAGATTGATGCCTTATCAGTGGGCTCTACTTTGGAATCTGTGCTCCTGAGAGCGACAGAGTTGGTCTCAAATAAGTCCTCCCTGTACATGGTCCATCAGTCCCTTCTATTCAAACCTATACTTGGTGCTGGAGTTTGTAGGTGTATTTCCAGAGACTAGAGCCTCTGGTCTGCCCATGTGCCAGCTGTGCCTGGAATCTCAGTGGAGCTGAAACTCCTACTCTACAGCTCAATGGACTCACCCAAGTCACCTGGTGAGGAGATGATGATGGACAACGGCCATCCCAGGGAATGGAGAGAGCCTGCAGCTGCAGGCAGGATAATCCCATCCACGGTATCCATGGGATTTAAGCCCACTCTCCCTTGGAGGTGGAGTGGACATCACCATCCCAAACTCCTCAGAACTGGGGGAAGAGCTATGGACTAGAGTGAACTTAATGGTATTCTGTTGTAGACATATTGTGACTCAAGCAATGGAAGAAATTATAACAGTGAGGTGGAGCCAGTGGCCACTAGATGCTTCCAGGGCAGGGAAGGGAAAAGCTGTTATAATACAGGGGCTTTTTCAGGACTTGGGAATTATCCTGAGTGACATTACAACGGCAGATATAGGCCATTTTACATCAGCATATAACATGCAGAACTGTGTGGGAGAGAGTGTGGTCTACAGTGTGAACTATGGTCCATGCTTAGTGGCAAAGCCTCAGGATGTATATATACATTGCAGGCGATGTGCCACACTAATGAAGGATGTTCATGTGGGAGGGTGTGGAAGGTGTGAGGAGTGGAGCATATGTGAATCCCTATATCCTTTGTGTAACATTTATGTAATATAAGTATCTTTTAAAAATTAAGAAAAGTAAAAAATACTAAATAAAAAAGTCTATGGAACTACACCTATTTCATCAATTGTAACAAATGTACCACACTAATGAAGGATATTGTTAATGTGGGAAAGTGTGGAAGGGCTAGGGAGTGGGGCATATTGGAATTCCCTATATTTTTTATGTAACATTTATGTAAGCTAAGTTTCTTTAAAAAATAAAAAAGTATACTTTTAAAAAGCTGTTAATAAGACTTTTAATGTAAAATTGTGAAACAAAAGAGAAGAGTTTGAGAGAAATTATAAATTTTAAAAGAGAGTGTAAGGCCAGGTTACTTTTAAAATAATCCAATGTAAGAAATACACCCTAGAGGAAGAAAGATTTAAATGTTAATAATAATTCTGACATAATTGAAATCAATGATAACATAATTCTTATTTGTATATTATAGTCCTAATTATTCAACCTAATAATCTCTATGAGTGACATAAATTACTGGTTTATTGATTTAATTTTCATTTATGCCTTAATTAGATCTGGATAATCATTCTTAACTTGGAATTCTTAATTCTTATTGGAATGAATTACCACAAGTAACAATAGGCTAACTCATACTTTTACAGGGCAACAAATCTCAAAACTTTTTTCAACAATACTCCTGCAAAATCATTATGGACCTACATGGATTATTTTAATTATTGAGTATGTATAAGAGAGCACAAAAGGAAAATGATGTACCAGAAATATATCTCTTTTGCAGTTGTTGGTCAATTAAAAACAAGTATTTATTTTTTATGAAGAAACTTGCAGAATAATGGTCATCACACCACTCTCTCAATAGGCATCAGAGCATGGAACCAAAGAGAGAAGGCAGGGAGGGTTGGGAGTGAGAGAGGGAAGGAAAATGGGGGAAAATGTCCAGAAGGACATTGCAGATTATGTACAAGGTCATTAGAGCCTTCACTGCTCAGAAGAATGGATTACTGCTGTATTAAGTCTACCTGGAATATTGCTAGCATGGCCCTTATGCTAGGTCAAAACCACTCTGAAGGAACTTCAAATAACTACAACCAGTTGGAGGCAGACTCAGAAGAGTGGTGAATTAAAGTAATTTTGAATCCTAATGAGATTACTAGAAAAACCTCCATGTTTGAAAAGAAGCTCCTTGGATCTCAGTCAGCCAAGGGTCAAAGAAGAAATGACCACAAAAATGAGAAACTATTCACACCTCAATGACAAGAGATTCTATCCAAACCCATGTGAACCAGATATATCCTTGCTTATCCTGGAATGGAAAATCTGTTCAAGGAATGCTACATTGGCCTGCAGGCCCTAGGAAACAAAATGACTCCCAGCAAAGGAGGCTGAAAAGGCAGGAGAAGACTAAACCTTGACATTGCAGGTCCACAGAAATGTGACCACCTGGTGGTGCCAGACAACTGATGTGGCAAGTGTGCTCACCCTCCTACACACTGGGGATACCCAGTATGTGCAGTATAAACATATCCACTGTCCAGTATTTTGGGGCTGGGAGGTGGGGAGAAGGCAGCATGTGGAAGGGAATCTTTAGAAAAGAATTCTCCTAAATTGATGGCCAGGCTGAATAGAACAGACATGAATGAAATAAAGAAAGATGTCTTCCAAGAAACAGGGTCATGAAGCTCTAATTCTGTTTTGAGGTTTTGGTCCAAATATAGGTGTATTATGAATAAACCAGGGGTTAAACTCATGATTATGGGTGAAAAGAGGTAAACACATGGGTAGTCAAGATAAACATGCAACATCTCCACCAAGCATGACATGTTGATAATGGGAGACAATGGACAATGTGTGCCAAATGTACCCTACGGTCCATCCTTAGTGGTCATAGTCTGATGATATTTTCTCATAATCTGTAACAAAGCTTCTGTCATGGTGTGGTGTGTTGATGGAAGGCAGTTGTTTGTGGAGGCTTCCAATGTGCATGACTTTTTCTAAGTTCACATTCTGTAGTAAAAATATACTTTAATAAATAATAATAGGGGGAAGCCAAGATGGCAACAGAGTGAGGAGCTCCTGGATTCAACTCATGCTTCAGGGCAGTTGATAATCACCCAGAGCTACCTAGAACACCTGTTTGGGGGCCCCAAGGATCATAAGAGTATCCTATAATATCCTTGAAAGTATGGGAGGAGAAGTTTGCCCATCTGCAGAGAGGATTTGTGAGTACAGCCCTCCACACTATGGAGGTCGGTGCTTGCAGCATAAGCTGCCTCAAGAACTATTCCACAGCTGGAGATGGAAGCTCCATTTCCCAAAACACGGGGTAGGAAGACATGGTGTGGCACCAATTTCAGCTACTGATTGGTGAATTCAGCAGGCTAAAGTATAATTCTAAGAACAACTAAACTTTGAGTATGTCCAGGTCAGAAGGAGGCCAGTAGCCACCATTTTGACTCTGCTCCTGTCCTGTGGGAAAGCGGGTCTGATTGAAAATCACAGTGCTGGTAAGGACTGTCTTCTTTCCACCCAGGTCAGATAGCAGGTCTAGCCTAAACCCCAGCCCCACCCCTGGCAGGGAGGACACTGGGACTCTGCACAACCTCTCTGGGAAACTGCAAGCCATGCCACAGAGGCCAGTGCCCATCCTACCTTAGTGGTACAAGCCACCTCAGGAGTTATTCCATGGCTGGATTCAGAAGCTCCCTTACCCATAAACAGTGGAGGAAGAGACAGTTGTCCACCGACCTCAGATACTGATTAGTGGACTCAGCTGGCTAAAGTATAATCCTAGAAACAGCTAGGGTTTGAACCTGTCCAAGTTGGAAAGAGTCCAGTAGCCACCATTTCACTCTGCCCCTAGCATAAGGGGAAGCCTGACTGACTGTAAAGCCAGTGAAGTTAGGGACAGGCTTCTTTCCACCAAGATTGGACTAGCCTAGGCTCCAACCCCACCTCCAGCAGAAAGGAAGCTAGTAGGATCCACAACAGGTTCTCCAGGCAACTGCAAGTACTCTCTGCCAGCACAGACTAAAGAATCAGTCACCTGGGCCTGCATACCCACACCCCAATAAGATAGATATTCTTGGACTCTCCAGGCAATAGCAGGAGTTTTCAGCCCACAAAAACTTTTTTTGAGTGCCTTCAAGTCCATCTCCACCTCTCTCCACCCATAGAATAGGAAAGGACTGGTGGTTCTTCAGCTTCTTTGGGCAACTGCAGATGATTTCCCCCTGTGCAAACATGACCATTGGGCACCTGTGGTTCCACCCCCATACCCAAAAGGACAAGAGATGGACTGTGTTTGCCTAGCCTCTCTGGGGAACTGGGGCTACTTTTGGCCCACACAGCCTGGACTGGTGGGTATTTGTGGATCCATACTCACCCCCAATAAGAAAGGAGGGGGCAGGTGTTTCCACAGTCTTTTGGGGCACTGGCAGACTTTCCACCTACATGGACTAGATTATTGGATGCCTATGTATCCACCCCCACCCCCAATAGGATAGAAGTGGGCTGGTTTATCCATGGCCTCTCTGGACAATGGCTGGTACTTTCAGCCTACAGGGACTGAACTGTTGGGTGCCTGTGGATCCAACCCCACTCCTTAATAGGATAGGAGGGGGCTGGTCCTCAGCCTTTCTGGGCAACAGCAGATATTCTCAGCCTAAAGGGACTGAACTGTTTGGCACTTGTAGAACCAACTCTACTACCCAATAAGATAGGAGGTGGCTGGTGCTTCCTCAGTCACTCTGGGCAGTGGTGGGTACATTCAGCCTACAGGGACTTAACTGTTGGGCATTGGTGGCTCCATTTCTACCTCTAAAGGGCAAAAGGGACAGCACTCCCTCAGCTTCTCAAGGCAATTGCAGGTGTATTCAGCACACACAGATTAGATTGTTGGGCACTGCAAAGGGCTCATTCCCATCCCTGGCAGAGAGGGGGTCTTGTGCTACATCAGTTTACCTGAGTAACTGTGGTCATTTTGGACCCACATGGCATAGATTGGTGCCCACAACTATAGCTCCATTCCAAGCCATGGTAGGGAAGGAAGAAGTGTGATGCTTTATCAGTCTCTCTGGGCAACTACACACAGTCTTCTCCTGTCCAACTTGGATTATTATATACAACTGCAGCTGTCCCTACCCCTGACATAGGAGAAAGGTGAGAGAAGGTTCATCAATTCCTGGGACAACTTGGGCAGCTTCAGCCTCCAAAGTTTACAGCACAAACTACATCCTTGACTCCTACTACACAACCAACAATGGAGAAAAAGACAAGAAAGCCCAAAATTAAAGGGAGAAACTGCATCCAGAATAAATACATTTAGCAAGCAAGATGTGGAAACACCAAGAAAAAAATTACAAGACAAATGAAGAGAAAGGAAGATATGGCCCAATTAAAGGAACTCCAAACATTTATTAAAGCATTTTCATTATTTCAATAATAATAATCAACAAAAACCAGATGCAAAATCCCACACAGAATGGCCCCCTCTCTCAATCTCTCCATTTCCCCTGCTCTACAGAGCTTCTGTTTTTGGCTATTCTTGTAGTAATATTAGCTTTTTATGCCATTTTATTGAGATATATTCATATACCATTTGGTCTAGCCAAAACCTAAAAAGGAATGTTTTTTTTTTTTAAGCAGTTAATAAGACCTTTAATGTAAAATTGTAAAATGAAAGAAAAAAGAGTTGGAAAGAAACAATAAATTTTAACAAAGAGTGTAAAGGACCTTTCAGTAATCCTGGAGTGCCATGGCATCATCCTACCAAGTCCACCTATCTCTGCTGGGATCCTTGGCCCAAGAGCAGCTGTCCTTAATCTGGGGCTAGGTGGCCAGTGGCTCTGTCAGGCATCTGTGAAGCAGGAGGCTGCTGAAGGGATGGCGCACGCTGGGCTGGGGTGGACTTCAGGGCGGATGCGGGCGAGGACTGCTCAGAAAGTGCAACTTCTAAAGGACATGCCCAGGGGCGAACCAGACATGTACACACCACTGGGTGACCAAGCTCCAGGTGCATGTGTTAGGGTGAGGGGTCCCTTTAGCCTACTGGGTCCCTGCGGAGTTCATGGCAGAACCATGATCAACACTGTTGACAGCACCCACCCCTTCCACTTCCCTAAAATCATACTAGAACCCACTTCAGGGTTGTGCCACAGTATGTGCAGTAGAGACATGGGGACCTGGTGGGAACCTAATCCAAGAAAACTCTCCTGCAGGAACATCACAGGGATCTCCACACAGACCCCACACCTCTCTTGGAACCAAGTAGGCAACATTTCCCAGGCAGTGCTGTGACTTCTTGGTGGCAGCTGTTGGCTTATTATGCTCCTTTTAGAACTGGATCATATACTTTCATGAGCACAGACCACTCCACAATGTGCCAGAGTTTTCAGGAAAATGGATCTGCCAGTATTGGCTACTGCATAAAACATTCCATGGGGAAATGAAAACAGGAGCCTCAGTAGTCTGAATGCCTTACTACACCTGGAGGAATGGACACATATTATAAAATCTAGAATACCATACATGTTTTGAGGGAGACACAGAAAGAAAATAAAGAGAAAGTGGCTGAAGGAATATTCAAAGATATAAAGGCAGGCACCTGCTCAGATGTAATGAAAGGCATGTATATGCACAATCAAGGAACCCAAAGAATCCCATACAGGATAATATCATTGAAGACCATGCCCAGACACATTGGGATCACATGGTAAAATGTCATGGACAAGGAGAGAGTTCTGAAAGCTGCAAGAGTAAAGCAACTTGTTTTGCTCAAATGAGTCCCAATAAAAATAAGCAACAATTTCTCAACAGAAATCATGAAGACAAAAATGAAGAAGGCAAAAAGACAAATTGAGATGAAATATTTAAATGGATGACAGAAAATGCTTCACTTCTCATAATGTTATATCTAGTGAGATAGGCTCTTGAAAATGAGGGTAAATTAATATGGCATCCCTGTACTAAAACAATCAAACAAACAAACAAACAAACAAAAAATCCTGAGGGAGTCTGTCAACAGTAGTGTTGCCCTAGAAATAATTTTAAGCAAGGCCTTCAGACAGAAATGAAAGGACACTCAAAAAGTGGGTCAAATTACATAAAAATTTAAGATCTCTGTTAATGTCAAACTTTTTTGTAATTATACATATCAATAATAATATATTGAGTTTTTGGTATGTAACTCCATAATATAAAATCTCAAAAATTCAAGGACATAAAAGTTCAAGATACTCCATGGTTTGGGATATACAGTGTAGAAGGACATAGAAGGTAACAATTACAAGAAAAGGAAGGGTTCAGAGGGGAATAGGAACAGTATATGTGTATATGGACTACAGTTAACTCTATACAAAGAAAAATATTGGTTTCTCAACTGTAACAAAGATAGCACACTAACATAAAATGTTAATGATAAGGGAAACTAGGTGTTTTGGGGTGCTATATGGGAACTCTGTTGATTCTGCATGACTTTTTATAAACCATAAGAGTTATAATTAAAAATAAAACTGCTGCCTAGGACAAAAAAACACACACAATATAATGAAAAGGGGTCAGTTAAAGACAAAGACAGCAATTAAATATATATATACAACAAACCTACAAAATGTATGAAGCAAATGTTGACAAATTGAAGGGAGAAATTGGTAGTGGAAATTGAAAATAGGAGAATTCAATAAACCACATTCAATAAAGCAATGACCCTTTAGACAGATTATCAATAAAAGAGTGGAATAAAGTTTTAAAGATGAGGAATAAAAGTGGGGGATATACGGAAATTCTTTATTTTCTGCAAGAATTTTTCGGTAAACCAACTTCTCTAATAATACCATGAATAAAATGAAAACAACTTCTGAAACAATGATGAAAGTTGTTTCAAGGGGAAAATACTCTTTAGAAAAATGGTCCCCTACACATGAGCTTGAGAACGTCTCAAAATCTAGCAATCTGAGAGGTTTGAAGATATTAATAAAAGTGGTTTATTTAAAATTAGAAATCCTTCTGTGAACAAATATTTTCCAGATGAACCCTACCTGATGTTACATATCTATTAGAGTAAAACTGTATTCCAAAAAAAGAAAAGAGAGTGTAAGGCCATGTTAATTTTAATATAATCCATACTAAGAAATATACCATAGAGGAAGAAACATTTAAATGTTAATAATAATTCTGACATAATTGAAATCAATGATGACATAATTCTTCTTTGTATAATACAGGCCTAACTATTGGACCCAATAATTTATGGGAATGAGAAAAATTACTGGTTTAGTGAATTTATTTTCATTTATGCCATATTTTGTTTTGGATTATCAAATTCCTATTTGAGAATCCTTCACACCTTATTGGAATGAATTAACACCAATAACAACGGTGAGCTCCATCTTTTAAGAGAAGAAATCTCAAAATCTTTTTCACAGTCCTCCTAAGAAAATGTTATGGACCCAGATGGACTATATTAATTAATGAATATGCATAAGTATGCACAGAGTAAAGTGATATACCAGAAACATATCTCTTCTGCAGTCCTGAGTCAGTAAAAAACAGGTCTATATTTTCTATGAAAAAACTTATAGAATCCTGATCATCACACCACTCTTTCAATAGGAATCAGAGCAAGCCACCAAAGAGTGAGGGTGGGAGTGGAGGGAATGATAGAAAGAGAAGGTAAATGGTGAAAAATGTTCAGAAGGCATCGCAGATCATGTATAAGGTCATTAAATCCTATTCTGCATGCTCAAAAGAGTGGATTCTTGTTGTTATTAAGTCTACCCAGAATATGGCTAGCACGGCTCTTCTGCTTGGTCTAGACTGCTCTCAAAGAATTTAAAAAAACTACAAGCAGTCAGAGGTGGTCTCAGAAGAGAGTGAACTTAGCAAGTAATCAATCCTAATGAGATTAATAGAAAAATCCCCACATTTGCAAAAGGAGCTCCTGGGATCTCAGTCAACCAAGGGATGAAGATTAAATGACCACAAAAAAAGAAAAAATGTTTACACCTCAATGACGAGATAGTGTATTGAAACCCATGTGACACCAGGTATAGCCTTGGTTACTCAAGGATGGAAAATCTTTTTCAGGCACTCTAAAGCAGCCTGCAGACCTTTGTCCCAAAGTTTCTCCCCACAGAGCAAGCTGAAGCCTGTAGGAACAGGCTCTACTTAGACTTTTCAGCTCCAGGGAAATGCGACCACCTGGTGGCACCAGTTGTCCAGCATGGAGATTCAGGTTGCCCCTCCTCCACTGTTGGGATCCCTGGAGGGTGTGGCTTGAACACAACCACTGCCCATTGTTTTGGGGCCATGGAGCAGGGATGCAGGTTGGAGGGAATCTTTAAATAGAATTCTACTAAAGTGATGTGCAGGCTGAATAGAACATGGAGGCATGAAATTAAAAAGGCTCTCTTCTGAGAAACAGTGTCATGAAGCTCTAATTCTGTTTTGAAGTAGTGGTCCAAATATACATATATTATGAGTAAAACAGGAGTCAAACTCATGATGATGGGGGTAAAGTAATAAACACATGAGAAGCCATGAAAAACCGGCAGCATCCACACCAAATGTTACATGTTGAAAATGGAAGACAATGGACAATGTGTGCCAAATATCAGCTATGGACTTTGCTTAGTGGTCATAGTCTGATGATATTATCTCATAATCTGTAGCAAAGTTTCCATGATGTTGTGGTGTGTTGATGGAAGGCTGCTGTATGTGGAGTCTTACAATATGCATGATAACTTTTTTTCTAAGTTCACCCTCTATAATAAAAATATACTTTAAACAAAAATAATAGTGTGTGTGGAGAGAATGACATTAAATGTAGGATATGGACTCAACTCAGGACAAAGATTTTGATGATATTTTCCGGGCACATATTGGATGTCTTTCAAAAAGAAAAACCATTTTTAAAATATCTGGCAACTTCCAAATTTTGAAAATGACTCTGAAAATATCTAATATCATTTTTATATAAATTTTTCATAAGAATGAGTGCATTACTCAAAAGATAATAACCATTATTAGAAAATGTAAGGCATTTGTTAGATCCTTTGAAAAGTACAGTCTCTAAAACATGATAGGCCTCAATGATTCCATTTCCTGGTGAATGCAACTGGTTTGAAAATTTCTATACAGTTTTTTATATTAATTAAATAATGGTAACTACAGTAACTGGGAGAATAATGATAAGGTAGGTCCAGGGGTTTTTCTCTGATTTTTCATCTTGGAATAAGCCCACATTTGATTCAATAATTTAGATGAGATCTTTGTAAATTATTTCATGAATCTGTCCTCTATTGAAAAACCAGCTCTAGTTTTTCTGTCACAGAAAGCACTACTGATTAGTCTCAAAATTCTATGAGTTTTTCTCATATATATATAGGGATTCTGAGGCATTTACCCATATGGAAATGACTGCTGTTATGTCACATTATACTAGTTTGAAAGTATTTGAAATAATATGAAAGTTATTCTGACAGTATAAAGGAAGTCTGACAGCATACAGGCAAACTTCCTCTCAACAACACAATGCCCAGTCCCCAACCTGGAACTCTTTCCCAATGGCATGCAGATGCCCCTGCCCACCAACAAGAGGGAAAAAAACATTTATAGGCTGAATGAGGACACAAAGCCCAATTCAACTCTTCCACAGATGTCAGGTGGAGTGCCTCACAGGCATCAAGGGATTCATGGTCAAGTCTGAGGATACAGCCATCCATCTCCATGCACAAAGGAGCACAGCCTCCAACTGGAAGAGTAACAAATGCAATCCCTGAATACAGAGATAAGCAAATCCAAAACTTTCATGTGTGACTGTGAACACCCTCTGTTTGGAAATTATTTTTTATTAAAATGTCCAATTCATACCTGACTATATAGTAACAATTATGTGTATAGTAAAAGTTGGGAACTCACAAAATAAACATACATAACATCATACAGGTATCCCATACAACAGCCTCCACCAGCTCCTTGCTCTGTAGTGAAACATTTGTTATAAACTAGGCAAGAGCATCATGAAAATATGATTACTCACTGAAGTCAGTACCTCACATTGTATGTATTTCCCTCAACCCATCATATTTTTTTCTACAAATCAATTTTATAGAGACTTAGTAATAAAGAATTCAGTTAAGGCAAAGTGTACAATCCATGATATTTGCTATAATCACAGAGCTTTCTGTTCATCACTTCAATCATTATTAAAACATTTTTGTTATTTCAATAATAATAATCAACAAAAAACAGACACAAAAGCCCACAGAGAAACACCCACTCTCAATCTCTCCTTTTTCCTTGCTCTACAGAATACCTTTTTTTTTGGCTATTCCTGCAGTAATATTTATTAGCTTTTCATGATGTTTTATTGAGATATATTCCCATACCATGTGGTCTAGCCAAAACCTAAAAGGATTTTTTTAAAGCAGTTAAAAAGACCTTTAATGTAAAATTATAAATAATAAGAAAAAAGATTTTGAAAGAAACAATGAATTTTAACAGAGAGTGTAAGGGACCTTCCAGCAACTCTGGAGTGCCATGGCACCACCCTACCATCTCTGCTGATCTCCACCAGCATCATTGGCCCACAATAAGCTCTCTTTGACCCAGGACTAGGTAGCTAGCAACTATATCTGTCATCTGTGAAGTAGGCGGCTGAAGATGGGATGGCGCATACTGGGCTGAAGCAGACTTCAGGGCAGATGCCGGTGATGACTGGCTCAGAAGGCATGATTTCTAAAGCACATCCCTGGGGACAGACCAGATACAAACACCACTGGGCAACCATACTCCTTGTGCATGTGTGTGTGTTGTGGTGAGGGGTCCCTTTAGCTCCCTGGGTTCCTGTGGAGTTCCTTGGTCAACATAGTTGACAGCACCTACTGCTTCCATTTCCCTAAAAGCATGAGAAACCAACTTTGGGTCTGTTCCATGGAGCCTTGCATGCAGTTGGGCCACGGGGACCTGGCATGAATCATAGCCAAGAAAACCTGCCTGCAGGAACATCATGGGGGTCTCCACCTAGACTCCACACCTCTTTTGGAACCAAGTGCTGAGGCTTCTTGGTGGTGGCTGTTGGCTTACTATGCTCCCTGTGGAACTGGGCCATAGGCTTTCAGGAGCACAGACCACTTCACAATGTGTCTGAGTTTTCAGGGAAATGGATCTGCCAGGCTTGGCTTCTTGTTAAATCATTCCATGTGAGAATGGAAACTGGATCCTCAGGAATCTGAATGCCCTACTACACCTGGAGGAATAAATGCATGGTATAAAAATCTAGAATACTATATATGCTTTGTGGGAGACACAGAAAGAAAATAAAGAGAAAGTGGCTGAAGGAATATTCAAAGATATAATGGCAGGAAACCTCTAAGATGAAATGAAAGGCATATATATGCAAAATCAAGGAACTGAAAGAACCCCATACAGGATAAAATCATAGAAAACCATGCGCAGACACATTGGGATCACACAGTAAAATGCCACAGGCAAGGAGAGAGTTCTGAAAGCTGCAAGAGTAAAGCAATATGTTTTGCTCAAGAAACAATTTCTCAACAGAAATCATGAAGACAAAAATGAAGAAGGCAAAAGGGCAAATTAAGTTTCTTTTTTTCTTTTTTTAAAAAAGATACTTAGATTACATAAATGTTACACAAAAAATATAAGGATTCCCATACACCCCACCTCCCATACCTCCCACAACTCCCACATAAACATCCTTCATTAGTGTGGCACATTAATTGCAATTGATAAACACATCCTGGGGTTTTGTCATTAAGCATGGACCATAGTTCACATTGCAGACCACACTCTTTCCCATACACAGTTCTGTATGTTAAATGATGATATAAAATGGCCTATTCTGTCATTGCAATGTCACTCAGGACAATTCCCAAGTCCTGAAAAAGCCCCTGTATTACAACTGATTTTCCCTCTCCCTGCCCCCAGACCATCCAGTGGCCACTGGCTCCACATCAATGTTGTAATTTCTTCCATTGCTTGAATCACAATATGTCTGTAGCAGAATACCATTAAGTCCACTCTAGTCCATAGTTCTTCCCCCAATCCTGAGGAAGTTGGGATGGTGATGTCTACTCCACCTCCAATTGAGAGAGGTTTATATCCCTTGGGGAAGATGGATGGGGTTATCCTACCTGGACATGCAGACTCTCTCCATCCTTGGGATGGCCATTGTCCACCATCATCTCCCTGCCAGTTGTCCTGGGTGAGTCCAATGAGCTGTAGAGTAGGAGTTGCTGCTCCACCAAGGTTCCAGGTCAAGCAGGAACATGGACAGCCCAAAGACTCTAGTCTCTGGATGTACACCTACAAACTCCAGCACCAGGTATAGGTTTGAATATAAGGTACAGATGAGCCATGAGCAGGGACGACATAGTTGAATCCAACTCTGTCACTCTCAGGGGTACAAACTCCAAAGTAGGGCCCACTGGCAAAACACAGGAGCTGGGTGTCTCCAGGGCCCTCAGGAGCCCCACTTTTTGGGGTGATATCCACTTTGGAATTCTATGAGATACTACTGGGATGTGCATAAACATTACCTCTGGGATGACCTCCCAACTCATTTTGAAGTCTCTTAGCCATATAAACTCATTTGTCTTTACCTTTTCCCCCTTTTATTCAAGGTCTTTTTCCATTTGTGTTGCCAGTTGGTGCTTGGTAGCAATCCCTTGGTGCCAGGGAGGCTCATCCCTGGGAGTCATGTCCCATGCTGGGAGGAAAGTAATGCATTCATATGCTGAGTTTGGCTTAAAGAGAGGCCACATTTGAACAACTAGGAGGCTCTCTGGAGGCAACTCTTAGGCACGCCATAACAATAGGTCAAGTTTCAATTTCAAGAGGAAAGACTCATAAGGCTAGTCATCATATCAAAGACCCATCAGTGGATCATCCTCCTTCAACAGTCATGGCCCCTGCACTTGGGGGACTGTTGCTGCTCCCTTAGAGAATGCAGCAGAGCTTTCAAGCATGGGAATTCAGTATTCTCTCATTTATTGGGTGATTCTCCACCCATTGTGACAATGCCCCATGTACATTTGAATATTTTTATATACCTTATATTTATGCTCAGGTGAACTTCCTCCCATCCCCATCCCTGACACTCCATACCAACAATCCTCCCCCACCCAAGTTTTAACCCTTCTGTGATCCAAAGCTTCTTCAAAGCTGAATCCATTACAATAGCTGAATACTATGAATAGGAAAATGAAATAATAATGATAACTTTAAATGTAAGAGATAAAATACATAAATTTGTTTCAAAAAAACTAAAACTAAAATTAAATTAAAAGACTGGGATTTAAAAAAATTTTTTTTTTTTACCTTTTGCCTTTCCTCCCTCTGCAATATCTGGTGTCCCATCAGTACCATGGCACCTTTCCCCTCTCATTCTCCAGTGTCTCACTAGTTTTCATTTTGTTTTCAAAGACGTTTTAGATCACAGCAAAGCCACACACAGAATACAGGAGACTCTCATATACCCAACATCCTCCCCCTTTCCTCCCCCCATATTAATACCTTTTTATATGTGGATGGTAGCATTGTTACAAGTGATATACAAATAATGAAACATGGCTACTAAGCATTGGCAATGGTTTACACTAAGGTTTACATTTTAGAGCATACACTTTTATAAATTTTGATTATATTTACCATATCCTGTGTCCATCACTGTATGGTAATGAAGAACATTTCCACTGAACCCTAAATAGCCCCCATTTGATCTATTCTATTCCTCCCACCCCATCTCCCTGGGACCCACGATGACCCCTGGCTTGACTCATTGGATGACAAGATTCATAGATACAAGCAACAAGAAGTCTTGACACACTGGTTTGTCCTCCCCTATTAGGCACAACCCTTGCTCTTGAGAGACCCCGCCTGTCTATTTCTGAAGAAATCGGTCCTCCCAAAGATGGGAATCCAACTCCTTCCTGCTCATTATGTGGGTCTCCACCCACTGATACAACACATTATGACAGAATGGACACTCACACACTCCCTAGAAACCTGGTCCAGGTGCTCCCTGTCCCAAATGCCCCCCCAACCAACACACTAACCAGTAACCCTTCCTTCTCATATTGCCATAAGAGCATTCCCACCTCTGTATTTTCAACCTCAGACCCACAAATCCCCAGTGTTCACCTGGTCTCTCTCCCAACCCTCCCCCCAATATCCTGGACCTTCTAACCCACTCTTCTCAATCTACCCACCTGTCAACCCTGCACCACCCAACCCAATAATATCACTACCCTCCTGTCCTATCCCTTCAATACACAACTACACTCTATCACTTTACCATAGCTTACATCCATATGGGTGATGGCTCACAACCTTCTCTTCTCTTTCTAAAGCACATAAAAAACACATACGAAAGCACACGAAAAGATGCTCAACATTGCTAGCTATTAGGGAAATGCAATTCAAAACTACAATGAGATACCAAGTTGAAATATTTAAATGGTTGACGGAAAATAATTCACATCTTTTAATATTATATCTAGTGAGACAGGCTCTTGAAAATGAGGGGTAAATTAATATGGCATCCCCATATTAAAACAAACAAAAAACAAAAAATCCTGATGGATTCTGTCACCCTTTGTGCTGCCCTAGAAACAATTTTAAACAAGTTCTTCGGACAGAAATGAAAGGAAACCCATCTGTGGGTCATATTACATAAAAATTTAAGATCTCTGTTTATGTCAAACTTTTTTGTAATTATAAATATCATTAATAATATATTGGGGTTTTGGTATGTAATTCCCTATTTTAAAATCTCTAATATTCAAGTGCATAAAAGTTAAAGATAATCTATGGTTTTGGATATACAGTGTATGAAGACAGACTAGGTAACAATTACAACAAAAAGAGGGCTTACAGAAGGGAATAGGGACAGTATATGTGCATATGGACTATGGTTTACCCTATACTAAGAAAAATATTGGTTTCTCAATTGTAACAATGATAGCACCTTAACATAAAATGTTAATGTTAAGGAAAACTAAGTTTTCAGGGGGGTTATATGGGAGCTCTGTTCATTCTGCATGATTTTTCTTAAATCATAACAGCTAAAATTAAGAATAAAACTGCTGCCTAGGACAAAGAAAAACACTATAAAATGATAAAAGGGTCAATTAAAGATAAAAACAACAATTAAATATATATATGTGAACAATTATATATATGTGTGTGTGTGTATATATATATATATAGCAAAAGTACAAAATTTATGAAGCATATATTGACAAATTGTAGGGAGAAATTGATAGTGGAAATTGAATAATAGGAGATTTGAGTACACCACATTTAATAATGGATTGACTCTTTAGACAGAATATCAATAAGTATGAGTAGAATATAAAGTGTTAAAAATGAGGGGAAAAAGTGAGGGATGTACAGAAATTCTCTATTTTCTGCAAGAAATTTTCAGTAAACCAACTGCTCTAATAATAACATGAATATAGTGAAAACAACTATTAAAATCATGATGAAATTTATTTCACAATAAAAATAAACTTTAGAAAAATTCTCCCCTACACATGAGCTTGAGAACTTCCCAAAACTTACTGATCTGTCTGAGAAGATTTGAGATATTAATAAATGTGGTTAATTTTTTATTATAAATCATTCTGTGAACAAATATTTTCCAGATGAACCTGACTTTATGTTACATATCTAATAGAATAAAAATGTATTCCTAAATAAATAAATAAATAAATAAAAGGAAAGGGAGTGTAAGGCCAGGTTAGTTTTAATATAATGCATTTTATGAAATACTCCCTAGAGAAAGAAATATTTAAGTATTAATAATAATTTAGACATAATTGAAATCTATGATGACATAATTCTTCTTTGTATATTATAGCTTTAACTATTGGACCCAATTAACACTGAGAATGAGATAAATTACTTGTTTAGTGATTTTATTTTCATTTATGCCACATTTAGTTCTGGAGTATCAAATTCCTATTTCGGAATTTTTCACATCTTGTTGGAATAAATCACTGATAAGAACAATGGACCAACTCCTTCTTTTAAGGGGCAAAAAGACACAAAATCTTTTTCACAGTCCTCCTGGGAAAATATTATGAACCCAGATGGACTCTTTTTATTAACAAGTATGCATAAGTATGCACAATGTAAAATGATGTACCAGAAATATATCTCTTCTGCAGTCCTGAGTCAAATAAAAAAACAGGTCTATATTTTCTATGAAGAAACTGACAGAATCCTGATCATTGCACCACTCTTTCAATAGGCATCAGAGCAAGCAAGCAAAGAGTGAGGGTAGAAGTGGAGGAAATGACAGAGAGAGAAAGAAAATGGAGAAAAATGTATAGAAGGACAATGCAGATCATGTACAAGTTCATTAGAGCCTTTGCTTCTCACTCAGAAGAATGGTTTCTTGCTGTTTTTAAGTCTACCCAGAATATGCCTAGCATGGCCGTTATGCTTGCTCAAAACCACTCTCAAGGAATTTCAAAAATACAACCAGCCAGAGGTAGTCTCAGAAGGGAGTGAATTTAACTAGTTATCAATCCTAACAAAATTATTAGAAAAACCTCCATGTTTGCAAAAGGAGCTCCTGGGAACTCAGTCAGCCAAGGGTCGAAGAAGAAATGACCACAAAAATGAGAAAATGTTTACATCTCAATGATGAGGCAATGTATCGAAACCCACATGACACCAGATATATCTTTGCTTAACCAATGATGGAAAAGCTTTTCAAGGAATGCTTAATTAGACTGCAGGCTTTTTGTTCCAAAGTTTCTCTATGCAGAGCAGGCAAAACTGGTAGGAACAGGTTCCACCTCCACTTTGTGGGTCCAGGGAAATGTGACCACCTGGTGGGACCAGATGTCTGGTGTGGCAATTCAGCTCACCCCTCATCCACGGTGGGGATTCTCAGAGTGTGTGGCTTGAACACATCCACTGCCCATTCTTTTGGGGCCAGGGGGGCATGGACACTGGTGGGAGGGAATCTTTAAATAGAACTCTCCTAAAATGAAGACTAGGCTGAAAAGAACACCCAGGCATGAAATAAAAAAGGCTTTCTTCCAAGAAATAGGGTCATGAATTTCTAATTCTGTTTTGAAGTAGTGGCCCAAATATAGATATATTATGAGTAAACCAGGAGTCAAACTCACCATGATGAGGGAAAAGTAGTAAACACATGAGAAGCCATGAAAAACAGGCAACATCCACACCAAGCACTACATGTTGAAAATGGAAGACAATGGACAATGTGTATCAAATATATGCTCTGGACTATGCTTAGTGGTCATACCTTGACGGTATTATTTCATAATCTGTAACAAACCTTCCATCATGGTGTGTGTGCTTATGTAAGTCTACTGTATGTGAAGCGTTACAATATGTGTGATTTTTTCTAAGTTCACCTGGTATAACAAAAATATACTTTAAAAAGTAATATTAATGTGTGTTGAAAAAATTTACATTAAATATAGGATATGGACTCTACTCAGGGGTAAGATTTCATAGATAGATTTTTTTTAATTAATTTATTTTTTATTGTGCGTAAAAATCAAATTTTTCACAATACATACCAATATTTGTAAAATGATATATAAATATATATGCATATATGTGCATTTGATTACAAAAATGTTATTTATATATATATATATATATTTTTAAAGGTTTCTTTATGTATTTACTTACTTTTATCCATGTGCTGATTTTTTTTTTTCAAGTTTTCTTTATAGTTGAGAACATTGACAGCAGAGAGGATCAAATATAATATAAGGTTACAAAAATTTTAATCTTTACAGCAATTCTATACATAGATATATTTATCCATTTTTTTTTTTTAACCAATGAAGGGCTTTACACACTGAGAGAGTGGCTGTGGCTCAATCAGTAGGGCTCCCGTTTACCATATGGGAGGCCCCGGGTTCGGTTCCTGGGGCCTCCTGGTGAGGGCAAGCCCGCCCGCAGGGCGTGGTTAGCTGACCCAGCGAGCACAAGCAGCAAGGGGGCGGTAAATGAATAAATAAATAAAATCTTTAAAAAAAAATGCTTATTAACAGAGAAATCTGAAATTCCTATCTATGTTTTTTGGATTTTATGCCCAGTTCTCTTTCTTTGCGTTCCAATGTATTACTTTTTAAAATTTATTTATTTTTTATTGTGGGTAAAAATCAAAATTTTCACAATACATACCAATATTTATAAAATGATATATAAATATATATGCATATATGTGCATTTGCTTACAAAAATGTTTTTTTTTTTATATATATATATATATATATATATATATATATTTTTTTTTTTTTTTTTTTAAGAGGTGCTTAGATTACCTAAAATATGACACAGAACCGACCGGGATTCCCATGTTTCCCACCTCCCACACCTCCCACCACATCCCACACAAACATCCCCCACAAGTGTGGCCCATCACCCTTAATGGACTTACACATCCTGGGGCCTTGCCATCAACCATAGACCACAGTTCACATCGTAGACAACACTCTCTCCCACACGGTTCTGAATGGTGTGTGCTGATTTAAAATGGCCTAAATCTGTTGCCACAATGGCACTCAGGACAACCTCCAAATCCCGAAAAAGCCCCTGTATTTCAACTGCACATTGAAAGTGTCCAGTGGCCACTGGCTCCACCTCACTGTTATAATTTCTTCCATTGCTAGAATCACCATATGTGTACAACAGAATACCATCAAGTCCACTCTAGTCCATAGTTCTTCCCCCAATCCTGAGGGGACTGGGATGGTGATGTCCACTCCACCTCCAATTGAGAGAGGGCTTATATCCCATGGATATGGTGGGTGGGATGATCCTGCCTGCAGATGCAGGCTCTCTCCATTCCCTGGGATGGCCATTGCCCATCATATTCTCCTCGCCAGGTGACTTGGATGAGTCCATTGAGCCATAGGAGTTGCAGCTCCACTGAGATTCCATGCACACCTGGCATATAGGTAGGCCAGAGGCTCCAGTCTCTGGAAGTATACCTAAAAACTCCAACATCACATATAGGTTTGATGAACCATGTGAAGGGAGGACTTATTTGAGTCCAATTCTGTCACTCTCAGGAGCACAGATTCCAAAATAGAGCCCACTGATAAGGCATCAGTCTCTGGGGTTATCCCCCCTTATATAGGACCTGGGTGTCTCCAGAGCCCTCAGGAGGCCCTCTGTGTGGGGTGATATGCACTTTGATGTTCTATGAGATCCTACTGAGGTGTGTGTAAGCGTTACCTCTAGGATGACCTCTCGACTCTCTTTGAAGTTTCTTAGCCACTTGAACACATTTGTCTTTACCTTTTCCCCCTTTTATTCAAGGTCTTTTTCCAGTCGTGTTGCCAGTTAGCACTTGGCATTAATCTCTCATTGCCAGGGAGGCTCATCCCCGGGAGTCATGTCCCACGTTGGGGGGAAGGTAATGCATTCATATGCTGAGTTTGGCTAAGAGAGAGGCATCATTTGAGCAACAAGGAGGCTCTCAGGTGGCAACTCTTAGGCACCCCATAACAGTAAGCTAAGTCTCAGTTACAAGAGCAAAGACTCATAAGGGTAGTCATCAATAACAAGAACTCATCAGTGGGCCATCCTCCTTTGACAGACACTGTCCCTGCACTCAGAGGACTGTTGCTGCTCCCTTGGAGAATGTGGCAGAGCTCTCCAGGCTAGGAATTCAGATTCCCTCATTTATTGAGTGATTGTCCACCCACCGTACCATGCCCCATCCTTTGATCATTTGAACAATTTTGAATATCTTTCATGTATATTCAGATGAACTTACTCCCATGAATCACCCCACCCAGACCCTCCCCACCAATAATCCCCTGCAGCACCCATTGTAACCCTTCTGTGGTCTAAATCTTTCATGAACATGTAGCCCATATAATAATCAAATACACTTAATAGGAAAAAGAAACAACAATGATAAGCTTACATGCAAGAGACAAACATAAGGAAACTCAGAAAAAAAAAAAAAAACGAACAAACAATCAGACAAAAAACAAAACAAGACAAAATATAATTAGCAGATTGGGACATTCCAAAAAATGAAAAAGAAATGCCTTTAAAAAATTATTCTTTTTTTCCCTTTTATCACTGTGTTATCAGATGTCTGGTGTGCCGTGACACCTTCCCCCTCTCAATCCCCAGTGTCTCCCAAATTTTCATTTAATTTTGAAAAGAAGTTTTAGGTCACAGCAAAGTCACACATGGAATACCAGAGACTCCCAAATACCAAACCACACCCCGCTTCCCCACCCCATATTAACCCCCCCCCTTTTTTTGGATGTTAGCATTGTTATAACTGTTATACAGATAGCAAAATATAGCAACTAAACATTGTCAATGATTTACAGTATAGTTTACAATTTAGATGAAACAGTTTTTAAGTTTTGATGATATTTACCATGTCCTGTGTCCATTACTGTAAGGTAATGAAAAAACTTTCCCATGACCACTAAATACCCCAATAGATCTTAACTGTTCCTTCCTCCCCACCCCCCTGGGGCATATGACACTCCCCTGTCTTGAATCATGGAATGTCAAGATTCATAGGCACATGCCCTGGGTATTTGAACCTGCCCTTCCTAATCTACCCACCTGTCAATGATGCACCACCAAACCCAGTAATATCACTACCCATTTGTCCTATCCTTCAATATGCAACTATACTCTATCCCTTTACCATAGACTATGTCCATATGTGTGATGGCTCAAAGCCTAATCTTCTCTTTCTCTCACTTGCTAACCTATCTTTGAGACTATGGTTCTCAGAGACTGCTCACTTTCCTCAGTTCAAATCAGTGAGGTCATATATTGTTCATCCTTCAATGCCTGGCTTAATTCACTCAAAATAAGGTCCTCAAGATTCATCCACGTTATTCCATGTGTTAGCACTTTATTCCTTCTTACAGCTGAGTAATATTCCATTGTATGTATGTACCACATTTTGCTTATCCATTCGTCTGTTGATGGGCCCCGGGGCTGATTCCAACTTTTGGCAATGGTGAACAATGCTGCTATGAACATTGGTGTGCATATATCTGTTCGTGTCTTTGCTTTCAGTTCTTCTGGGTATATACCCAGCAGTGGAAATGCTGGATCATATGGAAGATCTATTGTTAGTTTTCTGAGGAACCGCCAAACTGTTCTCCAAGGTGGCTGGACCATTCCACAATCCCAGCAGCAGTGGATGAGGGTTCCTATTCCTCCACATCCTCTCCAACACTTAGAGTCTGCTCTTTTTTTAATAGCTGCCATTCTGATGGGTGTAAGATGGTATCTCATTGTAGTTTTGATTTGCATTTCCCTGATAGCAAGCGATGTCGAGCATTTTTTCATTTGCTTTTTAGCCATTTGTAATTCTTCCTTGGAGAAGTGTCTTTTCAAGTCACTTGCCCATTTTTTAAATGGGGTGTTTGTCTTTTTATTTTCAAGGTGTAGGATTTCTTTATATATGCAGGATATTAGGCTCTTATCAGATATATGGTTGCCAAATGTTTTCTCCTATTGGGTAGGCTGCCTTTTTATTTTCTTAATAATGTCCTTTGAGGTGCAGAAGTTTTTAATTTTGAGGAGATCCCTTTTATCTATTTTTTCTCTTGCTGCTCGTGCTTTGGCTGTGAAGTTCATGAAACCATTTCCTATTACAAGGTCCTGTAGATGCTTCCCTATATTATCTTCCAAGGTCTTTATGGTTTGGGCTCTTATATTTAGATCTTTGATCCATTTTGAGTTGATTTTTGTATAAGGTGTGAGATGGTATTCTTCTTTCATTCTTTTGGATATGGATATCCATTTCTCCAAGCATCACTTGTTAAGAGGTCATTCTCTCCCAACTCAGTGGGCTTGGTAGCCTTGTCGAATATCAGATGACTGTATATGTGAGGTTCTGTATCAGAAATCTCAATTTGATTCCATTGGTCAGTAGGTCTATCCTTGTGCCAATACCATGCAGTTTTGATCACAGTACCTTAGTAATATGTTTTAAAGTCAGGTAATGTGATACCTCCAACTTCATTTTTCTTTTTCAATATGTCTTTGGCAATTCGGGGCCTCTTATCTTTCCAAATATATTTTGTGGTTAGTTTTTCCAGATCCTTAAAAAATATAGTGCTGATTTTTTTGGGATTGCATTAAAGCTGTAGATTAGTTTGGGTAGGATAGACATCTGGAAGATGTTTAGTCTTCCTATCCATGAACAGGGAATATTTTTCCATTTATTTAAGTCTTCTTTGATTTCCATTAACAGTGTTGTGTAGTTTTCTGTATATAAGTCTTTCACATCTTTAGTTAAATTTATTCCTAGATATGTGATTCTGTTAGTTACTATTGTAAATGGCATTTTTTTCTTGATTTCCTCCTCTGATTGCTCCTTATTGGTATACAGAAATGCTACTGATTTTCGAGCATTGCTCTTATAGCCTGCAACATTACTGAACTCCTTTATAAGTTCTAGGAGCTTTGTTGTAGATTTCTCTGCACTTTCTATGTATAGGATCATGTCATCTACAAATAATGAAAGTTTTACTTCTTCTTTTCCAATCTGGATGCCTTTTATATCCTTTTCTTGCCTCAGTCCTCAAGCAAGAATTTCTAAAACAGTATTAAATAGGAGTGGTGATAGTGGGCATCCTTGTCTTGTTCCCGATCACAGAGGGATGGCTTTTAGCATTTCACCATTGAAGATGATGTTAGCTTTGGGTTTTTCATATATACCCTTTATCATATTCAGAAAGTTTCCTTCTATTCCTATCTTTTGCAGTGTTTTTATCAGGAAGAGTGCTGTATTTTGTCAAATGCTTTTTTCTACATCTATAGAGATGATAATGTGATTTTTTTCTTTAAATCTGTTTATGTGGTGTATTACATTGGTTGATTTTCTTATATTGAACCATCTTTGCATACCCAGGATGAAACGGTCATGGTTTATAATCCTTTTGATATGTTATTGAATGCGATTAACAAGTATTTTGTTGAGGATTTTAGCATCTAGGTTCATTAGAGAAATTGGTCTGTAGTTTTCCTTTCTAGTGGTACCTTTGTTTTGTTTTGGTATTAGGGTAATGTTGGCATCGTAGAATGAGTTAGGCAATATTCCTTCTACTTCTATTTTTTGGAAGCGCTTAAGTAGGATTGGTGTTACCTCTTTCCAGAATGTTTGGTAGAATTCAGCTGTGAAGCCATCTTGTCTTGGGTTCTTCTTAGTTGGGAGGTTTTTGATGACTGACTCTATCTGTTTATCTGTAATTGGACTGTTGGGCTCATGAATTTCTTCTTTCATCAATGTAGGTTGTTTGTGCATTTCTAGAAACTTGTCCATTTCCTCTAAATTGTCATTCTTGTTGGCATATAATTTTTCAAATTATCCTCTTATGATACTCTTTATTTCTGTGGGGTCAGTAGTGACATCCCCTTGCTCATTCCTTATTTTGTGTATTTGCATCTGTTCTCTTTTTTTCTTTGTTAGTCTCGCTAAGGGTTTGTCAATTTTATTGATATTCTCGAAGAACCAGCTTTTGGTTTTGTTTATTTATTCTAGTGCTTTCTTATTCTCTATTTCATTTAGTTCTGCTCTAGTCTTTGTTATTTCCTTCTTTATATTTCCTTTAGGTTTAGTTTGTTGTTGTTTTTCCGGTTCCCTCAAGTGTGCAGTTAGGTCTTCAATTTTAGCTCTTTCTTCTTTTTTAATATATGTATTTACAGCTATAAACTTCCCTCTCAGGACTGCTTTTGCTGCATCCCATATGTTTTGATATGTTGTGTTGTCGTTTTCATTAGTTTCAATGTAGTTACTGATTTCTTTTAAGATTTCCTCCTTGACCCCTGTTTGTCTAAGAGTGTGTTGTTTAACTTCCATTTCCTTGTGCCTAACTTGTTTCTCTGGCCCTTAGTGCTTTCCAATTTCATTCCATTGTGATCAGAGAAATTACTTTGTATAATCTCAATCTTTCTGAATTCATTGAGAGTTTTTCTGTGGCCTAACATGATCTATCTTGGAGTATGATCCATGTGCACTCAAGAAGAATGTAAATCCTGCTGTATTTGGGTGTAGTAGTGTTCTGTATATGTCTATTAAGTCCAGGTCCTCTAATGAATTGTTGAGAGTCTTTTTTTCTTTGTTGATTCTCTGTCTAGATGTTCTGTCTAATGATGATAATGGTGTATTAAAGTCCCACGCTATAATTGTAGAGGAATTTATTTCTCCACTTAACTTTTCCAGAGTTTGCCTCATGTATTTTGAGGCACCCTGATTAGGTGAGTAAATATTTATGATTGTTCTCTCTTCTTGAGAGATTACCCCTTTTACTAATATATAGTGTCCATCTTTGTCTCTTACAATAGTTTTGCATTTAAAGTATATTTTGTCTGATATTAGAATAGCTACTCCTGCCCTGTTTAGGCTATTGTTGCTTCTAAAGTTGTTTTCTAGCCATTCACTTTCAGCCTCCTTGAATCCCTGAGTCAAAGGTGGGTTTCTTGTAGACACCATATAGATGGATCATATTTCCTTATCCATTCTGCCAATCAGTGTCTCTTGAGTGGTGAATTTGATCCATTAACATTCAGTGTCATTAGTTGCAATGAATTTCTTACTTCAGCCATATTTTCTTTGGGTTAATGTATGTCATATATTGTTTTTGTTTCTGTTTTTGTTTCTTTAGTTGTTTTTAAACTCTCCTCCAACTCTCTCTCCCTTGTTTTTTCCTTTCAACTTTTAGAACTTCCTTTAGTATTTCTTGAAGTGTCGGTTTCTTATTGACATATTCTCTTAATTTCTGTTTACCTGTGAATATTTTGAACTCTCCATCATTTTTGAATGCCAGTTTTGCTGGATAGAGAATTTGTGGCTGGAAGTTTTTTCCTTTTAGTCCTTTGACTATGTCATACCACTGTCTTCTTTCCTCCTTGGTTTCAGATGAGAAATCAGCACTTAATCTTATTGTGCTTCCCTTGTATGTGATGGTTTTCTTTTCTCTTGCTGCCTTGAGTATTTTCTATTTGTCTTGAGCATTGGATATTTTGACAAGTATATGTCTTGGAGTTGGCCTATTGGGTTTTATACTGTTTGGGGTCACTTTACTTCCTGGATCTGCACATCCATCTCTCTCTATAGGGTTGGGAAGTTTTCAGCCATTATTTCCTTCAATACTCCTTCTGTTCCCTTTCCCTTCTCTTCTCCTTCTGTGATGCTCATAATGTGTATGTTTGTGCATTTTGTCTTGTCAGTTAAATCCCTGAGTCCCTGCTGGATTTTTTCTATTTTTTTTTTCTATCTGTTCTACTATCTGTTTTATTTCAGCTGTATTGTCTTCCACATCACTAATTCTTTCTTCTGTCTGTTCAAATCTGCTGTTATGTGAATCCAGCGTCTTTTTGATTTCTTGGATTGTGCCATTGATGACCATGATATCAGTTTTCTTTTTGTGTTTGTTTACAATTTCTTCAGTATGTTCTCCCAGTATCTTCTTTATATCCTTATTCTCTTCCTTCACTTCATTAAGTTGGTTCGTGATATTTGTTTTGGAATCTTGGATTAGTTGTTCGATGTTCTGCATATATTCCTGGTTTTTAGTTTGTTCTTTGGCATGGTGCATGTCTTCCTGTTTCTCAGTGTGGTTTGTAATTTTTTATTGCCCTCTAGTCATCATTTTATCTTGCTGGGTTTATTCAGTTGATTAACTTCTCTCTCTCTCCTACAGAGTTTTATTTATCTGGTGGTTCTGTGTGTGTGTTAAGTTTTCTCTTTGACACTTTTTCTTCTTTTTTTATTTCCTTGCTTTTTTCGATGTTCCCTTGAAGGCAAAAGATTAGGACCAGAGGAATTGAAAGATGTGAGAAAGGAAGAAGGATAATAGTAATATTGATAAAAGTTATAAGACGGGCCAAATAGGACTTAGTGAAATGGATATTTAACTTGTGTAGGCAGTGTAGAGTAATAAGAAAAAAAGTGGAGGACCTACAATGGACTTGAAAACCAAATAGAGGAATATATATATAATGATTTAGAAGGCTAGAATGATGAGGAGGGAGAGAAAGAGTAAAGAGAGGGCTAAAAGGAAAAAGCTAATATTAATTTTAAAAAGAAGAAAACAAAATATATAGAATAGAAATTGACACACTTAAGTTGTGGGCTAATGAAAAAACATGGTGTCTAAGAATCACAAGAGAAAGCAGAAGGCAGAGGGAGTGAAGATGGCGTTAGTGTAGGAGGGCACACACTGCAAGCTCCCAGAGCAAGGTGGATTGTGGATGGGGTCCTGCCCGGGGGACTGTGCTGTGCACCCGTGGAGTGAGAAGCTTGGGACATCTATCTGCACTGATCAATGGCGTGGACGGAACGGTGGAGATTCGTGAGTTTTAAGGCTGCCGGTGGGGGTTGGCACAGACAGTTGAGCCCCGCGGTTAGGGAGAAAATATAAAATAAAATAAAACGGCCACTTGGAGCTGTGAGCAGGTGAGAAAGTTTTATTTTCTGGGGATCTGGCTGCATGGCGCCCCTTGGATCTTGCATGAACAGAACAAACGAGCTAATTGGCACCCGGTGAATGGGAGCGGGCATTCTGGTCAGGGGGGATGGAGCTGATTTCCGTAGCGACCCAGGGATAACACCCGGGCCGCTGAGGAGCCAGGAAGAAGGGACACTTCTCAAAAGAGGAAGGGTTCTGTTGGAGGACAGGGAAGGGTATTTTTTATTTTTAGACATCGATCTGGCTGCCTAGCCGAACTGAACCAGCATCAGGCTGAGAGCAAATGCAAATCTGCACTCAAACTGATTTACTTAGCAACCCGGTGACGCTCGAGCTCGGCTCCAGAAGGGGTGGAATTGGCCATCTTTAGCACTCCACACAAACTAACATCAGAGCTACTGCTACCCTGGGGAGTCCAGGAAGTGGGACGTGCTGGATTAATTTCCACGGGCCCAGCTAAGGTCCTTCTGTAAGGGGGTTGGTCTAGAGGAGGAATTATTTTGGGTCCTGTATTTCACTAAAAAATTAAAATTAAAATTAAAAAAAAAAAAGTGAGAAGGTCACTTCAATAAATGAAAAATAAATTCTTTTTAATTTAGTTTACTAGCTAAAAGCTGCTTCAGGACCTGCATATAGAACCCTGTGGGGAAATTGATTGATAAACATAAGTAGGCAGGAAGGATCCACGTGGACCCTAGGGAAATCATTGGCCCCCTTAGCTCTGTTTGACTACTTGCCTGTGTGGATCTTTGGTTTCTCTGTTTCTTTCTGGTCCCTTGCTTTTCTTTCCTCTTTCCTACCCCCTTTCTTTTTTCTTCCATTATTTGCAGATGACATGATCCTATACATAGAAAGCCCTGAGAAATCTACAACAAGGCTTCTAGAACTTATAAAGGAGTTCAGTAATGTTGCAGGCTACAAGCTCAATGCTCAAAAATCAGTAGCATTTCTGTACACCAATAACGAGCAAACTGAGGAGGAAATCAGGAAAAAATACCATTTACAATAGTAAATCAAAGAATCAAATACCTAGGAATAAATTTAACTAAAGATGTAAAGGACTTATATACTAAGAACTACACAACACTGTTAAAGGAAATCAGAGAAGATTTAAATAAATGGAAAAATATTCCCTGTTCATGGATGGAAAGGCTAAACATCATCAAGATGTGTATCCTACCCAAACTAATCTACAGATTTAATACAATCCCAATAAAAGTCAACACTGTATTTTTTAAGGAACTTGAAAAACTAACCACAAAATATATTTGGAGAGGCAAGAGATCCCGCATTGCTAAAGACATATTGAAAAAGAAAAATGAAGTTGGAGGTATCACACTACCTGACTTTAAAACCTACTACAAAGCTACAGTGATCAAAAATGCATGTATTGGTACAAGGATAGACCTACTGACCAATGGAACCAAATTGAGAGTACTGATATAGATCCTCGCATATACAGTCATCTGATATTTGACAAGGCCATGAAGCGCACTCAGTTGGGAGAGAATGGCCTCTTTAACAAGTGGTGCTTGGAGAACTGGATATCCATATCCAAAAGAATGGGAGAAGAATACCATCTCACACCTTATACAAAAATCAACTCAAGATGGATCAAAGATCTAAATATAAGAACCAAAACCATAAGGACCTTGAAAGATAATGTAGGGAAGCAGCGACAAGACCTTGTAATAAGAAATGGTTTCATGAACTTCACAACCAAAGCACGAGCAACAAGAGAAAAAATAGATAAATGGGACCTCATCGACATAAAAAAAAAACTTCTGCAGCTCAAAGATGTTATTAAGATAATAAAAAGGCAGCCTACCCAATGGGAGAAAATATTTGGCAACCATATATCTGATAGGAGCCTAATATCCTGCATATATAAAGAAATCCTACACCTTGAAAATAAAAGGACAAACAACCCATTTAAAAAATGGGCAAGTGACCTAAAAAGACACTTCTCCAGGAAGAAATACAAATGGCTCAAAAGCACATGAAAAAATGCTCAACATCGCTTGCTATCAGGGAAATGCAAATCAAAACTACAATGAGATACCACCTTACACCCATCAGAATGGAAGCTATTAAAAAAAAGAGCAGACACTAAGTGTTGGAGAGGATGTGGAGGAATAGGAACCCTCATCCACTGCTGGTGGGACTGCGGTATGGTCCAGCCACTGTGGAGGACAGTTTGGCGGTTCCTC